>JAWPHD010000274.1:0-528607 GCA_037043455.1 Cyrtodaria siliqua | reverse complement strand
ACTGTTGATTATATCATGTTATATGGCGTTGTGGTTTGCATATTTCTAACTGTTGATTATATCATGTTAATATGGCATGGTGTTTGCATATTTCTAACTGTTGATTATATCATGTTATATGGCATGGTGTTTGCATATTTCTAACTGTTGATTATATCATGTTATATGGCGTTGTGGTTTGCATATTTCTAACTGTTGATTATTTCATGTTATATGGCGATGGTTATTGGCATATTTCTAACTGTTGATTATATCATGTTATATGGCATGGTGTTTGCATATTTCTAACTGTTGATTATATCATGTTATATGGCGTTGTGTTTGCATATTTCTGACTGTTGATTATATCATGTTATATGGCATTGTGTTTGCATATTTCTGACTGTTGATTATATCATGTTATATGGCGTTGTGTTTGCATATTTCTGACTGTTGATTATATCATGTTATATGGCGTTGTGTTTGCATATTTCTGACTGTTGATTATATCATGTTATATGGCGATGTGTTTGCATATTTCTGACTGTTGATTATATCATGTGATATGGCGTTGTGTTTGCATATTTCTAACTGTTGATTATATCATGTTATATGGCGTTGTGTTTGCATATATCTAACTGTTGATTATATCATGTTATATGGCGTTGTGTTTGCATATATCTAACTGTTGATTATATCATGTTATATGGCGTTGTGTTTGCATATATCTAACTTGATTATATCATGTTATATGGCGTTGTGTTTGCATATTTCTAACTGTTGATTATATCATGTGATATGGCATTGTGTTTGCATATTTCTAACTGTTGATTATATCATGTGATATGGCGTTGTGTTTGCATATTTCTAACTGTCGATTATATCATGTTATATGGCGTTGTGTTTGCATATTTCTAACTGTCGATTATATCATGTGATATGGCGTTGTGTTTGCATATTTCTAACTGTCGATTATATCATGTTATATGGCGTTGTGTTTGCATATTTCTAACTGTCGATTATATCATGTTATATGGCGTTGTGTTTGCATATTTCTAACTGCCGATTATATCATGTTATATGGCGTTGTGTTTGCATATATCTAACTTGTTGATCATATCATGTTATATGGCGTTGTGTTTGCATATATCTAACTGTTGATTATATCATGTTATATGGCACGGTGTTTGCATATTTCTAACTGTTGATTATATCATGTTATATGGCGTGGTGTTTGCATATTTCTGACTGTTGATTATATCATGTTATATGGCATGGTGTTTGCATATTTCTGACTGTTGATTATATCATGTTATATGGCATTGTGTTTGCATATATCTAACTGTTGATTATATCATGTTATATTGGCATGGTGTTTGCATATTTCTAACTGTTGATTATATCATGTTATATGGCATGGTGTTTGCATATTTCTGACTGTTGATTATATCATGTTATATGGCGTTGTGTTTGCATATTTCTGACTGTTGATTATATCATGTTATATGGCGTTGTGTTTGCATATTTCTAACTGTTGATTATATCATGTTATATGGCATGGTGTTTGCATATTTCTAACTGTTGATTATATCATGTTATATGGCATGGTGTTTGCATATTTCTAACTGTTGATTATATCATGTTATATGGCGTTGTGTTTGCATATTTCTAACTGTTGATTATTTTATGTTATATGGCGTTGTGTTTGCATATTTCTAACTGTTGATTATATCATGTTATATGGCATGGTGTTTGCATATTTCTAACTGTTGATTATATCATGTTATATGGCATGGTGTTTGCATATTTCTAACTGTTGATTATATCATGTTATATGGCGTTGTGTTTGCATATTTCTGTCTGTTGATTATATCATGTTATATGGCGTTGTGTTTGCATATTTCTGACTGTTGATTATATCATGTTATATGGCGTTGTGTTTGCATATTTCTGACTGTTGATTATATCATGTTATATGGCGTTGTGTTTGCATATTTCTGACTGTTGATTATATCATGTTATATGGCGTTGTGTTTGCATATTTCTAACTGTTGATTATATCATGTGATATGGCGTTGTGTTTGCATATTTCTAACTGTTGATTATATCATGTGATATGGCGTTGTGTTTGCATATTTCTAACTGTTGATTATCATGTTATATGGCGTTGTGTTTGCATATTTCTAACTGTTGATTATATCATGTGATATGGCGTTGTGTTTGCATATTTCTAACTGTTGATTATATCATGTTATATGGCGTTGTGTTTGCATATATCTAACTGTTGATTATATCATGTTATATGGCGTTGTGTTTGCATATATCTAACTGTTGATTATATCATGTTATATGGCGTTGTGTTTGCATATATCTAACTTGATTATATCATGTTATATGGCGTTGTGTTTGCATATTTCTAACTGTTGATTATATCATGTGATATGGCATTGTGTTTGCATATTTCTAACTGTTGATTATATCATGTGATATGGCGTTGTGTTTGCATATTTCTAACTGTCGATTATATCATGTTATATGGCGTTGTGATTGCATATTTCTAACTGTCGATTATATCATGTGATATGGCGTTGTGTTTGCATATTTCTAACTGTCGATTATATCATGTTATATGGCGTTGTGTTTGCATATTTCTAACTGTCGATTATATCATGTTATATGGCGTTGTGTTTGCATATTTCTAACTGCCGATTATATCATGTTATATGGCGTTGTGTTTGCATATATCTAACTGTTGATTATATCATGTTATATGGCATTGTGTTTGCATATATCTAACTGTTGATTATATCATGTTATATGGCACGGTGTTTGCATATTTCTAACTGTTGATTATATCATGTTATATGGCGTGGTGTTTGCATATTTCTGACTGTTGATTATATCATGTTATATGGCATGGTGTTTGCATATTTCTGACTGTTGATTATATCATGTTATATGGCGTTGTGTTTGCATATATCTAACTGTTGATTATATCATGTTATATGGCACGGTGTTTGCATATTTCTAACTGTTGATTATATCATGTTATATGGCGTGGTGTTTGCATATTTCTGACTGTTGATTATATCATGTTATATGGCATGGTGTTTGCATATTCTGACTGTTGATTATATCATGTTATATGGCGTTGTGTTTGCATATTTCTGACTGTTGATTATATCATGTTATATGGCGTTGTGTTTGCATATTTCTGACTGTTGATTATATCATGTTATATGGCGTTGTGTTTGCATATTTCTGACTGTTGATTATATCATGTTATATGGCATGGTGTTTGCATATTTTCTAACTGTTGATTATATCATGTTATATGGCATGGTGTTTGCATATTTCTAACTGTTGATTATATCATGTTATATGGCATGGTGTTTGCATATTTCTAACTGTTGATTATATCATGTTATATGGCATGGTGTTTGCATATTTCTAACTGTTGATTATATCATGTTATATGGCGTTGTGTTTGCATATTTCTAACTGTTGATTATATCATGTTATATGGCATGGTGTTTGCATATTTCTAACTGTTGATTATATCATGTTATATGGCGTTGTGTTTGCATATTTCTGACTGTTGATTATATCATGTTATATGGCGTTGTGTTTTCATATTTCTGACTGTTGATTATATCATGTTATATGGCGTTGTGTTTGCATATTTCTGACTGTTGATTATATCATGTTATATGGCGTTGTGTTTGCATATTTCTGACTGTTGATTATATCATGTTATATGGCGTTGTGTTTGCATATTTCTGACTGTTGATTATATCATGTTATATGGCGTTGTGTTTGCATATTTCTGACTGTTGATTATATCATGTTATATGGCGTTGTGTTTGCATATTTCTGACTGTTGATTATATCATGTTATATGGCGTTGTGTTTGCATATTTCTGACTGTTGATTATATCATGTGATATGGCGTTGTGTTTGCATATTTCTGACTGTTGATTATATCATGTGATATGGCGTTGTGTTTGCATATTTCTAACTGTTGATTATATCATGTTATATGGCGTTGTGTTTGCATATATCTAACTTGATTATATCATGTTATATGGCATTGTGTTTGCATATTTCTAACTGTTGATTATATCATGTGATATGGCGTTGTGTTTGCATATTTCTAACTGTTGATTATATCATGTGATATGGCGTTGTGTTTGCATATTTCTAACTGTCGATTATATCATGTGATATGGCGTTGTGTTTGCATATATCTAACTGTCGATTATATCATGTTATATGGCGTTGTGTTTGCATATTTCTAACTGTCGATTATATCATGTTATATGACGTTGTGTTTGCATATTTCTAACTGTCGATTATATCATGTTATATGGCGTTGTGTTTGCATATATCTAACTGTCGATTATATCATGTTATATGGCGTTGTGTTTGCATATTTCTAACTGTCGATTATATCATGTTATATGGCGTTGTGTTTGCATATATCTAACTGTCGATTATATCATGTTATATGGCATTGTGTTTGCATATTTCTAACTGTTGATTATATCATGTTATATGGCATGGTGCTTGCATATTTCTAACTGTTGATTATATCATGTTATATGGCGTTGTGTTTGCATATTTCTAACTGTTGATAATATCATGTCATATGGCGTTGTGTTTGCATATTTCTAACTGTTGATTATATCATGTTATATGGCATTGTGTTTGCATATATCTAACTGTTGATTATATCATGTTATATGGCATTGTGTTTGCATATATCTAACTGTTGATTATATCATGTTATATGGCACAAGATACGGTAGAATAATGGACAATTTGAAAACTCAAAATTTTATCTAATATAATTATACAAGCAGGTTTCAAGTTAAAATGATACTGGATTAATATATCGAGATGCTAATTTGAATATGCTCGATAAAAACTTCAAGATTGCCATGTGTCCCTTTAAACTGTGGATGTTAACCTATAAAACACACTGTAATGTCTGTCATGCACTGTTGTTATGCCCTGCCACTGAATGGGAGCTGCATATGTCCCACCATGAATGTGGAACAACATATCGCTTCAGCCTTTAGTCTATATGTACGTCCTATGAAAAATGTTTTACACATTAAAGTTTTTTATTTAGTCTATTTCTCAGTCAGCCGTAGAGTTTTCAAACTTCACACGTCTGCATCACCTATTTTCAAACTTCGTTAATTTACATTCAAATCCATTCCTAAGACAGCTATAGAGTTTTCCAACTTCACACATGCCTTCATCACCTATTTTTGAACTTCTTTAGCATTCAAATCCATTTCTCAGAAAGCCATACTAAGATTTTTAAACTTCACACACATCTGCATCACCTATTTTCAAACTTCGTTAATTTACATTCAAGTCCATTTCTAAAACTTCACACATGTTAACATAGTAAGTCCATTACTCAAATACAAAAAGCCATAGGTTTTAAACTTCATACATATTTACATCTTCACGCTTATATCAAAGGAACAGGGAACAATACAACCAAGATTTTTACCAAATTCAGCGGCTGACTGAATGAGTCATACAGGTACTGATACAGGTACTGACCTTGCATGTCATGTTTCGTGTAACGGCTGTCCTCTTCATCTTGTTGAGAATCTCCAGGAAGCGTGTGAACCCATTCACCAACGGCTTTAGTTCTATGCTCGTCTTCTCCTCATATATATCGCACCTGGAAACAAAACACCCATATATCACAAGTACACAATTATTTTCACCTTGTTAGCAGACTGTTTAACACAGGTTTACTGACAAAAGTATCATCAGAAAAGAAAGAATGAATGAACCAAGGAACAAATGAACAATTAGTGTTTTACATGCCTTTAATAGCTTACGTCATATCGGTTTGGAATGGGGAATAGTATTGATCAAACAAGAGGCCCAAGAGGGCCTGTAGACGCTCTACTTGTATGATGCAAAACTACAAACACAAACATTTATTTTCAATGTGGCCTTCGAACAATAATTCTATAACAGCTATAAATACATATAAAAACATGCATACTTATGCGCACACATGCAAACATCCATATATGCAGTGGCGGCCATTTTGATTATTTGACGATAACGAAAAACACAAACTTGATAGAGGCTAACCCAAGGAACATGTATATGATATTTCACAAGAATGGAATAAGTGGTTTAGGAGGAGATGTCGTTTGAAATTTCCTTAAATTTGACCTAGTTTTAGCCATGGCGGCCATCTTGGATGACTGGCGGCCGCAAAAAACATAAATCTGAGAGACATAGTATTCCAATTATCATTGTAATTAAGTTTCATCAAAATCCTTCAAGCGTAAATTTTGAGTCGCCGTGGCGGCCATTTTGATTATTCGACGATAACAAAAACACAAACTTGATAGAGGCCAACCCAAGGAACATGTATATGATATTTCAGTAGAATGGAATAAGTGGCCTTCGGAGGAGATGTTGTTTGAAATTTCCTTAAATTTGACCTAGTTTTACCTATGGCAGCCATCTTCGATGACTGGCGGCCGTGAAAAACACAAATCTGAGAGAGACTATCCCAAATATCATTGTGCTTAAGTTTCATCAAAATCTTTCAGGCGGTTTCAGAGAAGATGTCATTTTTAACCTTTTCCTATATAACTCTTATGTAAACTTTGGGTCGCCATGGCAACATTTTGATTATTTGACGATAACGAAAAACACAAACTTGATAGAGGCTAACCCAAGGAACATGTATATGATATTTCACAAGAATGGAATAAGTGGTTTCGGAGATGTCGTTTGAAATTTCCTTAAATTTGACCTAGTTTTAGCCATGGCGGCCATCTTGGATGATGGGGCCGCGAAAAACATAATTCTGAGAGACATAGTATTCCAAATATCATTGTAATTAAGTTTCATCAAAATCCTTCAAGCGTTTTCAGAGAAGATGTCATTTTTAACCCTTTCCTATATAACTCTATGCAAACTTAGAGTCGCCGTGGCGGCAATTTTGATTATTCGACGATAACGAAAAACACAAACTTGATAGAGGCCAACCCAAGGAACATGTATATGATATTTCAGTAGAATGGAATAAGTGGTTTCGGAGGAGATGTCGTCTGAAATTTCCTTAAATTTGACCTAGTTTTAGCCATGGTGGCCATCTTGGGTGACTGGCGGCCGTGAAAAACATAAATCTGAGAGGGGCCCTCCAAAGTAACATTGTGATGAAGTTTCAGCAAAATCTTTCAAGTGGTTTCAGAGGAGATGTCGATTTTATAAAATTGCTAACAGACAGACAGACAGACAGACAGACAGACAGACAGACGAAAAGTGATCGCATAATCCCTCCTGGCCTTTGGCCAGTAGAGCTAAAAATGACAATTGTCGATAAAAATAAGGGTAGCGGAAGACACTTTTAAATTTAACCACCCACCCATAGATGCAATTTTTATATTGTTATGACCACCCCATAGAAGTAAAATAACATGGAAGACAACCACCCATGTATTTTTATTGTTTAACCGGGTATTTTAATTAATAATTTGGAAGTTGCCAAAAATGTATTTAAGTTTAATTAATATATATATGGTGGAGGCTTTTATTGGTGGAATTGAATTGAATTGGGTTTTAAGGTGCACCAACACATGAAAGGTTATATGGCGCCTAACAGGAATGAACATGCCTGGCTCACCCTCCATGTACATCGAAATAAAATATGGAGAATGGGCCTAGAACCTTCTCACCTGCAGAACTGCAGAGTTGCTGCAAATTCTATTGTTTCATTCTGTTCACATGATTAGAGATACAGGGGTTAATCATAATTCCCTCGGCAAGTTTACATATCAAGATATGTGAACTGGCCTCAGGAATTATATCCAGGAATACGAAAACAATGTTGATTTAACTTATATATTACATTTTTATTTACGAGCGAATGTCCCTTTAATTCAATAACTACACGCGGTCTATTTTGACCTACTTTGCATCAGAGCATGCGTGAGAATACACAACAGCTGTCAACACAGTTTGAAGTGTCCGACTTTTTTTCCTGTGAGAATTGTTTTTCGGGAAATTATAAGCATTCGTATTTGGATTTTAATCACAGAAAGTTATTGAAAGACATCTCAAGAAGTGTAACGATGTTGAATTTCATCTTATCAATTGGATTTTATACTGAACTTCTCATGAACGATCATCAATGAATTTGACACAAGTGACGAGGTCACTGTAAATGTACATGTAGGTCGTGCCTGTGGTGAGTTTCTCTTCTAAATTAATATGCTTTATAGTAAGAAGGTAAGGAAAGAGGATTTGTTTTGATACAGGTGGAGTTTCAGTGTCACTGATTAGATAAGAGTCGGATTAAATAAGGTACGTCACTACGTGTGATGATTGTGTATTGTAGAGCTTTTTGTTTATTATGAGGCTAATCACATATGAAATTAACGAAATTGACCCGAATTTGCCGAAAATGACGGCGACTCAAATTTTGCCCCACATGAATTAAAAAGCGAAGTCCGCCAAATTAAAGCAACGTTTTTAACACCTTCGCCTAATTGCGCGGCCCCTGGTGTGTACTTGACAAAGATTTTCTCAAAAATAAAGCAAACCCAAAGGCCAAGAGGGACGAAAATGTGACCGAAATCAGGCGTCTGGATGACTTGAAATCGTCTCTATACCCCTACAAACAGCTTTGGGATTGTCCAAATACGAACACAGAAGAGTCTATTTTAGTATTTTAGAGGTCAAGCGTGAATAAGCGCTTTGTAATTCAGACTTCGGTACAGCGTAAGAATAACTTTTGTGTGAGATTTACCCACCCACCTGTAGATGCAATTTTCCCGAATTAGGACGGTACCATAGATGCGATTTTTGGGACAAGGCACCCTATCATGTATTTTCTTTAAATTGCCGTCCGCTACCCCGTGGTATGTTTTAATGGAATAGCCCTTATTAGAAATGAAAAGGACACATGGCAAGCTTGATTTTTTTCTTTTTTAAAAAACTCACAGCATCCTGTTAGTTCTTTTACATAAATTGCATTTTGCAATCATTAATATCCATTATTAGAATAGTTCAAAGCAAATTTTTTTGCATATTATTATCTTTTAATTATATTGCACCAATAAAACACAAATTACATGGCAGAATAACGGCAAACAAAATGAAAACTAAATATAAAAGTCGAACAGAAATGCAGCTTTCACAGAACACAGTAAACCTAAGAGCTCGCAAAAGGAAAAACATGAATGGCAATGTTAACAAAGAATAAAGGCATATGATGTCACAAACACAAAAAAGATTGACAATAGGGCTACGGTCAGCGTCAAAAAAGCCCGCTGGCAGTTTAAACCATGTTCTAGGGTGCACCAAACCTCATACCCTACTTCATCCCAATAAAACGGGACAGTGTAAATAAAGATATCCCCGCCATGAACTTTTCTCTAACAAACAAGGCAGCATTAATAGGCAATATAAGTAAAACAAAAAGATGCTCGTGTATATATAAATGCAAAAAAACAATAGCCTAGAAAGCCACAAAGAAGGTACTCAATGACTTGGCAGAAGCCAGAGCAACAAGAGAATAAACCCCTGACAAGACTGCAGACAAACATCAAACATCATCATCCTTTAGGGCTTTAGGTAGGTAAACAGCCTGTCCGGTCATCGCACAATTAAAGAGGAAAGCATAGTGGCGAACTGTAAATGGGTCCACCACATTGTAAAATGATAGGGTCATTACCTCTTTTGATAAACCTTTTAACAAGTTTAACAAAGATAGTATGAAAGTGATCATGACCAAGGATCTTACGAAGTTTGTAAATCACATCACGATAGAAGTCAGGTTGTGATAGTCCTTGTTGCAGAAGAGTTCTTAAATTACTTTTATATTTGGAAAGAAGATCAGGGTTACGGTAATACAATTTTACAAAGGTTTTACGAAGTTTATGGTAACGGTAGCCCTCATGGAGTAGCTTTTCAGTTACAAAGATTACGAATATTAAAGTCCTCAACTTGAGTGCAAGCTCTAGAAAAACGAGTAAGTTGAAACACATAGACCCCATAAGAAGTTGCTCGGGGAACATTAACAATATCAAAATTAACATCATCTCTTTTGTCATAGATTTTGCTAATTATTTCACCATTTTCAATATAGAGATGTAAATCGAGAAAAGAAGCGTTAATATCAGAAATATTAGCTTTGTTAAGTGGAAGTTCTTTAGGATATATATTATTAACCATAGTAGAAAAGAAAGGGTTGACAATGTTTAATATGTCATGCAGATACCGAGAGGTGTCACTGAAGGCTTCAATAACATCTGCCTGAGTATCTGGTGAAAGACTCAACATAAAATTGCTTTCATAGTAATAAAAAACCAATCTGCACAAGGGGTGCATAGTTCGTACCAATAGGGATACCAGCAATTTGTCTATAAACGGTAGTTCCATACCTGACGAAAATATTATCTACTACTATCTGCCGTTACTAACAAGAGGCCCAAGAGGGCCTGTGGACGCTCTACTGGCTAAACATAAAGTTTATGTATAATATCATTCAACCGGAACATGGCGACTAGGCTTAGTATTGATCATCCCTGCCAAGTTTTGTTGAAATCCAGCCAGATGTTCAGGAGAACTAGTCTGTACTATTAAAACCTTTGAAGGGCCATAACTCTGCCAAAAATCATTCAACCGGAATATGGCATGATATGCATAACTAGGCTTGATACTGATCATCCTTGTCAAGTTCAGCTGAAATCCAGCCAGGGGTTCAGGAGAATTAGCCTGGAAAATGTTTGTGCATCAAAAACCTTTAAAGGGCCATGACTCTGCCAAAAATATGTAAACTGAAACGCGACGATAATATGCACAACTAGGCTTGGTGCTGATCATCCCTGTAAAGTTTCGTTGAAATCTGGCGAGGGGTTCAGGAGAGCTAGTCCGGACAAAGTTTGTGTATTAAAAGCTTTAAAGGGCCATAACTCTGCCAAAAATCATTCAACCGGAACACGGCGACGATTTCCACAACTAGACCTGGAACTGATCATCCCTAAAAAGTTTCGTTTAAATCTGGCGAGGGGTTTAGGAGAACTAATCTGGACAAAGTATGTGTATTAAAACCTTTAATGGGACACAACTCTGCCAAAATCATTCAACCGGAACACGGTGATGATAGGTACAACTGGGCTTGGTACTGATCATCCCTGAAAAGTTTCACTGAAATCCGTCCAAATGAAGGCCCTTTCGTCTTACTTAGGCCAAAATATAGCATTTTTCAGAAAATCAAGGGCCATAACTCCTGTGTAAATGTTCCAATCTGGCTTTTTTTCAAACTTTCGGAGATTTCATTGATATTAACAATCTGATAAAGTTTGGTAAAGATCTGATGAAAAATGAAGGCCCTATTGTCTTGAGGCAAAATATAGCATTTTTAACTAAATCAAGGGCCATAACTCTGCTGTTACTGGTCCGATCTGGCTGGTTTTCGATCTTGTTCGAACTTTCATTGATATTAACAATCTGGTACAGTTTGGTAAAGTTCGGATGAAAAATGAAGGCCCTATCGTCTTGAGGCAAAATATAGCATTTTTAACTAAATCAAGGGCCATAACTCCGCTGTTACTGGTCCGTTCAGGCCAGTTTTCAAAGTTGTAGGAGCTTTCATTGATATTAACAATCTGATAAAGTTTGGTAAAGATCTGATGAAAAATGAAGGCCCTATTGTCTTGAGGCAAAATATAGCATTTTAAACTAAATCAAGGGCCATAACTCTGCTGTAACTGGTCCGATCTGGCTGGTTTTCGATCTTGTCCGAGCTTTTATTGATATTAACAATCTGGTACAGTTTGGTAAAGTTCGGATGAAAAATGAAGGCCCTATCCTCTTGAGGCAAAATATAGCATTTTTAACTAAATCAAGGGCCACAACTCCGCTGTTACTTGTCCGATATGGCTGGTTTTCAAACTTGTTCGACTTTCAGCGACATTAACAATCTGATAAAGTTTGGTAAAAATCGGATGAACAATGAAGCCCCTATTGTCTTAACGAGGCAAAATATAGCATTTTTAACTCAATCAAGGGCCATAACTCCGCTGTTACTAGTCCGATATGGCTGGTTTTCAAACTTTTCCAAGCTTTCATTGATATTAACAATGTGGTAAAGTTTGGTAAAGATATGATGAAAAATGAAGGCTCTATCGTCTTAACGAGGCAAAATATATCAATATAGCATTTTTAACTAAATCAAGGGCCATAACTCCGCTGTTATTAGTTTGATATGGCTGGTTTTCGAACTTGTTCGAAATTTCATTGATATTAACAATGTAGTAAAGTTTGGTAAAGATAGGAAGAAAAATGAAAGCCCTTTCGTCTTAACGAGGCAAAATATAGCAATATACCATTTTTAACAAAATCAAGGACCATAACTCCACTGTTACTGGTCCGATCTGGCTGGTTTTTCGAAATTGTCCGAGCTTTCATTGATATTAACAATGTGTTAAAGTTTGGTAAAGATAGGATAAACAAGAGGCCCAAGAGGGCCTGTGGATGCTCTACTGGCTAACATGGCTCTTATAACCAATGAAGCGAGTGTCTGCCATTTACATTTTTTTGAAAGTTTCGGGCAAAAAACAGCTTTTTGACTAAATCAAGGGCCATAACTAAAGAATCTGGTACAGTTTGGTAAAGATCAAATGAACAAAAGGCCCAAGAGGGCCTGTGGACGCTCTACTGGCTAACATGGCTCTTATAACATCAATGAAGCGAGTGACTGCCATTAACGTTTTTTTGGAAGTTTCGGGAAAAAACAGCTTTTGAACTAAATCAAGGGCCATAACTAAAGAATCTGTTAAAGTTCAGTAAAGATCAGATGAAAATGAAGACCCTACCTTTAACGAGGCAAAATATAGCATTTTTAACTAAATCAAGAGCCATAACTCCTCTGTTACTGGTCCGACTGGTCCAACATAGAGCTAAAAAAAATATTGATTAAAAAAAATTAAAAAGAAAAAATTAAAAATAATTTAAAAAAAAAAAATTAAAAAAAAAAATTAAAAAATAAAAAAATAAATAAAAAAAATAAATAAAAAAATATTAATTTAAAAAAATAATTAAAAAAATAAAAGTTTGGTAACGATCAGTTGTTACTGGTCCAATATTTGGTTTTCAAACTTGTCCGAGCTTTCATTGATATTAACAGTCCGATAAAGTTTGGTAAAGATCGGATGAACAATGAAGCCCCAATCGTCTTAATGAGGCAAACTATAGCATTTTTAACTAAATCAAGGGCCATAACTCTGCTGTTACTGGTCCGATATGGCTAGTTTTCGAACTTGCTCGAGCTTTCATTGATATTAACAATCTGATAAAGTTTGGTAAAGATCAGATGAACAATGAAGCCCCTTTCGTCTTAACGAGGCAAAATATAGCATTTTTAACTAAATCAAGGGCCACAACTCCGCTGTTACTGGTCTGATATGGTTGGTTTTCGAACTTGTTCAAGCTTTCAATGACATTAACAATCTGATAAAATTTGATAAAGATCGGATGAACAATGAAGCCCCTATCGTCTTAACGAGGCAAAATATAGCATTTTTAACTAAATCAAGGGCCATAACTCCGCTCTTACTATTTCGATATGGCTGGTTTTCAAACTTGTCCGAGCTTTCATTGATATTAACAATCTGATAAAATTTGGTAAAGATTGGATGAACAATGAAGCCCCTAGCAACTTAACGAGGCAAAATATAGCATTTTTAACTAAATCAAGGGTCATAACTCCGCTGTTACTAGTCCGATATGGCTGGTTTTCGAACTTGTCCGAGCTTTCATTGATATTAACAATTTGGTAAAGTCTGGTAAAGATATGATGAAAAACGAAGGCCCTATCATCTTAACGAGGCAAAATATAGCAATATAGCATTTTCAACTAAATCAAGGATCATAACTCTGGTGTTACTGGTCCGATCTGGCTGGTTTTCGAACTTGTCCTAGCTTTCATTGATATTAACAATGTGGTAAAGTTTGGTATAGATAGGTTGAATAATGAAGGCCCTATCGTCTTAACGAGGCAAAATATAGCAATATAGCATTTTTAACTAAATCAAGGGCCATAACTCCGCTGTTACTTGGCCGATCTGGCTGTTTTTCGAACTCATCCGAGCTTTCATTGATATTAACAATCTATTAAAGTTTGGTAAAGATTGGATGAAAAATGAAGGCCCTATCGTCTTAACGAGACAAAAGTTAACAACGGACGGACGACGGACGGACGACTGACGGACGACGGTCGGACGGACGACGGACAACTCGGCATCCCATAAGCTCTGCTGGCCTTCGGCCAGTAGAGCTAAAAATGAAGGCCATACCATATTAATGAGGCAAAATATAGCATTTATTTTTAACTAAATCAAGAGCCATAACTCCTCTGTTACTGGTCCGACTGGTCCAACATAGAGCTAAAAAAAAAAAAAAAAAATATGAAAAAAAAGGAATCATTTCAACAAAAAGAAATATATGGAAAAAAAAAAAATAAAAAAAATAAAAATAATAATATAAAAAAGACAGTTGTAAAATCTGGTAACGTTTGGCAAAGATCAGATGCAAAATGAAGGCCCTATCGTATGACGAGGCATATTATAGCATTTTTAACAACATCAAGGGCCATAACTCCCCTGTTACTGGTCCGATCTGGTTGGTTTTCGAACTTGACCAAGCTTTTATAGACATTAACAAATTCATGAAGTTTGGTAAAGATCGGAAAAAAATTGAAGGCGCTATCATCTTAACAAGGCACAATATATCATTTTGAAGTAAATCAAGGGCCATAACTCCGATGTTACTGGTCCGATATGGCTGGTTTTCGAACTTGTCTAAGCTTTTATTGATATTAACAATCTGATAAAGTTTAGTAAAGATCGGATGAACAATGAAGTCCCTATAGTCTTAACGAGGCAAAATATAGCATTTTTAACTAAATCAAGGACCATAACTCCGCTGTTACTATTCCGATATGACTGGTTTTCGAACTTGTCTGAGCTTTCTTTGATATTAACAATCTGATCAAGTTTGGTAAAGATCGGATGAACAATGAAGCCCCTATCGTCTTAACGAGGCAAAATATAGCATTTTTAACTAAATCAAGGGCCATAACTTCGCTGTTACTGGTCCGATATGGCTGGTTTTCAAACTTGTTCGAGCTTTCAACGACATTAACAATCTGATAAAGATTGGTAAAGATCGGATGAACAATGAAGCCCCTATTGTCTTAAAGATGCAAAATATAGCATTTTTAACTAAATCAAGGGCTACAACTCCGCTCATACTAGTCTGATATGGCTGGTTTTCGAACTTGTCCGAGCTTTCATTGATATTAACAATGTGGTAAAGTTTGATAAAGATAGGATGAAAAACGAAGGCCCTATCGTCTTAACGAGGCAAAATATAGCATTTTTAACTAAATCAAGGACCATAACTCCGCTGTTACTGGTCCGATCTGGCTGGTTTTCGAACTTGTCCGAGCTTTCATTGATATTAACAATGTGGTAAAGTTTGGTAAAGATAGGAATAAAATGAAGGCCCTAATGTCTTAACGAGGCAAAATTTAGCAATATAGCATTTTTAACTAAATCAAGGGCCATAACTCCGCTGTTACTAGACCGATCTGGCTGGTTTTCAAACTCATTCGAGCTCTCATTGATATTAACAACCTGTTAAAGTTTGGTAAAGATCGGATGAAAAATGAAGGCCCTATTGTCTTAACGAGACAAAAGTTAACAACGGACGGACAACTCGGCATCCCATAAGCTCTACTGGCCAAAGGCCAGTAGAAATGAAGGCCCTATCGTCTTAATGAGACAAAATATAGCAATATAGCATTTTTAACTAAATCAAGGGCCATAACTCCGCTGATACTTGTCCGATCTGGCTGGTTTTCGAACTTGAACTCCTGTGAAGTTTCATGAAAATCCGTCAAGTAGTTTCACAGGAATAGTCGCTACAAGTTTTCATTATATAACTCTATGTAAACAAAGATGGCCGCTGACAGCCATGTTTAACGTCAAATCAAAATAATGTTTGACTCTGATAACCATCATGTCATGCTGATCATTTTACAAAAAGTCCCATATCAATATCACTTATAGTTTTCAAGACGTAGTCGCTACAAACTTCTTTTTTAAAAAATCTAATTTTAGCTGTGGCGGCCATCTTGAATTTCTGGCCGATCTGAAATTTTGCTAGGATCAATTAAATATTAAGAGCAACATTCCTGTAAAGTTTCATGAAAATCTGCAAAGTAGTTTCAAAGGTTTAGTCGCTACAAGTTTTTACTATACAACTCTATGTAAACAAAGATGGCTGCTGGCAGCCATGTTTAACGTTGAATCAAAACAATTTTTGACAAGGACCAACATCATGTCATGCTGATCATTTTACAAAAAGTCCAATATCAATATCACTTATAGTTTTCAAGTAGTAGTCGCTACAAACTTGTATTTTGAAAATCTATTTTTAGCCATGGCAGCCATCTTGAATTTCCGGGCAACCTGAAATTTTGCTTGGATCAATTAGACATCAAGAGCAACATTCCTGTTAAGTTTCATGAAAATCCGTAAAGTAGTTTCAGAGGAGTAGTCGCTACAAGTTTTCATCATATAACTCTATGTAAACAAAGATGGCCACTGGCAGCCATGTTTAACGTCGAATCAAAATAATGTTTTACTCTTATAACCATCATGTCATGCTGATCATTTTACAAAAAGTCCCATATCAATATCACTTATAGTTTTCAAGACGTAGTCGCTACAAACTTCTTTTTAAAAAATCTATTTTTAGCTGTGGCGGCCATCTTGAATTTCTGGCCGATCTGAAATTTTGCTAGGATCAATAAGACATTAAGAGCAATATTCCTGTAAAGTTTCATGAAAATCTGTCAAGTTGTTTCAAAGGAGTAGTCGCTACAAGTTTTTACTATATAACTGTATGTAAACAAAGATGGCCTCTGGCAGCCATGTTTAACGTTGAATCAAAACGATTTTTCACAAGGACCAACATCATGTCATGCTGATCATTTTAGAAAAAGTCCCATATCAATATCACTTATATTTTCAAGAAGTAGTCGCTACAAACTTGTATTTTGAAAAATTATTTTTAGCCGTGGCGGCCATCTTGAATTTCCGGCCGACCTGAAATTTTGCTAGGATCAATAAGACATCAAGAGCAACATTCCTGTGAAGTTTCATGAAAATCCGTCAAGTAGTTTCAGAGGAGTAGTTGCTACAAGTTTTCATTATATAACTCTATGTAAACAAAGATGGCCGCTGGCAGCCATGTTTAACGTCGAATAAAAACGATTTTCGACAAGGACCAACATCATGTCATGCTGATCATTTTAGAAAAAGTCTCATATCAATATCACTTATAGTTTTCATGAAGAAGTCGCTACAAACTTGTTTTTTAAAAACCTATTTTTAGATCTGGCGGCCATCTTGGATTTCACATCAACATGAATTTTTGCTAGGATCAACTAGACTTCATGGGCAACATTTCTGTAAATTTTTATGAAAATCCATTCAGTAGTTTCAGAGGAGAAGTCGCTACAAAAAAAAGTTTACGGACAGACGGACGGACGACGGACGCCACACCACGGCATAAGCTCTGCTGATCTCTGATCAGTAGAGCTAAAAATCATCAGTACTTAAGATGAAGCTTGACGTTTATTGCAATTTTTTATCAAGAACTTCGCCTGAATTTTTAATAGATCAAAATAATTTAACCCCAGAATTTTCATAAGCTTTAGCACAATATTGTTTAACGTGATCTTTAACGGCAGTAAGACAAGATGTCAAAAGTTTGGAGATATTTGTAGTGGTGCAAGAACTAGAATTGGAAATAAAACCGGCTTTGCTTTTGGTCTGTTCCAGCCTTGAAAATCTTGCACTGAGTGATATGCGTCGAAACAACATTATCTTACAAATTAGTACTCCCGAGTTCCTGAGATAAAACACTGACGTAATGGAGGCGTCAAACAATAATTATAAAGTCAGGAATATACTGGATTATTATACCCCACGCTTTCACAAAGTGAGTCCTGTTGCAGATAACACATTTTTATTACTTGCATTCCTCAGACAGTTTTGAATGTGTTGTTCCCTAACTTCATATACACATAACAACTGAACAAAAAGCGGGGGTATTCATCACCTTCAATGATAGTTTTAGTCAAAATGGGTGCAAACTTAATGCTCGATAAAAATTTCAAGATTGCCATATGTCCTTTTAATATCCTGTTCTTGTGTCCCTTTAATATCATGTTCTTGTGTAACTTTATTATCATGTTCTTGAGTCCCTTTATTATCATGTTCTAGGTCTCCCTTCTACCTTCTGTTGGGAATGGAAGGTTTTATTTTTACTTCTGCCAAATAGGGCAATGGCAAACAGATCCCAAAATCCCAATATAACAATTTCTGCTATTAAGAACTAGAAGGGCCAAAATGATAGAGTTATTGGACATGTGTAACGATATGCCTCGAAGTAAGATGAAAATGTTTATGAAGTTTCATGAACATAGGTCAAATACTTTTCTTCAAGTTATGGGCATGGTTAGGTTGCAGGTTAAATAAAGTGTGACAGATGAACGACGACGATGAACAACAGACTAAGTGATTCCTAAGTGTCTGATATGCTACGCAGGGAACACAACAAGGTCAGACTACTTTGAACGTTCATGAATATTGTCTACAGCTCTCTTCATTTGAAAACAATCTATTTTAAGTGTGTCATACAATGATGCCAAGATCCCAAAATTATAGTGCAGCTTCCTTTCACTTTCTCATCATAGTTCATATTTCTATGACAGTCCATGCACACTGTTATTAATGAGACGAAAATATTTTCTTAAAAATATTTTCTAATATTTTTTAAAAACATATTTTTTTTAATGCCACAAACTTGATGTATTACATTTTTGAATTTAATGTTGTTTAACGGCTCATCAACACAGTATAGGTTTTTAGAGCCGACCAAGAGAGAGGGGAAGGATACATAGGAAACCGGGAACCGTGCCCTACTCTTATTAGCGAATAGATTCCTATGGTTCTTTAACGTGCTCGGAGGATAGACCGATACACGGGACCGCCCAGTTTACGTCTCCATCCGACAGATGAGGCTTAGGGAAAGTGTCTTGCCCAAGAACACACCAAGAACACACCGACAAACTCAGTGGCACCACGGAGGATTGAACCCGGGGCCTCTGGTTACAAATCCGCCGCGCTACCGACTGCACCACGCCCCACTCACGCAGGAATTCAACTCTATAAATTAATAACTGTAAACGGTCAGTAAAGGTCAATGAATTCAGAAAGCTAACACATCCTAACACATCACTATCACAATTTCAAGCGTGCTAACGTCTTATCCACCACTAACGTCTTATCCACCACTAACATCTTATCCACCACTAACCTCTTATCCACCACTAACCTCTTGCCTACGGAGCATCCTCCAACAGACTCAGAATATAAATGTAACCATTACCTTGGATGACCGTCTATGATCTTCTTCGTTGCAGGGTTGGTACATGGCAGTATGAAGAACCTGCTCCTCCAGAATTTCAGGGACTGCAATCGTAAGTGAAATAGAATTTAAATCTCCCATTTCATGATAGAGCAAGTCAGAGAAATTCAAGTCACTGCCAAGTAATGTTAACTTTGTAAACCTAGTGATTATACTCGGACTTCCACTTACAAAAATACTAAACATGAAGGAGTTATAATGCTAATGATGCAAATATAGCATTCAATAAATTAAGGGCCAAAATTCTGGTGTTACTTAATATCAGATCTAGCAGGTTTTCAAATGTGTTCAAGCTGTCATTAAAGGGACAATGTCCGTAACTTTTAGCTTATAAAACACACACTAATTACGTTCACAAACATTACACACGAAACGTGTGAATATTTAATAATTAAAAGCAAAAGCATTGTTTGACGGAATTCAATCGCGGTACAAAAAACAAGAGGCCCAAGAGGGCCTGTGAACGCTCTACTGGCTGTTATACCATTGATGAATCGAGTCGTACTACATGGTGTCTAGAGTGTCTAGAGTGTACACAAGGTTTTTCAAGTATTTGACCTAGTGACCTAGTTTTTGACCCCATGGGACCCATTTTCAAACTTGACCAAAATATAATTTAGGTGAACATTTCGACAAAGTTTCATCAAGATCGGGTCAGAAATATGGCCTCTAGAGTGTACTAGTGACCTAGTTTTTGACCCTGTGTGACCCTGTGTGACCCATTTTCGAACTTTAGCAAGCTTAATTGAGACAAATATTCTGACAAAATTGCATCAAGATCGGGTAAAAAATATGGCCTCTAGAGTGTACACAAGGTTTTTCCAAAGTTTGACCTAGTGACCTAGTTTTTAACACCATGTGACCCATTTTTGAACTTGACCAAGAGTGTGTGTGTGTGTGTAATTCTAAGGTTTATAGTCCGTCCGCCAACGAACACGTCAAGGTTTTTCCAATATTTGACCTAGTGACCTAGTTTTTAATTTCATGTGACCCATTTCCGAACTTGATGAAGATATAATTAAGATAAACAATTTGACAAAATTTCATCAAGATTGGGTAACAAATATGACCTCTAGAGTGTACACAAGTTTTTTCAAGTATTTGACCTAGTGACCTAGTTTTTGACCCCACATGACCCATTTTTGAACTTGACCGAGATTTCATTGAGACAAACATTCTGACAAAGTTTCATCAAGATCGGGTCAAAAATATGGCCTCTAGAGTGTACACACGGTTTTTCCAAAGTTTGACCTAGTGATCTAGTTTTTAACACCATGTGACCCATTTTTGAACTTGACCAAGATATAATTAAGACAAACATTTTGACAAAGTTTCATCAAGATTGGGTCAGAAATACGGCTTCTAGAGTGTACACAAGGTTTTTCAAGTATTTGACCTAGTGACCTAGTTTTTAACCCCATGTGACCCATTTTCAAACTTGACCAAGATATAATTAAGACAAACATTCTGACAAAGTTGCATCAAGCTCGGGTCAAAAATATGGCCTTTAGAGTGTACACAAGGTTTTTCTAATATTTGACCTAGTGACCTAGTTTTTGACCCCACATGACCCATTTTCGAACTTGACCGAGATTTCATTGAGACAAACATTCTGACAAAGTTTCATGATGATTGCATCAGAAATGTGGCCGCTAGAGTGTACACAAGCAAAAGTTAACGGACGGACGACGGAAGACGGACAACACACCATCCCATAAGCTCTGCTGGCCCTTGGCCAGTAGAGCTAAAAATTAGTACCGCTTCGTGAGTTTGAACTCGAAGCCTAAACTAAAATTACACCCGCGGGTAATAATGGTGACCGCACAATAGTCAATGTCGTTCCCACCTGAGCTAAACGGGCCATACATATTACGCAATACATACTATGCAGAAAACCTAATGCGCTAATGGCAGTCACGTGATCAGCAGAAAAGGTTTTTCAAACTCACGAATGTATTACTAAAAGACTTCTTTGGGTCTATGCTCATGTTTTCATGTATACATTTCACTGAATAAAAGTCAGACAGTTATTTGGTTATGCTCAATATCTGCTTACTTACGGACAGTGTCCCTTTAATATCAAAAATTTAGTCAAAATTTGGTAAAGTCAGGACTAAAATGATAGTCTCTCAAATATAACAGGTGGTGAAAAAATCGTTCTTCAACCGGGACTCGAACCCAGGGTCTCTGGTTTACCGTACCAGGGCTCTAACCACTGAGCTATCGAGGACACACAGTTAGGAATCGATATTTCACCATATACCTGTACCCGGTTACATACACCTCCACCAGATTGAAATTCGTCTCTGAATTTCTAATGGAGTTAACTCCAGGCCGGCTGTCAGACTTATTTTCATACTAACAGACACGGTCCTGGCTCCCGGACGAGCCCCCAAATATAACAGGTGGTGAAAAAATTGTTCCTCGACCGGGACTCGAACCCAGGGTCTCTGGTTTACCATACCAG
The DNA here is from genome assembly GCA_037043455.1 of Cyrtodaria siliqua. Classification (NCBI taxonomy): domain Eukaryota; kingdom Metazoa; phylum Mollusca; class Bivalvia; order Adapedonta; family Hiatellidae; genus Cyrtodaria; species Cyrtodaria siliqua. The sequence continues at coordinate 506,601 of JAWPHD010000274.1, read as the reverse complement.
TGTTCTAACCACTGAGATATAGAGGACATAGTCACGGTTAGGAATCGATATTTCACCATATACCTGTACCCGGTTACATACACCCCCACCATAATGAAATTCGTCCCTGAATTTGTTGTGGAGCTTGTTGAATAGATGTGGTCTCTTGTGCAGATTTCACTTTATAATAGAAACATTAAGTGTCCTAACAAAAGTACAGTGCCCCTACTTACATCCATCAGTCCGTAGTCCCCTTCTCCCCGGGTACAGATGTACTGGTCCAAGTAGTTCCAGTTGTAGTTCTCGAGTTTCTCATTGCGGAACTCGCTCCAGGATACGTCATAGTTGAACGAGTCTGGCACCTGGAACCTGTACTTGTAGCTGTAACACATCTGGGGGTTGGGATGTCTGAAAATAGTGTAAAATAGTTCTGATATAAAACCTATCACCCCTAGTAATCACTTGAGTATGACCCAACTTTAAAGGGCCTCATTAGGCTGTTTCTAGAAAAATACAAAAAATTAACTAAAAGGATGTTCTACGGAACACCTGTGTCGCCTGCCATGTGCTTATTTCAACAAGGACAATTTAACTATACAGTTTGAAGACAGTGCCTGCAATCTTTCATGAATAGTTGACCAGATTTTTTTTTAAAATTGTGCCATTTTTACGAAAAAGGCATAACTCAGCATTGTATAATTTGTAAGAAAGAACTGTATAGTTTCATGATCATACGTCAATATTTGACCATGTTATGAGCTAGGTTAGGTTGCAGGTTAAAGTTTTATGAAAAGTGGCATAACTCTTCAGATATTAACTTCTGCCAAAATAAAAGTCAGAGTTATTGGACATGTGCCAGGGCTTTTTTCATGATTTTGTGATCAGGACCCGTACCCCTGGAATTGGGAATTTTAGCGCGATTTTTCATAAAATTGGGAATTTTAGCGCGATTTTTTTCATAAAATTTGGAAAAATATAAAGTAAAGCATTCCTTTCATAATTATATCTTTAATACTGTTTTTTTGTACACCAAGATAAACAGAAGCATTTATTTAAGCTTTTGAACCCAAATCATTGGAATGAAACACTTTTTTTTTTTTTTTAAATTGGGGAATTTTTTCCTCTTAATTGGGAAAAAAATATGTTTCGGCATTGGGAATATGACCAAATTTCGGCTATAAAAACAGCCAAAAAAAAAAGCCCTGTGTGCAACGACATTTCTTGGGATAACATGACAATATTTGTGAAGTCTCATGAACACAGGTCAAATACCTTTCAAGTTATGGCCAGATATGAGCTAGGTTAGATTGCAGGTTAAAGTTTTATGAAAAAGGGCATAACTCTACCGAAATGAGTTATTGGACACATGTAAGAAGCCAGACTGGTACCCAGTATAAGCAGACAACTGGCTCCCTGAGTGTATACCCCTGATTGCAGGATCATTTTTACACGACTTACCTGGGCCTATACCTGGTGACAGTTATTGTTCTGCCCGACAGCGTCAGCTTGTGAAATATACGACCAATACTTAAGTATACCTCCTTCTGAAAACAAAGAACTAATTATAATCTGCCTTATCACACAATGTCCAGTCTGGGAGTGTAACAACACAAGTGTATTATATACTTTCAGGTGAAATAGTGGATTTTATAATCAAAAACCTCATATTTTAATTGTTTATATTTCACATGTGAAAATATATACGTTGTCGACATCGACGTCATTGTTTTGGCGTATTATATTTTTTCTGCATAAATTTCCAGGTTTTGAGTATATAATAAATAGAATATTTGTTGGTTTGTCGTGAATATAGGATTTATTTTCATCACGAAGTGAGAAAACATATTTTCTCTCGTGCTAAAGCACTCGTGCAAATATAAGTTTTCTCACTTTTCAATGAAAATAAATCCTATATTCACTCCAAACAAATATATTTCATCCGTTGGAAGCGCCATGTTACATGACGTCACTTGGTAAATATACGTAACGAAGACAAACTGAACAGTAATTTTAATGAAATGTTAATTACAACAAAACTGCCATTCTCCCAAACCGTGCACCCTCCCGAAATAAACCCATCATATGCACATGTACATATAACATTAATAAGCATCTTGAACAAGGTGAGAACGTTTGACGTCATACAGCGCAAGCTGCAATGACTTAATTGTTTGTCACGTGAAAACTAGTGCATTGAAACGCAGAACTTTGCATACTGGGGCGCCCAATGGAACAGCCTTGACCTCCGAGATAATATATAGTGCCCCAACAATAGCGTAAATAATGTGGTAATTGTTGTGTAAGAATCGAAATAATAAATACGGACCTGTATTTTATCGGTGAATAAAATACAGTTAGTCGTTCGGATGCGAGAAATCAAATCACTCGTGCTAACGCACTCGTGATTTAATTACTACGCATCCAAACTCCTAACTGTATCTTATTCACCGATAAAACACAGGTACTTATTTATTATTTCTTAAATAAAAATATCTTAGTTTTGAAAATGAGTAATAAATAATTTAAACCAAAATACCCTTTTGATAGCTTTCCCCGTGTAAAATCCTTGTTCTTGGGAAGAATAATATTTAAACATTTTAAATACTGCTGTTTAAATATTTTGGAATCAAACTCTCACATTGTCTTAATTTACATTTTTCTGACACTTTTAGACCCATTTTTTGATAGCACATTGCAGACAAATTCTATCAAAAATAAATTTAGGATATATTATTTTAGTTTCTCGAAAGATTTTCAAAAGCAATGTGATTTTAGCATAATGTTTACCTACTTTTGATAGCAATATATAGTGGATGTCTGTATGTCTGTACAGAAACTGCGGTATTACGATGCTATTAAGTGATTTGATATTGGCCCAGTTATTGGTCCTCCGACTGTCATATTGACCCAAGACCGAAGGCAACGGACCAATATGACAGGCCGAGGACCAATACCTCGGACAATCATTATGTTGTCCGAGTATTAACTTTCATATCCCATCCAACCCCTTCCCCAAGAACTGAAAAAGGGATTGCCTGGGGTGTGAAATAAAACCTTAATTTTGGCTTAAAAAGTTTGCATATTGTAAAATTAAAAACATTCAATTCAAGGTAATTTTAAACAGGTTATCCTAATTTTTCAGTAAAACACGTTTTATTGTTGAAATATCCGTTATAAGATCCTGCTTATTATAAGCTTTCCCATCGCTTAATGGAATTAAGGCGGGATCACGTTAATGACAATTTTATTAACTTCCACTTCAGCAGTATTTTATTTTATTACATTTTCATCAGTGAAAGATTCGGATTTATCAGTGAAAGAATATTCATAATCATTAAATATTATTAACTAACTCCGAACACAAAAATAACTAACTGTGACGCCGAGTTGTGACGTCAATACGGTGGTGCTGACGTCGATGTCATCCGCCGAAAACGTTCAAAAACGCGAATAATTTCGGTTAAAATAATGCATAAACTGATTTAAAATGTAATAAATAGATTATTTAACTGCTGTGTTCGATTATAGGGAAGTCTTTCACTCGATGGTACATGTGTTTTGTTTTTTCACTTATGTGTATAAGAACCACAGGTCTACCATCTCGTGAAGGATTTCCCTATAATCGATCCCAGCAGTTAAATAATCTCTATTTAATAATATTATTTTGATATGATTTGCATGTATTTCTAGTAGCGTTAATTTCATTTATAGTGTGATTAGTGTGAGTGATGTCACTTAAAGCAAGTGAATGACATCACTTAAAGTTTGTATTGGCGATACTGGCCTTGTTTTTTCATATTGGTCGACTTACCGTATGTATTGGCCAAGTTTGCATCATATTATGTTTAGAGTTTCTAGCAAAATACAGCTAATAACTAAATTAATAATATTAAATATGTATCAAGGTTGATTGTCTGTATGGTAAATAATGTCTGAGAAACTGAGATTTAAGCTAATGTTAACATTTTCTGATTCACAAATGCATGCAGTCAATATTTGTTGCTGGGCTTCTGACAATTATTTAACAACTTACAATCTGTTCTTCCCTGGGTCTGGCCCTCATCAGATCAGATATATGTGACACCTGGGGGCTCGAGCCCAGCCGCTGACTGCCTGAACTCTGACCAGCATGAGCCAGATGTTGAGTCACAGCTGGCTTTGGAATGATGATCAGTTGAAATCCCTGAAAATATAAAACATTTAAAACTGAAAAAATTATTATTTTAATCAGGGATTTAAAACATTCTTTTAAAAGTCCAAGTTTAAAACTCAAATAAAACATTTTACTATGTAAGGGTTCTTAAGTACCACGTAACCTTACAGCTACAGACCCTAGAATTTAAATGGTACTAAATCATGAATATAAATGAGTCACTGGTGAAGTAGTTGAAGTACCTGCACTAGTCATGGAGATATAGCATGAAAAACCCGTGCCATTTGGCAGTTGCTGAAATTATATGAATCTTTCATGGGTTTCATGGGTGAAGATAGGGAATTCCAACCCGAGGTATGTGTTTTTATCGGAACCTCGGCTCTCCGATTAAAACACTTATACCGAGGGTTGGAATTCCCTAACTGAACCGAATACCCATGATATGTTCTTTTTCTTGCATATGAGAGACATGTTGTGCGTTGACGCCGCCAGCTTCTAACGTTATGCTGCATGCCGGATGTTGTTGAGCACTTGACTTTGATCCATAAATATAGGACTTTCCATCCCCCATGTAAAACGTGGATAGCCGTATCCTGTATGCAAGAAATAGCATGAAATACCTGTGCCAGTTGTTGAGATATAAGTTTGATCCATAAAGATAAGACTTTCCATCCCCCATGTAAAACGTGGATAGCCGTATCCAGTATGCAAGAAATAGCATGAAATACCTGTGCCAGTCTTTGAGATATAAGTTCGTTGAAGACCTCTTTAGTGGTGAGAGGTTGCTTTCTGAAGTATTTCTCATCTTCTGTAAGAGGGGGGCTGTAATAATAGGAAGACAAATAAACATCACACCTTCTACAGTTAAACCTACCTTCCTACCAAACAAATAAACATCACACCTTCTACAGTTAAACCTACCTTCCTACCAAACAAATAAACATCACACCTTCTACAGTTAAACCTACCTTCCTACCAAACAAATATGGTTTATATCCTGCACAATTAAAGCAAATAAAAAATGAAAATAAGGTTATCAAATATTGTAGATGACATGCCTTCTATTGCAACCATTTCTAAGTTATTAAATGTTAAACCAGAGACATTAAAAAGTTGTCAATGACACTGTTTTTCATGAAATTTGATGTGTTGATTTGTAAAGTTTGCAAACTGTTATAAGTATTAAAGTCTTTTTTGTTTGTTTGTTTGTTTGTATGACATTTTACATCATTTTCAACACATGCAAGGTTATAGTCAGATAAAAGATTAGTTAGACACGAACAGAACATATATTTTTATTTAACTTGCACATACGTACATCGTCACGTATACATATATATATATATAATTGTTCATACAGAAGTTACAAGATTCTACAAATAAATCATTTTATATCAATAGTTTGAGTAATATATATAGAAGATATTTGTTGTTTTGGAGTGAATAACATATTTTATTTCATCGAGAAGTGAGAAAACGTAATATATTCACAAATGCGAAGCATGAGTGAACATTTAAAAGTTTTCTCATTTTGAAATGAAATAAAATATGTTATTCTCGACAAAACAACAAATTTTCTTTTTCTTTTATGATTTTTAGGGAAACGTCGGTAGGACAACAAGGAAGGCAATTTCAATAATTAAGCCGCTTTACACATTTTTTGCCCGACTACAAAAAAAAGTCCAAAGATATTTTATTTATACCCAAATTGAATTTTTTTTAATGTGTTTATATTGGCAGTCATTTCCTTTCAAATTTCAAAATCCATTTCAAATCATTGTTTGAACAGAATGTAAAATTCGCAGTGCTTTTCTCTTGGCATCTTTACATTTGATATACAAATTAAAGATCTTTTTTAAATATTCAACAATGAATTTCTTACAGATAAAGCTTTACTTAAAGGGGTTGATGCACTATTTTCAAACAAATGTATTTTAAAGGGCTCTGAAGAACTTGAAGAAAGCTGAAAGAATTATCGAAATACCATGAAAAATAAAGGAGATATGAACTATTGAAAATGTGCAAAGAAACATCAATGGAGAGGCAATCTTGGAACGATGATGTCATGGCAACTTTTTACCATATATGGCATACTAACAAAATATCTTTTAAATCAAAGAAAATCAATGCAAATTGATTAAAAATAAATATACAAATGTAAAATGTATACATTGTATGCTTATTTTTCATTTGCAGTGATTTTCTTTGCTTTAAAAGATATTTTGTCAATATGGCATATAAGGTAAAAGGGTGCAATGACATCATCGTTCCAAGATGGCTGCCTCCCTTTGTTTCTTTGCAAAATTAATGTTCAATAGATCATATCTCCTTTATTTTTCATGGTATTTTGATAATTCTTTCAACTTTTCCAGAGTCCTTTTAAATAAATCTTGTTTGAAAATAGCGCATCAACACGTCAAGTATTTTGCTAAATTAGTAATAATATTATCTTGCGTCTGAAGTAATTTTATGAATTTAAACATACTTGGTCTATTATAATAATAATATTTCTTAATATACATTTTGCGGATTCCTGTATAACATTAGTGATAGGGTTAGGAGATAGTCCTTGACGGCAGACGACAACACTTACTTCATATAGTAATCACTGTTGACATCGTCTGGGAGAAGGCTGTAGTCCGACACCACGTAATCATTCTGTAAGCTTACGTTTTCTGGTAGATAGTCGGTGGTGATGGGCAAGGAGGCCGGCATGTTGAGGGATTTCCAATCCACACCTGAGGTAATCAAATATGTCTCCATATAAGGAATACGATTCGAAACTATGGCTGATCATTTTGAATTTACAAGCATCCCCGCTGATATTAACTATATTTTTTTAAACAATTCCAACTAAATTTAGTTGATTTCTTTGTATTGTGGTTGTTTGTAAAACAAAACATATATTATACACCTATATTTGGATGAGAGATATTTGTCAAAAGAAACATTATCTGAATATACAAATTAAATTAAATGGCATCAAACCACATCTGAAATATGACTAAAATAAAAATAAAATATTAAGCTCATTAGTAATTAAGTTAGTGTTAACAAGCTGAGAAAGTGATTATATAGCAAGTAGGCTGGCATATTAGTGTATCAATTATAAATTCACACTGACATAGTGCACCACACAATAGCACCAGAAAACAAAGATTTATATGTTAAAAGTTTGTTTATAATCAAAATTGCTTTGTGTCCTTTAACATATAAATATTTGTTTTTTGGTGCTGTTGTGTGGTGCACTAGGTCAGAGTGAATTTATAATTGAATCAGGAGTTAATGAGCTACAACGAAGCTTTATTTAAACCTTTGCGCAAAAATAGCTTTATTGCTTAGTGTTAGAAAAATTCCAATTTTTAATTTTCCCTATATTTATACTATTTACTTGCAAATGATACTGAATAAATAGATCAAGTTTTTTAACATTGGATAAATATTTCAAACTTGCTGTGTTTCCCTTGAAGATTAAAAAAAAAAATCAAAAAAGAATCAATGTGACTCAAATATTTTACTGCCCAAAGTTTGCATTTGATTTTTCAAAAATGAACATTTTTTTGCAAACTTATTTTTTAAAAGATAAAGTAAAACTTTCTTCCCATTATGAAAGCATCAAAATCATCTAGATTAAAAATGTGGTCTCTATTCTGCTGTTGTAGCTCAGTATTCCTATGCAAAAGATGCAAGCATTATAAGCTTTTAATAAAGCTAATTTCACACTAATCTCAAAAATAAGCAATAAAGCTATTTCAGCGCAAAGGTTTAAATAAAGCTTCCTTGTAACTCATTAACTCCAGAATTTTAAGCAAATTGCTGTGGACTAAGCAGAAAATTAGTAAGTTGGAAATATATAATTGCTTTAGCCTCGAAAGTCTATGCAACCCAAGCATCATACAACTTAAGCAGATATAGCTTAAAGCTACAGTCTCTATTTTCACTGGTAATAACTCAGGAATATGAAAAAAAAATTAGAAGGTTGTGTGTTCGAGTTCCGAAAGAGGCAATTATTTTTTCTTCTGTAAATCATGTTACCTGTGTACAGGTACGATGTGCACTGGTCGATGTTTATACAATGATGTCCTGCGTTATATTTGCTCGCTTAAATACCTGATTTCGACATGAGCTGGTGAACATGAAGTTACAAATAAAGACACACCTACTAAGAAATCAACTGATATAGAGACTGTAGCTTTAAGCAATACCGTTTTAACAGATCCACTATTCATTATAAAGTCCCCCTTTTTTAAAACCAATGCTATTTCTGACAAAACAGTATACTAGTCTTAAAATGTCATTATTGTTTCAGCCTTAATTGCTTGACATTTATTTGACAACGATTTGTCTGAAAATGAACAACATAACAACTTAATACAACATCAGGGTATAGTAACGGAATAGAACAAACTGGTAACAATACCACAACATGTCAAATGCCTTTAAGATACACTTTAGGATATACATGAACTAAACTGTTAGATTGTACTCAGATATATTTTGCATAAATAATCTTCTACGATATTAACCGAAGGATAAAAACATTCTGGAAACTCGTGGTGGACTAATCTACTGTCAAAGGGTTCATGCAGAAAAACTTGCAAAAACAAACACACTGAAAACAACAACAAGCAACTTCAAAACCTATACATACATGTAACATTAGTGTATACAAACAAGCAAACTTAATCCAACAGCATCTTACTGTTACCTTTTTAAACAAGTTTGGCTATTAAAGGCAGAGAATACCGGCTCATATGTCAAATGAAAGAATAAAAAAAAAAGTCTCAAAACTTACAGAATAATACGCAATCCATTATATATCGAGGATCGTACCCAAGTATTCATTTATAAACAAGTTGGCAAAAATCATGATGCAAAAAAAAAATTTAAGATAAATTTATAAATTCCGATTGTGTGATTTTGCTTTATCACGTAACTTGTAACGTCACAAAACGCCAGAAAGCGTGCTGTAAAACGATGCCACTGAAGTCATAGCACTAGTGGATTATTAAAATTATACAATTATACCATAACACTCCTTGGCGATATGATTAGTTATGTGACAAATTTGCTGAACAGAATAAGATTGTATTTTCCTTTCATATCTTACCACTTACTGGTATGTTCTTTTTTGGTATGTGACTAGTTCAACCACTAGGATATTTCAAATAATATGCTGCAGAATCAAGTTTGCTTTTGGTTGTTATGTTATCTACCAATTTACCACATAAAACTACTTTAAAATCTGCTAAGCATTATATAATGAGCTTCAACAACCCTAAAATAAGTCTGTTAAGGCAAGCACGCTTTCACAATGGTTACATATGAGAATCGGGGCAAACTATAAAAAAATCCTTTTGAAAAAAGTTCCATTTGGTCATCATAAGGCACTGTGTCAATGACTTATAAATGTAAACAAGCAAACTGTACAAAATATAACTTATATACTGGATGAAAAAAATCGACAACTGTTACAGTAACTTGACTTTAGAGAATACTGGGTATCAAAGACAACACAACTTGAGTTCTATTAGAATTTTTGCTGGTCAGTTTGAAAACATTAGCTAGACAGTAGCTAGGCAGTAGCTAGACAATAGCTAGGATGCAGTGATTTAGAATCTATTATATTATACATCATAAATAGTATAGGAAGTTTGCACAATCTATATATAACAGACCACTTTATAACTAGGTCACTTTAAAGATGATTCAACAGATGTCAACTGGTTTCCGCTGGTTAAATGTAAGGATGACTGTGTCTTAAATTTGATACTGGAACCAGATTTGATTTTTTTAGAATAATTGATTTGACACTGTAGTGGTCATAAATTGAGATCTTACTTAGTATGCACTGTATGCCACTAAATATTTGACAAAATTAAAAAAAAATCGCTTTCTGGCAGTTACATCCCTACATAGTTTGTTTATTTTGCAGGAAATATTCATGGACAATTTAGGAGAAAAAATACCGATAGTTTAAGTATTAATTATTATAACCGTTTTGGAGGGTTATTTTGTGACTCATTTGACGGAGGAATGACACCAGAGTTGAGTGCAGGGCACAATTTAAAAGCAGACTATGTTAGTTTAGATTCTTAGTTATTTTCAAAGATGTCTTCAGAGCCAACATAACCTTAAGAAACAAAAAATGGTAATATTTTACACTGAGTGTACTCCTAATACATATTGGTGTACGACACAGTCATAACATGCCAGGACTCATGCTTATGACTTCAGTTATCTTTCTTCTTCAGTGTTGTCATAAATTTAGTACAAAATAATAAAATGCATATTTAATTACATTTATGTATTGATAGACAAACTAGCATTAAAGGGGCTGATGCACTATTTTCAAACACGATTTATTTAAAAGCGCTCTGAAAAACTTGAAAAAAGCTGAAAGAATTATCAAAATGTCATGAAAAATAAAAGAGATATGACTTATTGAAAATTTGCAAATAATATAAATGGAGGCGGCCATATTGGAACGATGACGTCATCGCGCCTTTTTACCATATATGGCATATTGACAAAATACATTTTAAAGCAAAGAAAATCACTGCAAATCGATTAAAAATAAATATACAGATGTAAAATGTATCAATTGTATCCATAGTTTTCATTTGCAGTGATTTTCTTTGCATTAAAAGACATTTTGTCAATATGCCATATATGGTTAAAAGGCGCGATGACGTCATCGTTCTAAGATGGCCGCATCCATTTATATTTCTTTGCAAATTTTGAATAGGTCATATCTCCTTTATTTTTCATGGCATTTTGATAATACTTTCATTTTTTTTCAAGTTTTTCAGACACCTTTTAAATAAACCTTGTTTGAAAATAGCACATCAACCCCTTTAAATTACAAACACAATGTATATGATTTAATTTATTGACTCTGTTAGCAAACTTAAGCACATGCTCTGGTTACTAGCAGAACTAGAGTACTAAAAGTCTGCCTACAAGAAAACAGACTTTTATTTTAGTAAATACCACCAGAAGAAAGTAACCCTCCATCATTCCGTTGTTAGTAGTTATTTGATAGTAAACATGCAGCACAATTTCAACATTTGTTTTAAAATAGTTACTCTGGATAAAAACAACAACATGAAGAGCTGTGCAGGAAATTGTGTGCATGGCCAAGTGGACATACTGAAAAGTAGGTAAAATTCAAACCGAAAACTGTCACTATTACAGACGTGCTACCTTAATCTGTTAAACCTTTCCACCCCTATAATCTGCTTCAGTATGACCCAACTTAAGTTAGAGTCCATTTTACACACTCAGGGATGAAAGGGTTAATGTTTTCTATAATTTTGAATACTTTTTAGATTATCCGACATACATGCCAAATACTGCATGTATTTTGTTTAATGATTAAAGGTGGATAGGCTAATTAAAACTTCAAATGTTATAGTTTTCTAGTTTTCTAGTGATGTATTATTTATTCCAATCAATGGTAAAAGAAAATGAGACAGAAATCTATTTTGCCTATGTTCATAAATTGTTCCTTTCTGGTTCGTCTCCATCGCGCTTAATATGAGAAAAGAAAGTTATATTTAGTTGGTTTTCTGCTAATGCTGTGCCTTACAGTTGTACAAAGCAGGACAGAATGGTCTGAGTAAAGCTGTATGTTTGCAACCAAGTCGAAATCAAATACTTTATAACTGATCTCTGCATGCTCAAATACTGCGTAGTTAGTAATGTACACTGATGTGAGAAATGTAACTAACTACCTCACTACATTAAGGTGAAATATATAACTTAATCAACTAAAACAAACAGAAAATAGAAACATTTACAAATTTTGAAACCATGTTTTGCACTAGAAAGCAGTAACTATGGCAACATAGGTTTCAATATCACCTCAGTAACCATAACAACAGCAACTAAGGTTTTAATTTCCCCTTGGTAACCGTAACTACAGCAACGTAGGTTTCAATATCACCTCAGTAACCATAACTACAGAAACACGACAAATTTAGAAACTATATTTGTCACTTGAAAGCAGTTACTATGGCAACATAGGTTTCAGCATCACCATAGTAACCATAACAACAGCAGCCAAGGTTTCAATATCCACTTGGTAACCATAACAACAGCAACACAGGTTTCAATATTAGATGGACTGTTTATGTCATCTTACTTTTTTTAGTTTCTTATTATTTTATTACGGATCAAGACAAAAGCAGAAGCAGAAGAAGAACAATGTGTCGTCTTCCTCTCTCGGGGATCTCTCGGACACAAAATTACGAATATATCGTGATGCTGAGCCGTTAAACAATTCAATGATTTTAAACAGAAAAAATTAAAGCGCAGAGCATATGGAGGGGTCTTATTTATGTATCTTTTTGACTACAAATACATCTGTTTTCTCAGCTGTGAAAGCAGTAATTAGATAAAAATATTGAAAAGTGTGCCACATAATTTTACAACTTTCAGTGCTGATGCTGTTCGGATTCTTTGTGATTGTTTTGATCTCTGTATTATGTTGCTCACTCTTTTCTCAAATTGAAAGTGAAACTAGAAAATCTTACGAATAACCCTTATCCTAAGATGCGCTGCAACATGCACTGCAGTTATCTATACTGGGATGGTTAACAACCTAGCTCTCACAATTTATGACTGGGTTGATAAAATCACCAACACAGATGTTGGAAAAAGGTTACCACATTTATTTGTCTTTAATCAGAAATATTCAGAGTTCAAAGGTTAACGTGGATGCAAACAGCTGATTTGAGATAGGATACTTGAATCTACCAATGAAGGCTGTACTAGGATTATTCCTAAAATCAAGAAAGACAATTTTGAAAGGACAAGGTATGACGGTATTTTGGCCCCCAAAAGTCTAATTAATGCAATACATGTTGTTTTACTATAATTTGTTGCGCATATTAAAAGTTAACTGATCCTATTCAACCTTCAAAATATATTATTATTTATTTTATTTATCTATAATAAAAGCAAAGGGGCCTCAATAAATGGCTCTTTTGGTAATTGTGTCATATTTTGTAGGTTTTGTACCTTTCTGGGTAAGTTTTTGATTCCAAAAATATAGAGGGCACCTCCGAGCACACACACAGTCTTTTGGCTGATGATGTGTCCCTAATAGGGAAACAAACAATTAACACATCTCGGTATTTTAATGACGCAAACTAATTTCAGTCCCAGCTTTGTCCACTTAAAAAAACAAACCGACACAAGCAAACAGGCCAACACCTTACGTCTAACGGTATATCAAAGAAATCACAGACGGTAACACTCGCTTCAGTGAACCGACAGAACGCGTGATATACTTTCACTGATCACACATCAAAGGCGTGCTACATGGCTATAGACTCTTCCGGAAAACTCCCTACTATCGGTAATGGTTTAGTCCAAATTGACCAAATTGACCTACTTTCGCACAGCGAGTGACAAACAATCGTGTTATGGATCAAAGAATATTGCCGCAAGGCATATTTCAAGGAGTGTGTAAGGTGTGTAAGGTAATTGTAGATTTTTTAACGACCGATAGATAAAATATCTGGGACCGATTTTAACAGAGATTTTGAAAACAAAATCGGTCCGGAGAAACAGAATTCGGTCTGCGGACCAACGAATCGGCGATTTTAGAAGCCCTGGTCCCTATCAAATTACTGTATTAACAAGAAATCATCTGTGTTCGAGATGCACTCTATATTTCCAAGATCAAAAACTGACTAAAAAATGCTAAAACTAAACAAAATGTCATTTTTTTAAAAGAAAAGGCCTTCAAATTTACTTTTAATGTGTTTTAATCGGGATAGGTCCATTTGTAACTAAAACAGGTATTAGAAATGTGTGCATTCAAAATTTCAATATTGGAGGCCAATTTTACCCCTTATCATATCTAGTCCTTTTATGCGATTCCATTCCATGGAAACTGTCACAGTAGCCATGGTAGATTTTAGTTTCCATGGAAACTGTCACAGTAGCCATGGTAGATTTTAGTTTCCATGGAAACTGTCACAGTAGCCATGGTAGATTTTAGTTTCACAACCGGATAAGGATTAATAACATAATTTTTTTTGCCAATTTATTCATTTTCATCGAAAAATCTCATTCATCAGTACAACTCAATGATGATGGAAATTAAGCTAATTTCACTTTGTATTTCTTCGCAAGATCCGGACAGCAGGAGCCCCGTTGTGTGTTTGAGAAAGCAATAAAAAGAAGTAAAAAGAAGATAAAATCAATATCTATATTTGTGGAAGTTAGTTTCTACAGCATGACCAGCTTACTTATGCCTGCGCAAAAATTTTGAGTATTTTCAAAGTCGGCAGTAAGTATAGGTTTAATGAGCCGGGATTCGGCCTGCGAGGTTTCCATGTCATCCAGGGGGCGCCAGTCCTGACCTGAAATTTAAATGCCCTTCGAACATAAGACAGAATTAACTAATTCATGAACTTTGACTCAAATTAACTAAGCAATAAATACTGAAAAGGGGATCCCTTGGAAGTAACGAATACAAACAAGAGAGAAAAGTAACAGACTCGGATTTATTGAGTCTGTTCACAAGCAACACCTTTCATGCGACCTAGCACTGACTTTATGTAGTATTCTACACGGTAACACTTATTTTGTCAAATGCTTTAAAACACTGCTGTCAACCTGAGGGCTACTGCATTAAAACAAGGCAATTTCATCAACAGCGATGGGTGAACCCTTATTTTGAATTTCAGTTCTTTAAACACAATTTTGCATCTATGGGTGGGTGTTCAATTTCAAAAGTGCCTTCCTGGAGTCCTACGTACATTTTAATAGAATAGCCCTGACATGAATATTCTAGCAAGATAAACAAGAGGTCAATGACCTTGAAGCTCTACTGATTGATTTTGATTTCAGGAAGTAGTCGCTACAGACTTGTTTTTTGAAAAATTATTTTTAGCCGTGGCGGCCATCTTGAAATTCCGGCCGACCTGAAATATTGCTAGGATCAATTAGACATCAAGAGCAACATTCCTGTGAAGTTTCATGAAAATCCGTCCAGTAGTTTCACAGGAATAGTCGCTACAAGTTTTCATTATATAACTCTATGTAAACAAAGATGGCCGCTGACAGCCATGTTTAATGTCGAATCAAAATAATGTTTGACTCTGATAACCATCATGTCATGCTGATCATTTTACAAAAAGTCCCATATCAATATCACTTATAGTTTTCAAGACGTAGTCGCTACAAACTTCTTTTTAAAAAATCTAATTTAGCTGTGGCGGCCATCTTGAATTTCTGGCCGATCTGAAATTTTGCTAGGATCAATTAAACATTAAGAGCAACATTCCTGTAAAGTTTCATGAAAATCCGTCAAGTAGTTTCAAAGGAGTAGTCGCTACAAGTTTTTACTATATATCTCTATGTAAACAAAGATGGCCTCTGGCAGCCATGTTTAACGTTGAATCAAAACAATTTTTGACAAGGACCAACATCATGTCATGCTGATCATTTTAGAAAAAGTCCCATATCAATATCACTTATAGTTTTCAAGAAGTAGTTGCTACAAACTTGTATTTTGAAAATTTATTTTTAGCCGTGGCGGCCATCTTGAATTTCCGGCCGACCTGAAATTTTGCTAGAATCAATTAGACATCAAGAGCAACATTCCTGTGAAGTTTCATGAAAATCCGTCAAGTGGTTTCAGAGGAGTAGTTGCTACAAGTTTTCATTATATAACTCTATGTAAACAAAGATGGCCGCTGGCAGCCATGTTTAACGTCGAATCAAAACGATTTTCGACAAGGACCAACATCATATCATGCTAATCATTTTAGAAAAAGTCCCATATCAATAGTTTTCATGAAGAAGTCGCTACAAACTTGTTTTTTAAAAACCTATTTTTAGATCTGGCGGCCATCTTGGATTTCACATCAACATGAATTTTTGCTAGGATCAACTAGACTTCATGGGCAACATTTCTGTAAAGTTTCATGAAAATCCATTCAGTAGTTTCAGAGGAGAAGTCGCTACAAAACAAAGTTTACAGACAGACGGACAGACAGACAGACGGACGGACGGACGGACGACGGACGCCGCACCAAGGCATAAGCTCTGCTGATCTCTGATCAGTAGAGCTAAAAACTGTTAAGATGTATTTTACGAGAAGGTGATAATCAAAGCAACTTTGCATTAAAAACAGAACAACAGGTATTAGTAGATACATTTGCTTCAATTTATTGTTTCTAATTTAATATTTTAAATGAAATTAAAATCAATTTAACTGAAATTATTATAAATAAAATAACGTTAAATTATTGGTACATGTATTCAAATATTCATTGACTTTTTTCTTTTAAAATAAATTTGATATGGTCAATTTGAAGAAAGTAGCTTTTATGAGAGACTAACACAAACTTATTTTTTCTTCCCATAAAATATTCTTGGATTTTTTGTCATTTGAATCTTAACCCTTAACCCGCTAAGCATGATTCTAACAGCCTTTGTGTCCATTGTAAACCCAGATCAGCCTGCGAGTAACTCTCAGGCTGATCAAGGTTTACAAGCTGGTCAGTCATTTTCGCCAAAACACCCCTTTGTCACATAAATGGAATGGTCTTCAAAGGAAGAACAGTCCATTATATATATGTAGCGGGTTCAGGGTTAATTTAATGAGCATCACAAGCAACTCCGTGAGTAAAATGTGCATGATTCTGCTGGGAGTAATGTGTAGAGAAACAATCAATGTGAAACCTGAAAAAAACAAAAACAACAAAATATCATTATTTCAAAAATCCATTAGAGACAATCTATCATATCTATATCACAAATAACTGCATCAACAACTATTAAATGGACACATGGTTATCTTGATTTTTTAAAAACATGCTGAATCCCGCTGTTTTTTCTTGATGACTTGCGTTAAATTGTGTTCAATTATTAATATTAATTATAAGAATAGGATGAAGCAAATTGCTTTTGCACATTACTAACTGTTGATTATATTGCACCAATACTATATTAAACCCTATGGTAGAATTACTGAATTTAATTGAATTGGGTTTTAAGGCGCATCAACACATGGAAGGTTATATGGTGCCTAACAGGCATGAACATGCCAGGCTCATCCACCATGTACATCGAGATAAAATATGGAAAATGGGCCTAGAACCTTCTCACCCTGAACTGTCTCGTTATTGTTTTTCTGCCACTGCTCTTTTGAAGTGAGCGAGATGGCACCTGAACTAATGCAGGGAACATGATGAAGACCTTTTATGAACATGAACAAAAAATGATAAAATGAACATGAATTTGGGGGAATTCTACCGCTCCAAAGGGATCTGCAGTGGCCCTATTCTTTGCCCTGTGACCAAACGGGGCCCCCGAGAACCACACGGGGCTATGGTAGAATAAGCAGAAACAACTAAAACCTGAAATTTTATTTGATTATAATTATGCAAGTTGGTTTAACATGTTTAAGTCAAAATGGTACTGGATTAATAAATCGATAGACCATAATTTAATTCCTGATAAAAATTTCAAAATGGCCGTGTGCCCCTTTAAACTATCCTTTTTTCTCAAAATTCCTCCTCCAAAGTTCCTGTAAAAAAATATTGAGCAAATCATAAACAAGAAATGTGGAAATTTTCTGAAAAACGGATTTTCAAAAAATGTCCCATTAAGAGAACTAAGTTCAAGGTCATGGAAGCTGTGGTATCATTGGACAGCTAACGATCATATTTAACACCTACGGAATACCAAATCCATCTGTTGGAATACAAGTTATGATGGGTCAAATAAATCTGAACCAAAACTTGAGTTGATCTTTTCAATCAATTGTGAGACTGAACTGATGGTCAGCGTCATGGCAACAGATGAACTGTTGGAGAGCTAATGATCATATGCAACAACCGTGCACATATCAAATCAATCCTTCAGATAACATTCAAGTTATGATGCTTTAGAAACACTTTTACAGCAACTCGGACACGCATCTTTAACCAAACGTTGAAGCCACCCAACGTCATTCATCAATCTTTTCCTTCCTGGTGGGGTGTCCGTGGCCGAGTGATAAGAGTCTCTGACGAAAAAAAATTGCCCCTCACCGCTATGGGTTTGATTCCTCATGGGCCTAAAAATATTTATGTGATGAAGCTATCCAACTGGCTTGTAGAATGTCAGTGGTTCTACCCAGGGTTTTTTCCTCCATCAATGGAAGTTGGAAAGTCGTCACATGACTGTAGATGTTGGTGGGACTATAAAATCCAATTCAATTCCAATTCTTTCCTGGAATAGCTTGTGTATCCAGCCACCTTCAGTATTCTCCTGAAGCCCCATTCTCCACCCACTCCGAAAGTTCACAGATGGACTACAAATCTCAAGATCACACAACCATTAGGCTGTTGCGATTTGCTGCAATCCTGATCCCAATGAGCCAGCAACAAAGTTTTGGGCAAGGTGCTCGCTATTAGTCAGCTTTGTCATGCAGACGACACAAAAAGCTACATATTAATTGGAATTTAAAAATCTATTGGCGCCATTTTGTTAGAGGGAAACATAGCAATCTACATATTAACCGAAAATATTACAATTATGTGCACTTCACAGAAGACAACTGATTGTGTACTATTTTTGCTTCAATATAAAACACATGAATCTTGATCAAATTGTTTTTATGTGTGATCGTCTGCTGTTCAGTTACCAGTTGCAGTGTTACCTGGTCTCTGTGACCGTCTAATAGGCTACGGGTCATACAAACACTAGGAGCACACTCTGCCTTCTGGTAAGCTACAGCTCATTCTGAGCCCTTTTCACAAAGAAATGCATAGGACAGTTTGGAGATTGTACTTCCCAGGCTCTTGATGTACAACTACATACTATAAAATATGTTCATGGGACATGCAAACCCTGCTCTGCAGTTTGGATACTATGACAGGAGCATCATTGAAGAAGACTGTGTTGTTTGTTTAGATTAAAGCAGCAGCAAGTACATGTAATTGGATGATAAACAGGTTTGAATAGTTTATGGTTTGACTTGATTTGCAAAGCAGGTATAGCCCTCTACAACCCGCTGTACAATGGGTGACCGGCGGAAAGCAACTGATCTGACATTTTTTTATGTGGGACGACATGCTAGGACAACTCAAATGGCTGGTTTGAAAGCACCAGGACAATCGCGTGGGATGTTGGGACTCTTCAGATAAGAAGGCATAACAAGAGGTCAATGACCTTGAAGCTCTACTGATTGATTTTGATTTCAGGAAGTAGTCGCTACAAACTTGTTTTTTGAAAAATTATTTTTAGCCGTGGCGGCCATCTTGAATTTCCGGTCGACCTCAAATTTTGCTAGGTTCAATTAGACATCAAGAGCAACATTCCTGTGAAGTTTCATGAAAATCCGTCAAGTAGTTTCAGAGGAGTAGTCGCTACAAGTTTTCATTATATAACTCTATGTAAACGAAGATGGCCGCTGACAGCCATTTTACATCGAATCAAAACGATTTTTGACATGGACCAACATCATGTCATGCTGATCATTTTACAAAAAGTTCCATAACAATATCACTTATAGTTTTCAAGAAGTAGTCGCTACAAACTTGTATTTTGAAAATCTATTTTTAGCTGTGGTGGCCATCTTGAATTTCCGGCCGACCTGAAATTTTGCTAGGATCAATTACACATCAAGAGCAACATTCCTGTGAAGTTTCATGAAAATCCGTCAAGTAGTTTCAGAGGAGTAGTCGCTATAAGTTTTCATCATATAACTCTATGTAAACAAAAATGGCCACTGGCAGCCATGTTTAACGTCGAATCAAAATAATGTTTGACTCTGATAAGCATCATGTCATGCTGATCATTTTACAAAAAGTCCCATATCAATATCACTTATAGTTTTCAAGACGTAGTCGCTACAAACTTCTTTTTTAAAAATCTATTTTTAGCTGTGGCGGCCATCTTGAATTTCTGGCCAACCTGAAATTTTGCTAGGATCAATTAGACATCAAGAGCAACATTCCTGTAAAGTTTCATGAAAATCCGCCAAGTAGTTTCAGAGGAGTAGTCGCTAAATGTTTTCATTATATAACTCTATGTAAACAAAGATGGCTGCTTGCGGCCATGTTTAACGTCGAATCAAAACGATTTTCGACAAGGACCAACATCATGTCATGCTGATCATTTTAGAAAAAGTCCCATATCAATATCACTTATAGTTTTCAAGAAGTAGTCGCTACAAACTTGAAATCTATTTTTAGCTGTGTCGGCCATCTTGAATTTCCGACCAACGTAAAATGTTGCTAGGATCATTTAGACATCGAGAGCAACATACCTGTGAAGTTTCATGGAAATCCGTCAAGTAGTTTCAGAAAAGTAGTCGCTACAAGTTTTTACTAAATAACTCTAGGTAAACAAAGATGGCCACTGGCAGCCATGTTTAACTTCGAATCTAAACGATTTTTGACAAGGACCAATATCATGTCATGCTGATCATTTTAGAAAAAGTCCCATATCAATATCACTTATACTTTTCAAGAAGTAGTCGCTACAAACTTGTTTTTTAAAAAATTATTTTTAGATTTTGCGGCCATCTTGGATTTCACATCAACATGAATTTTTGCTAGGATCAACTAGACTTCATAGGCAACATTTCTGTAAAGTTTCATGAAAATCCATTTAGTAGTTTCAGATGAGTAGTCGCTACAAAAAAAAGTTTACGGACGGACGGACGACGGACGACGGACACCGCACCACGGCATAAGCTCTGCTGATCTCTGATCAGTAGAGCTAAAAACTGACCAATCAGTGACCAGAAATAAGACATACCAATACATTCTGGTAGGTGATAAACTCGGTCTTTATCCTTTATGTTCAACCAAGTTTACTGTTAAAATTAAGGTATTTACAGTATGATTATTTTAAAACCCTGCATATGTCATGCACATTCATGCAAATTGATTTAGATATCAAAATCTTTTGAAAATTATCATCTTTTTACTCTGCCAAAGATTTTTATTTTAATATAGAACCTAAGGATAAAAACCGAGTAACACACATTTTATCACCTACTGAAAATAAGATAAAATCTCAACATCTCTGCAATGAAAAACTATGTATTGCAGGGAGATTTTGTGACTCATACTTTGAAAAAATAACAAAATCTATGCAAATGTGTAAGGCTTCTTAACATGTATTTTGCATATGTAAACACTAGAGGTGTAACAATACATGAAACTATTGATGTATTCTTACATGCCAAATTTTCCAGCATCACATCAGGGAGACTGGACTTCCAAATCAGGTAGATTTGGTCCAAATCAGGGAGATTTACAAAACGCCATGTAACCATCGCATTTTTTCAAATATTGAATAGAAATGTTGACAACTGTTACTTTATTTCTAATTTTATTTAGTATTCCATTATCTACTGTATATGTACATACAATAGACGAAAACAAATAACAGTATATGCATTGGACCATAATAAATTAATTGCTAAATTAACATCCCGCTAAATTAACATTTTTATGCCGCTCCGGCTTTTATACAGATTTTCCAAATTTTGAGTGCCACATTTTAAACCTGTGCTCTGAAACCCGGAAACGTAATAACCGGTGTTGATGTACAAAATTTCTTCACAAAACAATGCGAAACTGGTAAATGAAATTTGCCAAAAATGGTGTTTGTTATCATTAAAGCGGTAAAGGGTGTTGTAATTATGAAAGACTGGTTTTAGTTGTAATAATGTGGAGGATATAACATTGTTACTGGATTTTTTTACCGAATGCATTGATCAAAAAGTGCTGATTTCGGTAAAAAATCCATCTCAGTTATCCGGTCATATTTCAATAAATTTTGTCGGGTGCCGAGACGCTAGATGCAATTTCATTGGTTGGTTGCATGATCGTAACCCCGCCTTGGTTTATTTGACATGCGACAACTGTTTGACATGGTCTAAACATATGCCGAGTATTGCAAATTACAGGCAATCAACCATACTCGGCAAATAATTGATTTCCGGGAGATTTTGAACAGCTTCTATGTGATCAAAGGCAAATCCGGTAGTCTACCGGAGAATTGCAGGAGATTTGGCATGTGTGTGTATTGCAATTGTGATCATCCCGTTAGCAATTGTCCCTTCAATAGTTAGCCCTAGTAAACACATTATACTGTATTGGCTTTTTTTTGAGCATCAATTTTCGAAAAAAATAATTAAAATATCTCCAAGAGGAAGACTTGGCAGGTATGCATAATATCACATTATTATTATTACTCACGGCATCCCATTAGTTTTTTTACTTAACTTGCAATTGCTCAATCATTAATATTAATTATAAGAATAGTATAAAGCAAATTTAAAGCCTCTTGAATTAGGGTCTCGATTTTTAATCAAATATCATTTTGACTTAAAACAGGCTTTAAATTTGCTTCATATTTTTCGTATAATTAATATTAATCAATATTATATTAAACCCTATGATAGAATAAGTAGAAACAACTAAAACCTGACATTTTATTTAATTATATGCCAGCAGGTTTAAAGTACAAACTGGATAAATAAATTGAGAAGCTAAATTCAATGCCTGATAAACAGTTCCAAGATTGCCATGTGTCCCTTTTAAATCCTCAACAACACTGCCATGCAGCATACCCATAAAACAGACACATATCTTATCAAACGCAATAATAATGACAATTTGTGTTATGCGGTAAACACTCTATTACGGGGGTTCAAATGGGGAAATAATCCTCTATATACCTGTAGTAAGTTCTGGCGACCATTCCTGTTCCCCCGTGGGGCCCCACATAAATGAACGTTGTTGTTTGTCTTTCTTTTCCAGGTAGCTTACACTACCACTTCCACGTCCTGAAATTAAATTTTGACTTTAATTAGTTTACTGTCAACCAGTGTTTTCTTTCTCTTATATACATGTAAGTGGTACCGAAAAACGGTACCATTCCCAATGGCAAAAAGTGTTTTTTTTCCTCAGTTGGAGTGAAAAAACTCCCAATCCAATTTTTTTTTTTGAAGTATTTTGAGTGAAACTTTATTTAAAGAGAAGAAGTGGGAAACTATATTCTTTTAGTTGAGGGTAATGAAATACTACAAGAGACTGTATACATGGTAATGTGTTTGCAATGTACTTCAGCATACAATATTGCTTTTGTATGATAGTGAAAAATTCCCATATTAAGGCAAAACGCCTCTGTCACATGATGTAGTACAAACAACCTTTACCTTTATAATGTTTGACACAGGCTATTCAGACGATGAAATAAGGGTTATGCAATGTTTGTTTTTAATGGAAAGCTAAGCCTATCATGTTTGTAACCACATGTCGTAGCAGAGACCAGACGTGACAGAAATTGTGCACATAATGTAAGATGTATTTGGTGGAGTTTCAAGAAAATCCTGCAATTAATGCAGAAGATATAAATAAATGAAAGTCATACGCATAGACAGGCTAGTGGACAAACAAATGGATATACCAACGGACAGTCATACGCATAGACAGGCTAGTGGACGAACAAATGGATATACTAACTGACAGTCCCACATATCCCCGGACGACATTGTGATCGCTATGTCAAGATCCGTAAACGGGCTTGACAAAAATGTCACAAAAACAACTACATCGGCCTGATATTGGTTATCTTTGGTGAGGTTTATGCCCGGACGTGGTAATAAAGGTTTAATCAATTGAAAGATGGCAGTAAGGTAGGCATTGTTCGGTGTATTCAAAAACCTTGCTGAAAACACTAAGAGCTAGGATTAACTCAACTACCCTGTAATGAACCTTATTGGGTATACTACTGTATATTAAATGAGCAAAGAGACTACAAGTCTAACAAAATTGGGGTTCACCTCAATGTTACTGTGACAATTTGCTTGTTTGTTTGAATGGTGTTTACATCAATTTTAGCACATGTTAGGCCATATATGATGGTAATTTTTTTTTTGTGGTAGAGGAGACCACCCCATTTTTCCTAGAAACAGTACTGTATACCTCCAGCCACCCGTTAAAATCAACACTTTCTCACTTGACAAGATCCCAGTGGTGAAAGGCGACACAGTTTTAGACGTTTTACTATCCCTGCCACAGAGGGGCTGTTACTGTGACAAGTGTAATGGTACAAACCTTGATCCTGTGAGTTACTACGTTGGTATGGTGCCACAACTCTCCCTCCCGTCATGTGATCTAGACTGCAAAATAGGGAAAACACATTTCATGTGACAGCATATATATTACCTAAACAGCATCACACGGTTAAAACATATTTGTTAAATAGCTTTTTAAACAGCATAACTGCTTAAATATCACAACATTAACTCATGTGTTGTGTTTATAATATAACTAGAAGGGTGTTCCATGGAACACTTGTGTTATTTGCCGTGTGCGTATTTGAGCAAATAGAATCAATTATGAGCTTGGTTAGGTTGCAGGTTGAAGTCTTATGAAAGGGGGCATAACTCTGAAAAAAATGAAAAAGTTATTGGACATGTGAAACAACATGGGTTAAGATGAAGGTGTGTGTGAAGTTTCATGAACATAGGTCAAATATTATGGCCTAGGTTATGTTGCAAGTTAAAGTGTGACAGACTAAGATGGACAAAGTGATCCCTAATAACATTGTGCCCATTTATGCCTAGAATTACCAATTACCAACAAGCATTTACCCGACTTGGTTAATCATTAAATTGTTTTTTAGATGGTCACTCCAAGTTCACAAAGGCTAATACATTTATTTAATGTTTATAATCTTTATTCATTACGTGTTCCCGCCGTAATTCCATTAAGCGATGGAAAAGCTTATATTAACAGGATTGTATAACGGATATTTCGACAATAAAACACGTTAAAAAAAAAAACTTATACAAAAAAATGTGATAACTTGTTTAAAATTACCTATTAAATGTTTTAATTTTACAATAATCAAACTTGTTAAGACAAAATTAAGGTTTTATTTCATACCCCAGCCAACCCCATTTTTGCTTCTTGGAGATTGGAGAAGGGGTTGGATGGGGTATGAAAGTTAATACTCGGACCAAGTAATGTAAGGAATTAAAGAGTGTATTAATACTGTAATTTTGACTCTATAGAGGAAATGCTTCTTATTTATGCAAACCCAACATGTCCCTCGTCTCTCGAGTGATTTCATTTTAAACATAGCTCAGTGGATAGGCCTTGGCTTTAAAACTACAAACCTCTGTCCCTCATGTGTTCGTTCCTTGGTGGAGGCATGTCTGCGAGGAAACTACATCTCATCACCCTCTGAGGTTGTTGTCACAATATAACCTAATATGTTTTGTTAATGAGACGTAAATCCACATTTCATTCATACCCTTTGTTTGTATCAACTCTCAAGATTCGTTATAGCTCTTACCTTCCTAGTTCAGAAAGGCTATCACTCCCCTTGCTGCTGGTTCCCTGTTCCTTTCTGGCTTTTACTGCCAACTGTGCTGCCTAGAATATTATATGAATTCGGTCAAGATTTGGTTGGATCTAATTCACAAATAATTATTTTTAATAGGGTATGTCCTCAGGATCAATCAAATACAATGCTTGGCAATAACCATTCCTAGAGAATTTAATATTAAACATTGAATCTATAGAATAAACCTTAAACATACATCATGTAACAAATCTCTTATTTTTTATCAAAGGTTAACAGTTTATACAGACAAAATACATCAGTTTTGATCATAATTCTTTTTTAGGGAAAACTACAAGAGCAAACAATTTGATACATGTTTTGGTTATAAAGCAATTCTTGAGGGGAAAAACAACACACTATTTCTCTTGGAAACATACATGTATAATACAGCATTAAGTTGCACAGCAATTTATATATTATACTGAGTCTGGGAAAATTGCTTGAATAAACAAGAAATGCCGGATAATCTTACTAATGCCCCAGCTAAACGCAAAATTTCCAAGTGTGTGACCTTGACCTTTATCAATCATGAAAGCATTTTGAGAATATGAGCAAAAACGATGATTAGACAAACGAACGGACAAGGCCAAAAACAGTTTAGCCCCCACCAATTCTGGCGGGTGCATTACAACAATAATTATATCAAACTGAACGATATTCTATAATGAATATAATGAATATACCTCTATGACCTCACGGGTGGGTTCACACACTTCTAGATCATTCTTGTCATGGTTGTCATGGTAACTGTATGTGTGCACGTGATGGGTCTGAACAGCAGCCCCGTGCGGATCTGAAAAAATGTTGTTAATTAAATAACATAAAATCATTTCTAAACTGTATGTCTTTAAATCTCATTAAAGGGTTATAGATATATTTCAGTGATATTTAAAATATGTTCTATGGTACCCCTAAGAATTGAACTTACGAACAGCAGATAAAATTATATGTCTTATGAAAACATAAAAAGAACTATCACTGCAGGTGATGAATACCCCCGTTTATTTGAAATAGCCAATGAGAATGTAGAAAATCAGAATTAATAAATATTCAAAATACTAGTTATTTTTTTTTAATGTGAAAAAAAACTCTTAAGTAAAATAAAGGTCCATAATTCTGTAAAAATATACAGAATGGAAAACCTTTGATGCAGATACACTACATATCATCACGTGTGAAGAGGGATATAAAGTAATCAGTTGTTATGTGTATATGATGTTTGGAAACAATCCATTGGAAACTGAGAAATGCAAGTAATAAACATGTGTTATAGGATACGAAAAATTCTAAGTCAAACGAAGGGCCATAATTCTGTAATAAATAAGGCAATCAACAATGTGTGATGTGGAGGGACATAAGGTCATCAGTTGTTACGTGTATATTGGAACAATCCATTGGAAACTATTTAAGAAATGCAAGTAGTAACAAGAGGTCAATGACCTTGAAGCTCTACTGATAGATTTTGATAGCTAGGTCAGCATTCCTACTGATAGATTTTGATAGCTAGGTCAGCATTCCTGTGAAGTTTCATAAAAACTGTCAAGTAGTTTCAGAGGAGTAGTCGCTACAAGTTGAAGTTTTTACTATATAACTCTAGGTAAACAAAGATGGCCATTGGCAGCCATGTTTAATGTCGAATCAAAATAATTTTCGACAAGGATCAACATCTTGTCATGCTGATCATTTCAGAAAAAGTCCCATATCAATATCACTTATAGTTTTCAAGAAGTAGTCGCTACAAACTTGTTTTTAGTATATAAATCTATGTAAACAAACATGGCCGCTATGTTTAAAGTTGCATCGAAATAAATTCGACAAGGATCAACATCATGTCATGCTGATCATTTTAGAAAATGTCCCATATCAATATCACTTACAGTTTTCAAGAAGAAGTCACTACAAATTTATTAATTTTAAATCTATTTTTAGCCCTGGTGGCCATTTTGAATTTCCGGCCAGCCTCAAATTTTTCTAGGATCAACTACACATCAAGAGCAACATTCCTGTGAAGTTTCATGAACATCCGTCAAGTAGTTTCAGAGGAGTAGTCGCTACAAGTTTTTACTATATAACTCTATGTAAACAAAGATGGCCACTGGCAGCCATGTTTAATGTCGAATCAAAATAATGTTAGACTCAGATCAACATCATGTCATGCTGATCATTTTAGAAAAAGTCCCATATCAATATCACTTACAGTTTTCAAGAAGTAGTCGCTACAATCTTATTTTTTAAGAATCTATTTTTAGCTGTGGCAGCCATCTTGAATTTCTGGTCGATCTGAAATGTTGCTAGGATCAATTACACATCAATTAGACATTAAGAGCAACATTCTTGTAAAGTTTCATGAAAATCTGCCACGTAGTTTCAGAGGAGTAGTCGCTACAAGTTTTTACTATGTAACTCTATGTAAACAAAGATGGCCGCTGGCAGCCATGTTTAACGTCGAATCAAAACGATTTTTGACAGCGACCAACATCATGTCATGCTGATCATTTTAGAAAAAGTCCCATATCAATATCACTTATATTTTTCAAGAAGAAGTCGCTACAAACTTGTATTTTTAAACTCTATTTTTAGCTTTGGCGGCCATCTTGGATTTTACATCAACATGAATTTTTGCAAGGATCAACTAGACTTCATGGGCAACATTTCTGTAAAGTTTCATGAATATCCATCCAGTAGTTTCAGAGGAGTAGTCGCTACAAATAAAACTTTACGGACGGACGTCGGACGCCGCACCACGGCATAAGCTCTGCTGATCTCTGATCAGTCGAGCTAAAAATGTGTTACATGATGGGACGTTACGGAGAACATGATTCCTTGTGAAGCTGGGGTATAATAATTAATGTACATAATCTTTGGAATGGTAAATGATATTTTTAGTTTCAACTTGGCATTTATAATACACTAATTTCACTTTATTCACAGTGACCTCAGTAGCTCAGTGGGTAAGGCCTCGCATTTAAGAGCTAAAGACCTCTGTTCAAGTGAGTTCATTCCCTGGCGAAGGCATGTCTGATGGTTAACTTCATCCTTCATCATTACTGGGTCCGAGTATTACCTTTCATACCCCATCCAACCCCTTCTCCAAGAAGTGGGGTTGGCTTGGGTATGAAATAAAACCTTAATTTCGGCTTAAAAAGTTTGCATATTGTAATATTAACACATTTAATAGGTAATTTTAAACAGGTTATCACATATTTTTTCAGTAAACAATGTTTTTAAACGTGTTTTATTGTCAAAATATCCGTTATAAAATCCTGCTAATATAAGCTTTCAAATCGCTTAATGGAATTAAGGCGGGAACACGTAATGTCATCTCCCTCTGAGGCTGACGTCCCAATATACCGGTAACCTGATAATTTGAGGGTTCAGAGCAAAACTACTGTATCTCCTTCTTTATTCATATGTAGTTAGTTTCAATAGTTTTGCACTGTCCCCTCTATATAATGTGGTAACGAAACGTAAAACCGACACGACGCAGGTCTGTAGCTCTCTAGGTACATCGAGGATATTTGTTTGTTTTGTGTGAATATAGAATTTATTTTCATCGAGAAGTGAGAAAACTTATATTTTCACGAGTGCTAAAGCGAGAAAACTTATATTTTCACGAGTGCTTAAGCAGCACTCGTGAAAATATAAGTTTTCTCACTTCTCGATGAAAATAAATCCTATATTCACTCCAAACAAACAAATATCCCCTATTTATCACGCACTATAATTTAACATTATGGTATTATATTGCCACATTTAATTTCTTGTATTAAAGCCAGACATGAATATACAATTTAAAACATTATTTACTAACAACTTTAGAGGGGACAAATAACAGCAAATCAATGGAACATATGGATAATAGTGACATTGTAGCTATTTCTTGGTACATGTTTTGTGCTTGTGATTATACAACTAGCACTAGCCTGTGCTTGGGACTATGGGCAATCGCATCGAATCAAGGACACATACAGGCAATAGTGACATTGCCGCCTATTTCTTGGTACATGTTTTGTGCTTGTGAAATACACCTAGCACTAGCCTGCACTTGGGACCAAGGACAATGACAGAAAATCAAGGACACATACAGATGATAGTGACATTGCTACCTATTACTTGGTACATGTTTTGTGCTTGTGATTATACAACTAGGACTAGCCTGTGCTTGGGATCAGAGGCAAAATAGCAGCGAATCAAGGACATACACATATGATAGTGACATTGCTACCTATTTCTTGGTACATGTAATCAATATTTGAGATTTCTCACTTCGAGATGATAATAAATCTTATATTCATGACAAACCAACAAATATTATATTTATTATATACTCACATCCTGGAAATTTATGCAGAAAAAATATAATGGCCAAAACGACGACGTCAATAGCTTCAACAAAGCCAACAGTCGCATGACGTCATTTTGAGTGAAAAAATATATTATTTATATTATAATTTCACATGTGAAATATAAACAATGAAAATATAAGGTTTTATTTTAATCATAAAATCCACTATTTCACTGGAAAGTATATAATAAAAGGTCTTATCCACTGAACTAGTGAGGCCGTAAAAGCTAATTAAATATGTGTCTTACATTTCATTTCCAACTTGATCATTTAAATGACATTTTTCTGCAGATTATCCTGTACTTTTCAGGCAAAAGCTTGACAGCATATCAGGTCAATGGACATCATATTTTCCATCACTTACCTATCTTTTAAATATTGCAAATTTCAAAAATAATAATAAAAGCCAAAATACAGTAAAGTTTTACCAGTAGGGAAAGCATGAACCCATCTTCTCCGGTTGGAGGTCATCTTAAACTGCATTCTGGAGGGAGCAAAGGGGTTTATGAGGGCTCGATGGCGCTTGTAGTTGTTTAGTAACTTCCTATGCCCCACAGGGGACCCTGCACTGCCCACGATGGGGCGTGTATTTATCAACAACGCGTCAGCCTCTTGATCACTGTTCTCTCGACTGAAATCTTTTCCTGAAAAAAAGGTTGCGCATAAGAAATAAGGGGAAAATTTACCAGTGTTTAAATGTAAGAAAATTTTAATGAGGCTTGTATAATTATGTGAAAATAAAATAACCTGAACAAGGGGACACATTCTTGTAAAAATGTGAGGTAAACTTAGCATGCTGAGCTGCTATAATCCTGGGGCCCGTTTAATGAACCATCTTACGACAATTTTGGTCGTAATTCAAATTATTGAATGTATTGCAATATGTTACGTTAAACAGATAAAACAATTTTCTTTAAACTATCTAACATATATATTGTTTGTGCAATACTTTCACCCTTCATTGCTTGCTTCACATGCTTTTAAGGAAAATGGTAGATGGTATTTTATTTTGACTTCCGATCAAAATTATCGTAGGGTGTTTCATAAAACAGGGCCCAGGTCTGTAATTGTGAAAATGTATTAAAGTATCAAAGGAATCGGATGTATTGTAAATACAGTATCCCCATATATAGATCCACGTTTGTTAATAATTTATATAAAAATAGACAGGAATGAAACGCGAAAATTTCAATTTGCATTTCTGGAAGTTTTATCCCTGAACGGATGTCATAATTTGATACTACGGATGTTTTTATATCAATCTGGGACATAACTTTCTTCCTCTTACCATGTAATATGTGCTTTTTCAGCAACTTTCGTTTTTGAATTGAATAAATTGTTTGTGCCGAGATCCACGCTGTGATGTCACTCTGCCGTGATTTTTTTTTTTTTAAATTGGCTAAATTATAGTGGCTGAATAATAATATTAAAACACAGCCATGTGTGACATTAAATTATAATGAATTACTTTATTTTGACAGTTATTAGTACTATGATTAATTTTGAATTCTGTGCGAGTCTTGCATTTGGATGATGTCACAGCATGGAAGTTGGGCCGACCATAAAAAATTGTTGGTTTGCTGTTTCCCTACCTACCCACGAAAAAGGGCCCTACCCAAAACTTTTTATAGCAGTTCTTTATAATTTTTTTTTTTTTAACTATCTTCAGTATATTTTTCTTTCATTTCTTAACATTTTTACTGTCTTTTGCAACAAAAAAAAATCACCTACCTACCTACCCACTGATAAAATCCTGGATCGGGAAACAGCAAACAAATATATTTTTAAGAATGGCCTTGGCACAAACAAAATCTTCACTCCAAGAACAACAAGAGCTGTCGGAGAACAGCGCAGCTCGACTATTCGATTTTTTGGAGAATAATAAATTTATAGCTAGTATATACCATCAGAAAACAAGGCTACAACAATGTGGGGTGGGGTTGGGGGCACAACATAACTATGTGTAAGAATTGACCAAAACTACACAGAAATATGTAAAAAATAAATAAAAATAAAAGAAAATCGAGTTTTGAGTGGGGTGCGGGGTGGGGGTGGGAGAGAGGTGGGGGGAGTGGGGGTGGTGCGGGCAACATATATGTGTAAGAAGCTATGTAATAATTCACCAAAACAACACACAAATATGAAGAAAAAAAATTAAATAAAAAATCTGAGTTTGAGGGGGGGGGGGGGAATAACATAAGTGTGTAAGAACTGACTAAAACAACAAAGAAATATGTAAAAATAAAAAATGAAAATAAAAGTTCCAAGTGTGGGGCGGTTTGAGAGGGTGCGGGGAGGAGGCGGGGGAGGGTTGCAACATATATGTGTAAGAATTGACTAAAACAACACAGAAATATGTAAAAAAAAAAAAAAATTCAAGTGTGGGGCGTGGTAGGTGGGGTGATGGGGGGGGGGGGGTCGGGGGGGGGAGGGTTGCAACATATATGTGTAAGAAATGACATAAGCAACACAGAAATATGAAAAAAAAAAAATTCAAGTGTGGGGCGTGGTGGGTGGGGTGATGGGGGGTGGGGTGGGCCGGGGGGGGGAGGGTTGCAACATATATGTGTAAGAAATGACAAAAGCAACACAGAAATATGTAAAAAAAAAAGAAAAAAGTTTCAAGTGGGGTTGCGGTGGGGTGGGTGGGTGAGGGGGGGGGGGGGGGGGGGGGGGGGGTGGAGCGGGAGGGGGTTGGGTGGGGGGTGGATGGGGCAACATATATGTGTAAAAATTGACTAAAACAACAAAGAAATATGTAAAAATAAAAGATAAAAAGTTTCAAGTCTGGAGCGGGTTGGGGGTGATGGGGTGAGAGGCGAGAGTGCGTTGGGGGTTTGGGGTGGGGCAACATATGTGTGTAAGAATTGACTAAAACAACAAAGAAATATGTAAAAATAAAAAATAAAAATTCAAGTGTGGGGCGTGGTGGGTGGGGTGATGGATAGGGTGAGAGGCGTGCGGGCGGGGCGGGGAGGGTTGCAACATATATGTAAGAACTGACAAAAGCAACACAGAAATATGTTAAAAAAAACAAAAAAAAACAAGTTTCAAATCTGGGGCGTGGTGGGGGGTGGATGTGGTGTGAGGGGGTGGTGGGGGCAGGGAGGGTTGCAACATATATGTGT
This sequence comes from Cyrtodaria siliqua, assembly GCA_037043455.1. NCBI lineage: Eukaryota > Metazoa > Mollusca > Bivalvia > Adapedonta > Hiatellidae > Cyrtodaria > Cyrtodaria siliqua. The sequence goes on along the minus strand of JAWPHD010000274.1, from coordinate 473,612 downwards.
AAGAATTGACTAAAACAACAGAAATATATAAAAAATAAAAATAAAAAAATAAATTCAAGCGTGGGGCGTGGTGGGTGGGGTGATTGGGTGAGAGGCAGGGGGTGGGGGAGGGGGGGTGCGGGTAGGGTTGCAACATATATGTGTAAGAATTGACAAAAGCAACACAGAAATATGTAAAAAAAAAAAAAAAAGTCTGGGGCGGGGTGGGGGGTGGCGGGGGTGATGGGGTGAGAGGCGGGGGAGGTGGAGTGGTGGGGGTGGGGAGGGTTGCAACATATATGTGTAAGAATTGACAAAAGCAACACAGAAATATGTAAAAAAAAAAAAAATCAAGTCTGGGGCGGGGTGGGGGGTGGCAGGGGTGATGGGGTGAGAGGCGGGGGGGGGGGTGGAGTGGTGGGGGTGGGGAGGGTTGCAACATATATGTGTAAGAATTGACTAAAACAACACAGAAATAGTAAAAAAAAAAAAAAAAAAAAAAAATGTGTGGAAGGGAGTAGGGGGGGGGGGGGGGGGGGGGGGGGGGGGCCGGGGGTAGAGTGGGGGGGGGGAGGAGGGAGCCCATGCCCCAATATGGGTGAAGTAATAAGATGCATAATGCTATAACAAATCCCAAACCAAAATTATAGATATATACATGCTTACATGCAAACCTAGATCTGCCTTTATTGCACATTTTATGGGCCATCACAATTTGGGTTCCATGGGAGCCCAGAATTTGCAGAAGACAAAATTACTTATCCAACCCTTTACAACATACTACAAGGAAACCAATTCCAAAATTTAGTTCAGCTAGGACAAAAAATGTAAGAGATATAGACCTGTAAACACAGCTTACACGCAAAATTTGATGTGAAACAGACATATTTTAAGGGCTATCAGAATTTGGGTTCCATGGGAGCCTAGGGGTTACAGGAACCAAAATTACTTATGCAGCCCTTAAGATAATGCTATAAGGAAGCTAATGGCCAACTTTGGTTGTGCTAGGGTAAGAATTGTAAGAGATATAGACTTGTAAACACAGCTTACACGCAAAATTTGATGTGAAATGGGGCACATTTTATGGGCTATCATAATTTGGGTTCCATGGGAGCCCATGGGTTACAGGAACCAAAATTGCTTATGCAGCCCTTAAGATAATGCTACAAGGAAGCCCATGAACAAATTTGGTTGTGGTAGGATAAGAAATGTAAGAGATATACACTTGTAAACACAGCTTACATGCAAACATTAATGTGGGACGCCGACGCCGACGCCAACGCCAACGCCGACGCCGACGCCGACGCCGACCCCGTGGTGATTACATAAGCTCTCTTATTCTTCGAATAGTCGAGCTAAAAAGTAGCTAAAAAACATACTTTTATTACATGGTAAGTGGCAATAATGTTCTAGATTTTTAGAAAAACATCCGTAGTATCGATTTTTGACATGCGCTTGGTGGTAAAACTGTCGGAAACGGAATTGAAATTTTTGTGTTGCATTCCTGTCTATTTTTATATAAAATTATATATAAACTTGGATACAAACGTCTATATATGGGGATACTGTATTTACAATACGTCCGATTCCTTTGATACATTAATATATTTATGACAAATAAAGCTTTGACAATCGAGGTCCCTATCATCGCGGATCTGAACCAGTTTTCTGTGGGGAAAAGCAGAAAATGCAAGTTCTGTATAGCACCATCTGATCTAGGGGTCAAGGTTGATAACTGTGACTTGGAACTGTATTAGTGTTGTTATCACTATTGTGAATAAATAAACCAGGGAAGACTTGAATTGAAATTGGATTACTCAACAATTTTGATTAAAGGGACTCTTGACAATTTAGATTAAAGGGACAATTGCCAAGAATCATGATTTGGACTAGTTTTATATTGGATATTAAAAAAAATCTGGAACCATTTTATGGATTTTATGGATTTTCTATCAGTGAATATTTTTCATTGTAGTACTTACAATAAATTTGTGATTATATTTTAAAAATAGTTGTTGCTGGTTTTGCTTCCTTTCTTGTTACATTTTACCCGTAACATTACATAAAAATACACACCAATGTGACACCCATATCAAATTTGTTCACAAAAGCAGTTTGACAAACCTCACAAGGTGAAATTTCAAACATCACAACCCAAACATCAGGCGTGACTACTCACCAAGTATCGGATAACACCCGAGAGATGATGACAAATCATCCCCGCTGCTCGACCGGGAGGGAATAGACACCGATGGGGACGAAAGTAATACCGACTTCCTGTCTGGTTTCTCCACAGGAAGTGATGAAACGTCATCAGAGACGCGACGAGTTCTCGGCATGTGGAATAACTTGGCCTCGAGGAATGTCTGTGCATGCTGGTTCCTGACGTCCATCTTGTGCTTGGTACCTATTTTACCAAATCTGTTGTTGTTTTATGAAAATAAAGGTCAAGAGGGTTCAAATAAGCGTATGTTTAAAGGGAACATGGGAATCCAGTGATCAAGAGTTTACATCTGTAGCTGGAATTATTAATGTTAGTGAATCCTAGGGTTTATAGCCAGGGTTAGGGGTTAAGGTACAAGATGGTCTAAGAATCTGCATTGCAATATGTGTGCGTGGTTAATGGTGTATTTGTTAGTATGTGGTAGTTAGTGGGGACCTTGGTTCAAAGTCTCATCAAAATGACTGGTTTGGTGGGAATTACTTCAAAGCATTTCGATAATTGGTCCAAACTGGTTCTGTGTTAGGATCGATCTGTCGACTTTTTTAATCGTTACACTCCATAACTGTACACTTTTAAAATATGAAGAAATCCATGCATTGTTCATTAATAGAATGGCTTTCAACAAAAAAAACAGTGGACTCTGAAACCAGTGATCAAGGGTTTGAGTCTCACCAGCAACACTGGGTTTCTATTGTATGTCATTGGCAAGACAATCTCTGTATCCTCATCCATGACAGTCCCTTGTATGGAAGTTGATCCTCCGAGCATGTAAAGAACAACATAGGAATGTATTCCTCCGAGCATGTAAAAAAACAACTCGAGCATGTAAAGAACAACTTCCGAGCATGTAAAGAACAACATAGGAATGTATTCCTCCGAGCATGTAAAGAACAACATAGGAATGTATTCCTCCGAGCATGTAAAGAACAACATAGGAATGTATTCAGCAGTAAGAGTATGGCAGGGTTTCCAGAATCCCCTGTGTTCTTCCCTCTCTCTAAATAACTGTCTTGATGAACAGAATTAACCCTTAACCCGTTACATATATATAATGGACTGTTCTAGCTTTCTTAATTAAGAATTAAGACCATTCCATTTATGTGACAAAGTTTTTTTTGGGGGGAAAACGACTGATCAGCAGCCTGACATTGTAAAACCCTGATCAGCCTGCGAGTCACTCGCAGGCTGATCTGGGTTTACAATGGACGCAAAGGCTATTATAGACGTGCTTAGCGGGTTAAGGGTCAAACTAGCCATCTTTGCCTACCTTTGTTCTCATAACCAAAGGGAGGCGAAGACTAAGAAGAAGCCACAGCCCCGACATAGTAAATGGACACCATGCCATGTAATGTCTTACCCAAGATACTGCACATTCCTCGTGGGCAGTTTGAACACTTGGGCATCATATTCATCATAGTCAATGAACGGAAAGTTGTCATCGTCAGCGCCGTATGACAAATCTGCAACAGAAAAATATGACATTTGGTGTAAAAACGCGATAGTGGTCAGTACTTGTAATATTTTTCCTCTAGCACAATCATTAACACTAAACAACGTGATAGTGGTCAGTACTTGTAATATGTTTCCTCTAGCACAATCATTAACACTAAACAACGTGATAGTGGTCAGTACTTGTAATATGTTTCCTCTAGCACAATCATTAACACTAAACAACGTGATAGTGGTCAGTACTTGTAATATGTTTCCTCTAGCACAATCATTAACACTAAACAACGTGATAGTGGTCAGTACTTGTAATATGTTTCCTCTAGCACAATCATTAACACTAAACAACGTGATAGTGGTCAGTACTTGTAATATGTTTCCTCTAGCACAATCATTAACACTAAACAACGTGATAGTGGTCAGTACTTGTAATATGTTTCCTCTAACACAATCATTAACACTGAACAACGTGATAGTGGTCAGTATACTTGTAATATGTTTCTTCTAGCACAATCATTAACACTAGCACAATCATTAACACTAAACAACGTGATAGTGGTCAGTACTTGTAATATGTTTCCTCTAGCACAATCATTAACACTAAACAACTTTGAACAGATTTAAACTAACTTTTGTTAAGCTTTTATTTAAGTTTTCATTTTCACAATCGAGACTTGATTATCATTGCAAGAAAGGGTAACGACATAAATGTATAGTGCTTCCACTGATGTCAGTGCCTACCTTCCAAAGTGATAACCACAATAACATGTTTTTCTTGATATATTAGTATACATAAAGCCAGAAATTATTATGAAAATATCGCATTTTTATCAAGCCTTTATACACTGATAATTATTGCATATGCATTTACTTTCAATGTAACAGGAAACGTCAATATTCACTCATATTGACGTGTAGTAAAGTCATATTGGGTGTGTAATGTATACTCGTTTGTGATTGGTGCAATTATCTGTTCATGTCAAAGAAAGTATATCGCATGTGGTAAACAATTTGATTCCATTGTGAAAACTCCCACGATGTAACGACAATAATCTTTGTTTCAAATCAATGTTTTTGGTGAAAATTAAATGATACATTCTATTTACTGTTCTAATTTAAAATTACGTAATACTATGCAATAAAAAGGTTATTAGATATATAATGTCGTGCAATATTAATATGTGAAAGAACTTGTGCATATATCCCAATACAAATTTAATAACTATAAATATGGCTTCGATAAAGGGACCCAACACACCTGTTTGCTCTTGTTATCTGTTCAAGGCAAGATTATAACCACTCTAACACCAATATGTGTTGATGCTCTGTAGCATTCTAACAATAAAGCAAGTGAGGCAAGAGTTGAACGAACGCCGGATTGCGAATTCAACATTTTAACTAACTGGAAAATTTAAGTAAAAAGCGGGAATAATTCAGCTAAAATACATGATAGTGTGATGCTTCTTGTTATATAACACTGTGCAATGATAATGAATATGTGTGCCAAGTTTAAAAACTTTCCAACATTTTGATTTTAAGAAATGAGGAAAAACAAAAACTTTAACCGTTACCCAAACATCAAAACGCGTAGATGGACGGACGGACAGAAATCGCCAAACTATAAGCCTGGATTTGCTATGCAATCCGGCTAATTAATAGGCATTACACACTAACTTGAATATGTAATAAAAACTTTCAAACTGCTAAATATTTTGAGATTATTGATAAAAATGACTACTGATGGAACCCATGTTCAATTTGATAAAGGTTTACCACCACTAATTACATGTAAGCCTCCGAGGTGTAGTCGAATGTAGTTCCTATAATAAAAAGTAATCCCTCCTTTTTTGATGAAAACAAGCATTATAAGTAGGGAAAAACTACCCATTTCTATTCGATTTTGTGGTTGTATGTATAAGAAGCGTATTAATGTTTTACTGGATCACTGATGAACATTTTCGAAATTTCGACTCTATGCTTAGACTTTGTGAGCAATGAAAACAGTCAATCAATGAAAACAGCTGCACCCTTGACCTGTTTAGTAAACAAACAAGAACTTTCTTACATGTCTTGTGACCCCACCTTTTCTGGTGATTTTTCAAGTGGAAAATTAGTTTTCTATATGAACATTACACTGCTGCATTATGAATTCGCAGCAAATTATTAATATGTGACACTTTAACATTGGTGTCTATGGGAAAATAATTAGTGATATAATACCTAAAACAGTTTGTTTACTGTACATTAAAGTTCCTAAGTCTCATTCATAAGATGACACATACCTTGTTCTATAACTGGCTCCTTCTGCTTTTTCTTATCAAGCTGAAATTAAAAATATATTGTTTAAAGGTCTCACAACACTACAGTTTCTCCTGAATACTCATTGACCCTAGATGAAAGGAAAACAAACACAAATTGTGATTAGGCAACCATTTATTTGAATCTAGAGGAGGGTTTTCTTCACTTTAAGTGTAGCACACCCATTGTATCACAGGAAGTGTTTGCCTGGGGCAGTCAGTAAATAATTCTCATTTCTTTTTGCCATTTTTGGTTTATATCACAGTGTTGATCTATTTGTTACATTTTTTTTGCTTATATGGAAATGAGTGTATGAATACAATATTTTGGCATCTCAGTGTTTATGTTTTTAAAGAGAGCATTCATTCATTCATTCATGAGACAAGTCTTTCTTAGAAGATACATGACCCCACCCCACTTTTCTGTGGATTTTTTTGGATTTTTTTTGATCAATGGGCATGTTACGCCTTAAGGATACATCTGCAGTGTGAAAAACGGAATACAAATCAACGCCCGTGTTGACATGAGGTTCCATTTCAATTTCAGTGATATTTGACTGAAGCATGGCTTGTTCAGATAAATAGTGTACTTATCATAATATGTATTTTTTATTTATCATATGGGTCACATAAATATGCATTGCTCACCTATTGACCTTGGTAAAGAGGAAAAATAGTCAAAAAAATGATGACGCATGACTTCATAAAACAAGAGGGAACTGAATCGCTAACCTTATGACCTTCATAAAACAAGAGGGCAAAATGGCCCTGAATCATTAGTCCTATGTCTGTGTTGCAATGCAGACACTTGCATAAGGAACAGAAAAGGGTGAGACAAAAAAAAGCTCAGTTTATCACAGAGAAACAGAGAACATTTTAGGGGCAAATTGCCCTGAAGTGTTTTAGTAACAGAAACCTTGACTTTGATTCCTGAGTAGACCCAAATGCAATACCAACCTTCCTTCCATATAAGCTACCCCCAAGCAAGTTTCATCATAATACATCACTCCTAACAAAAGGTACTGAGCAGAAACATTTTTCTATTTTTACTAACTTAGTTGAGCTAGGGACAAGAAATGTAAGAGATACACCTGTAAACACAGCTTACACGCAAAATTTGATGTGAATTTTAAGGGCTATCAGAATTTGGGTTTCGTGGGAGCCCATGGGTTACAGGAACCAAAATCACTTATGCAGCCCTTAAGATAATGCTATAAGGAAGCCCATGGCCAAATTTGGTTGTGCTAGGATAAGAAATGTAAAAGACGTCACATAGACTTGTAAACACAGCTTACACGTTAACGTTGATGTGGGACACTGGGTTTTTTACATAAGCTCTCTTATTCTTCGAATAGTCAAGCTAAAAAGGGCTAAATGCATTTTATTGTTTCAGGTCTCTGGTAAAGATCAAACTGAGAACATGGTCTGCTGTTAAGCAATGACGTGGCAAAAGTCTTTACAGTATCTTAACGGTAAAAAATACTAGTGATGTTTGACCTAAAACACACACATCATTTTTTTTTTTAAAATATTAAATAAGTAACTGTATTAGTTGATAAGCTCCAACAGTTATATATATAATATGTTTGTAAGCTCCAAAATGTGGAATGTAGATATCATTTAAAATGTTTGATTGATTTCAAGATGTAACTAGATCATCAATTAAGGTTTATTTAATTTTCACAAGATCACATTTGGTTACAAATATAAACCATAATAACCCGATTAGTCAGCAAATGGACCTATATGGTCATGTTAAAAACATACGTCAGAGAGATAAGTCATGCAGTCCGGATTTAAACTTTGGGTTTATAAAAAATAAGGTGAAAATATATTGAAACCATTTAAATGCAATCTTAAAGAAGGGGAAATAGTACATGTTTTACATTATCTTCATATGTCAATACAAAGCATAAATCTCCAGTGACTTTTGGTCTATTTGATCAATTGTGTCTATTTTCTGTTGGTATGTAATAACATTTTATGTCTATAAGTGTATATAATTAAATTTGGAGTGACATACAGCAATAATAAATTTGTAAATTTCAGGACTCATAATACATTTATTGAAATAGAAATAAGGTAATAACAACAGTAACAAATCCAATAACTGATTTATTGCAGCGAGCACCCATATTTAACCCATTTTAATGGTGCATCAATGTCATTGAGAGGTTCGCGCAATTTGACGTCATGACGGTCATGACGTTGACGTCACGACAGGTACAGTTTAAAAACATTATTAATTTTACTTATCACGTCTTGAAGAACTATTTGCAAATGACTTAAACTTTGAATCTTAGTCCGTATTGTTTTAGCGACCCTTTATGAAATCTACTGACCCACTATAGAAAAATAGAGGGTCACCACATGACCACACTCAACCAATGAGATGCCCAGAATTTTGTGCGAGGTGAAATAAAGCAGCATAGAGATAAAATATTTTGTGACACTGTATTTAGACATCAACTTTAACCTGAGCCTTTATTTTTGTTTTGTTCCAGTCTTACTTAAACGCAGGGGCAAATGAAACACGTCTATTTTTTTGCCTATACATTGACAGACTGTTAACCCTTAACCCGCTAAGCACAACTATAATAGCCTTTGCGTCCATTGTAAACCCAGATCAGCCTGTCCGGCTGCTGATCAGTCATTTCCCCCCAAAACACCCCTTTGTCACATAAATGGAATGGTCTTAATTCCAAGAAAGAACAGTCCATTATATATATGTAGTGGGTTATTTCAAGCCACCCCAGACAGAGGGGAAGGATACAAAGAGAATATTATGTCAGTGCCTTTTACTATCAAGTTTATTAGACGAGGCTTAGAAAACAAAGAATGGCGAGGCTCTACTGAGCCATTCTTTGTTTTATAAAACAACAAGTTTATTAGGCGAGGCTTCTTCGTTTTCGTGCCGAGCTTAATAAACTTGATAGTAAAAGGCACTGACATAATATTCTATTTATCATGTAGATTATCCACATTTTCTGTATGAATTACTATTATTACCTATTTCGCAGAACGCTACGCTTATCGAGGACGCTGTTCTTGTTTTTTGTTTGTTTTATGACGTCAGATAACCGTACGTACATGATGTCAGATAACGGTACGTACAATAAACGCCGAGTGATTTCCCTTTTGGTCAGTGCCTACTAAAGCAAAATTTAATAGGTCACCCCTTTATTAGGCAGAAAAGTGCACAGCTGCATGATAAACAGGAATGCAGGAACTCTGCGCTACTGTATCAAATAGATTAGTATGGTTCTTTAAAATGCTCCGAGGATAGACTCTGATACACAGGACTTCCCGGTTAACGTCCTGACTAAGGAAAGTGTCTAAGGACACACTACAGTAACCCAGTGGCGCCAGTGAGGCTTGAACCAATAATCTCTGGATTCAGAGTCGAACATGCGATCACTAGGCCTGACTCTGCTGCAAGAAAATATTTATAGGTTATTAGATTTGCATTGGGATATATGCACGAGTTCTCATCAAAAATATTTATTGACAAACAAACACATTGTCGTTACATCGTGGGAATGTTCACAATGAAATCAACATTGTTTACATCACGTGACATACTTTCTTCGACATGAACAGAAAATTGCACCAATCACGAATGAGTATACATTACACACCCAATATGACTTTACTACACGTCAATATGGGCGAATGTTGAAAGCAAATGGAGATTGTAAATGCCTATGCAATTAAAAGGAGATATATCTATGTGTATATATCACAAGACCTTTGCTCTGTCTGGGTTCATACACTGTCAGAGGCATGTCAGAAAGGAAACTATATATAAATCCTTCATCTCATCTACCTCTGTCCCAATATAATTTAATATGATTTGCCAACAGGACATAAAACCCTATTTCATCTCATTTCTATGGGGAATAAGAGCAACTTTAGTGACTAGTCAATGGCAGGAGAACATCCCTAACTAGTTCAAAAAGTTAAGGAACAGACATGAAAATATTGACCTACCTTCGTGCCATGGAGTGTATTTGATAATAAGAGTAGGACAGAGACATAAAGGGACACATGGCAATCTTGATTTTTAAACAAAAATGAAATATAGGGTCCTATAGAAACTACAGCGTCCGAACGCAATGGCATCGTAGGTCCGCACTGTACTGCAAACAAGGACTTAATAATACAATGAAAGAGACAAAAAAACAACAGAAAGGGTGGTGAAGAGAGGGTTACCTCGATCTGAGGGTGTCTCGCCCACCGCGGCAAACCGCATATGAAATATTTTATTAAATTTGTGCTTAAATGATGTCCACCAAAGACAACACTTTATATGACCAAGTATGAACAAATAAAACCTAAGTAATGTTAAGTTACTGAGGTTAAGTGGTTTAACCAGGGTGTAGTTTTGGGAAAATAATGCAAAATATGACCTTGACCTTGGTAGTTTTTGGCGATGTCCACCAATGCCAACAATACATTTGACCCAGTATCAAGGACATAAAGGACAGGCAATCATAAAGTTAACTCGGGTTATTAAGTTACCTAACTAAGGTTAAGTTCGGGGAAATCAACGCAAAATATGACCTTGACCTTGGTATTTTTGTCATCCAGTGATGTCCACCAATGTCAGCTAGAGCTGTCACCTTTTAAGGGTGAACAATATACCCCCACTACTAGTCCCCCCACCCCCATTCCCCACCCTACTGTTTGAGTAACGATTGAGTGGAATGGTATTTTCATGATCAGGTAATGGTGGCCTTGACCTTTGACCTACTGATCTCAAAACCAATAGGGGCCATCTTTTCATCCAAGGCAGTCCACCTATTAAGTTTCATAAGATTTGATTCATGGGGAGAGGAGTTATGGAGCGGACAAGATTTTTCATTATCTGGTCCGGGTAACCTTTCACCTACTGACCTCAAAATTAATAGGGGTCATCCTCTCACCACAGGCAGTTCACCTATGAAGTTGCATGAGCTTTGCTTCAGGAAGAGAGGAGTTATGGAGCAGACAATTTTTTTAATTATCAGATGCCGGTGACCTTGACCTTTGACCTACTGAATCAAAATCAGAATTGGTTGTCCTCTCACCACAGGCAGTTCACCTATGAAGTTTCATGAGATTTTCCTCAGTGGGAGAGGAGTTATGGTGTGGACAAGGTTTTTCATTATTGGGTCCCAGTGACCTTGACCTTTGACCTACTGAACTCAAAATCAATAGGGGTCATCTCTCACCACAGGCAGTTCACCAATGATGTTTCATGAGATTTGCTTTAGGGGGAGGAGTTATGAGTGAACAAGGTTTTTCATTATCAGGTCATGGTGACTTACCTAACCAAACTGATGTTTAGGGTCAACAACAAAAAACATGACCTTGGTATTTTTTTGTCGTTCAGTGATGTCCACCAATGCCAGCCATACATATGACCAAGTATCAAAGACATAAAGTTAGGCAATCACATCACGTTAACTGAGGTTAAGTACCTAACCAACGTTAAGTTTGGGGAAAATGAGCAAAATATGACCTTGACCTTGGTATTTTTTGTCGTTCAGTGATGTCCACCAATGCCAACAATACATATGACCAAGTATCAAACAAAGAAAATGAGGCAATCACATACAGTTAACTGAGGTTACCTAACCAAGGTTAAGTTTTGGAAAAATAACGCAAAATATGACCTTAACCTTGGTCATTTTGACATTACGTGATGTCCCTTGACCCAACTAAGCATCTGACAAAGTTTCAGAAAAATTTGAGCAGCGGTTGTTGAGATATAGTTGATTTAAAATGTGGCTGCCTATGTGGGCAAGACAAAAAACTCATGGCGTCCTGTTAGTTTTTCTACATAACTTGCATTTGTTCAATCATAAATACTAATTATAGAGTAGTATAAAGCAAATAGCTTTTGCATATTATTAACTGTTTATAATATTGCACCAATAACATGTTTAAACTAATGGTAGAATAAGACGAAAAAATACAAACACAACATTTATTATGCAAGCCGGTTTAAAGTAAAAATTATACAGAATCAATAAATCAAGCCGTTATTTTCGATGCTTGATAAACACTTTAAGATTGCCGTGTGTCCCTTTAAACATTTCCCTATCAAGACAGCCTCATATAACATATGGTACCTTTAAACAAATTCAATGAAAATTGTTTACATTGAAAATAAATTGTGCACATAACATTGTAAATCCTTTGCAAGTTTGATGTATGCATCAAACGAAATCAAATGAATCAAAATGTATTCAGTAGTTTTTTCCCCCCCACAACAAAATAAAGTTTACTTTGAAACTAGTAAACACAGAGGGAGATATTTTAAAACATGGCAAATTCAAATTATTATAAAACCAGCAATTAATCTCAACTTATATACCAGCGATGCAAGACCAATCTGTGTTTATAGGCGATACCGTTTTTGACATCCAGAATAAGGGTAGACTAGTTCTGTATAATACTAGGTTAGCAGTGAAGAGCATGTCTTCATACATAGTCTTACATAGGGAAAAACTTGAAACATCTTCAATCAGCATTTGCTAGGGGACATCTTTTCCATCATTGCAAAGATCCTCTAGTGATTGATTCATTCAGGGCAATAATGGCCCTCTTGTTATAGTTTTAGTAACAGTGACATGACCTTGATCCAGTGACCTCTTATGCACTAACAGGCTTCCTTTCCATAAAGCCACTTACACAGCAGGTATCATTGCAATATCTCATTCCTAACTGAAATTATAGCCCATAAACTTTTTTTTCCAGAACAGTGGCCACAGTGACCTCAAATGCAATCCCATGCTTCCATTTCATATAAGCTTCCTACACACTAAGTTTTGTTGCAATATCGCATACCTAACAAAAGTAATTGAGTGGAAACCATTTTCCTCTATTTTTAGTAACAGTGACCTTGACCCCAGTGACACCAAATGCAATCGCAAGCTTCCTTTCCCTATAAGCTACATACACAGTAAGTTTTGTTCCGATATCTCATTCCTAACAATAGTTATTGAGCGGAAACTATTTTTCTATTTTTAGTAACAGCAACCTTGACCTTGATCCCAGGGATCTCAAATGCAATCCCCAGCTTACTTTCCATATAAGATACATACACAGCAAATTTTGTCACAATATCTCATTGCTAACTAAAGTTACTGATAAAAAAACATGAGTTGGACGCCACCAGCCCACCCACCCGCAAAACGACATTCGCCAATCTAATAACCAGACTTTTCTGAAGGAAACCAGCAAGTTTCGTCGCAATATTTCATTCTTAACAAAAGCTATTAAGTGGAAAACATTTTTTGATTTTTGATAATGTTGACCTTGACCTAGTGACCTCAAATGCAATCCCAAGCTTCCTTTCCATATAAGCTACCTGCACAGCAAGTTTCATCACAATTTCTCATTCCTAACAAAAGCTATTAAGCGGAAACCGATTCAATTACAGCGACCTTGACCCCAGTGACCTCAAATGCAATCTCAAGCTTCCTTTCCATATAAGCTACATACACAGCAAATTTTATCACAATATCTCATTGCTAACTAAAGTTACTGAGCGAAAAACATGAGTTGGCGCCACCAGCCCGCCCACCCACCCGCAAAACGACATTCGCCAATCTAACAAGACTTTTTTGAAGGAAACCTGGTTAAACAATTTGGCCTTATTGGGATCCGGTTAGGGGTTTGATGTTCTGCGGCCGATTCTGGAAGTTCCATGCACCTGTTAGTGCTACAACTGATCACAATATGTACATTCTACTACTATCAAATACAGTTTTACGTGGCAGTCATGTGCGTAGCTGGGTCCAAATGTGAGTTTTTGTTTTTTTGCCAGATCATAGTGAATGTTGTTAAACGGCTCATCAACACAGTACAGGTTATTTAGAGCCGCCCCAGAGAGAGGGGAAGGATACATAGGAATCCGGGAACCGTGCCCTACTCTTATTATCGAATAGATTCCTATGGTTCTTTAACGTGCTCGGAGGATAGACCGATACACGGGACCGCCCGGTTTACGTCCCCATCCGACGGACGAGGCTAAGGGAAAGTGTCTTGCCCAAGAACACACCGACGGAACTCAGTGGCACCATGGAGGATTGAACGCGGGGCCTCCGGTTACAAATCCGCTGCGCTACCGATTGAGCCACGCCAGCCCTCAGGTCATAGTGAGTTTTGGCGTATATTTCATAGCAACTTGAAGCTTATTTTGACTGCTATTTTAATACACATTGAATTCGGAAGACAAACGTAAATCAGGTACGGCATATGGAACTTTAACACAACTCACCCTTCCCAACCCTTCACCTTCAATTTTTATTGCTTTTTTCGCATTTTTTTTCGATTTTTGCTTTTTTTCGGACATTGACAGATAATTGTACGCACGTGCGTAGGTGTGTAAGCCCAGCTACACGCCTGGCAGTCGATATGTGGCAGCCCATACATGGCAGGTAGACATGGTAGGTAGACCACAAAACCCCAAATGTATATTAAGCATATGTGGTAATGATATACTGTACTGTCTGGTAGACAGAACTGATTAACCTACTAACTTGGAAACTTGAATGGAATTTTCCACTATTCCAAAAATAGACCAGCAATTTTATCATGTGATCAGCAAGGCCTGCTTTCAATCCTGAATGCTCATTTTAAGAAAACTTAGTTACCAAGCTATGCATGACTAGTTAGTTGTATGATACAATATACATATTATTGATAATACATGTTCATAATGCATGACGGTGCAAATATTAAGTTGCATGCTAAAGTTAAGTATAAATTTTATACGTTTCTTTAAATTATACTTTAAATCCTAAATAAATAAATCTCCGAATTTTAGTTTCAAATGTTTGGCAGGCCTGTATCAGTTGTCATTTCTCCTCATTTCTTGGCAAAAAACCAATGTATTTATACTTTAACTTTCTGTGGTATGTTTACCTAGTTAAGATATTGAAATGGAAATTTGAATGGAATTGCCTGCTATAATAATAATTCAAAAATCCAAAAATAGATCATTGGCAAAATGGTAAATCAAATGAGTTTTTTTTAAGTTTAAAGAAAAACAGTTTAGGTTGGTGGGGTGGGCTTTTTAAGTTTAAAGAGAAACAGTTTAGGTTGGGATGTTGCTTTTAAAAAGTTTGACAATCATAACAAGAGGTCAATGACCTTGATGCTCTACTGATACATTTTGATAGCTAGATCAGCATTCCTGTGAAGTTTCATGGAAATCTATCAAGTAGTTTCAGAGTAGTCGTTACAAGTTTTTATATATAACTTTATGTAAACAAAGATGGCCACTGGCAGCCATGTTTAATGTTGAATCAAAATGATTTTCAATAAGGACCAACATCATGTCATGCTGATCATTTTAGAGAAAGTCCAAATTACCATTATAGTTTTCAAGAATAGTCGCTACAAACTCATTTTTTAAAAAATACATTTTTAGTTGTCATGGCCATCTTGAATTTCCGGCCTGAAATTTTGCTAGGATCAACTAGATATCAAGAGCAATATTCCTGTGAAGTTTCATGAAAATCCGTCCAATAGTTTCAGAGGAGTAGTCGCTACACGCTTTTACTATATAACTCTTTGTATACAAAGATGTCCGCTGGCAGCCATGTTTAACGTTGAATCAACTTGACATCAAGAGCAACATTCCTGTGAAGTTTCATGAAATTTCAACACCTAGTTTCAGAGGAGTAGTCGCTCAAAGTTGTCGCCCAAAGTTTTCCTATATAACTCCATGTAAACAAAGATGGCTGCTGGCGGCCGGTTTGACATCCGATCAAAATGATGTTTGGTTAGGACCAACTACATATCGTGCCAGTCATTTTGGTAAAGGTTCCAATATCTCTCATGTTTTTTCAGAATTAGTCGCCACAAAATCGCACTTTTAAAATCTATTTTAGCCGTGGCATCCATCATGCAACATTCCGGTGAAGTTTCATGAACATTTGTCTCAGAGGAGTAGTCGCCACAGAAAAAAGTTTACGGACGGACAGACGGACGGACATGGCTAACGCTTTATGCCCCCTTACCATTCGGTGGAGGGGGCATAAAAAGCTACCGTGAGGTAGAGAAGCAATCATTGGTCCATATGTGACTTAGGAGGTATGTCAACCTTTGTGTTAAACTCATTTTTTAATAAGGTGGTTTTCTAGTTATTGATTAACAATATTCATGTTTTTAAAGATTAAAGCATGCCAAATTGTATTGTAGAAAGTGCACTGAAAATTGGCAGCAAGCATTTATTGGGATTTTGACTTGTAGGTCATTTCTATTTTAAGAACTTGGGAAATTTGAAGTAACTGAAACAGTATTTAACCAATTTTTTCTACATAATTTCATTAAAGTCTCCTCAAGCTTAACTGAATCAATCATTTGCATTGAAACTGTGACAACAAATACTAGTGCTTAAGAAAAAGGTAAGATAGTTTAATCATATAGTAGTTTAAAAGTTTATTAAAGTCTTGCATACAAGACAAAATATATTACATAAAACATGTTAAGATATGAAGCATTCTCTGAGAATTATGAGGGACTAATATTTCTATTTTTTTTTATTTAATACAAGAAAGGTTTACATACATGTATCTAACAGTAAAAAAACCCATGTATTTCCATTTCCGGTTTATAACTTTTGAGCCAGTGGAGATATGCTGATGATAATTTACTGGTAGATTATTGTCCTTATTATGAAACAATTCCCAGGTCCCTATAACCAAGGTCAAACTGAGAGGTGTTAAAGGTCAAATGTAAAAATGTTTGTTTTCAGTTAATAACTTATCAAAGTCAAGGTCACGATGAGGGCTTTAAGGTCAAAAGTGAGTAATTTCGTGGCCCGTCAATAACTTTTCAGTTGGTGGACGGATTATCATGATCATTTACAAACACAGGAAAACTTTCATAACTTCTTAACATGAATACCCATCAACCCTTTACAAAAAATATATATATTAGTAAAAAAAATATTAAGTTAAAGTGCTCCTCTGCACCCCTCCTTGCTTTTTCTCAATAAGATCTCGACATAGTGAAATTACCTTTATTGATAATGCATACACATTTAAGTTCACCACTGCTATCAATAAAATTAATTCATGTTATTAAATGCATAAAATATATCTGTTGGAGTGTTCAGTATAATCGATTTGTGCATATATGAAGTCTCTCTGAGCATGTTAAAGACTGGGCTCTTCATTTGTCTTCGCCACTCGCCATAGGCGAAATCAAATTGCAAATGGCGAAACATTTGTCAAGTGCTTTCGCCAATTTGGCGAAAGTCATTTTGACCCATGTAAACTGACAGCTGGTATTGGCGAAAGTGGCGAAAAGAAAAAGTCCGAGGTCGTGGCCATCCTTCTCAGGAAAATCCTTGACGGGTTCTCGGTGTTTACAGAAGAGCTGAAATCTATAGACTGTGTTACGTCCTTTGCGCTTTATATTACACGAGGCTTATTTTACATAGCGACGTCTAACTGCAACTCACTTGGTGTGCCTATACTGGAGGACAATTAGAAACCCAACAAGAGCTCGCCGAACAAAAAGTTGCATTTTTCAATAACAACAACAGCAAAACAGCGCGTAAACAAGACGTCTAACTCTTATCAAAATGGTAATAATTAACCTTTTACATCAAGATAAAAAGTAACAACATCCTCACCCCCATGTTCTGACTGTTCATCTCAACTAAGTGGAAGGAGACACTGTGCTCTTATTCAACCTGGATCTTCTACTTTGGATGGTACCACCAACTTGGTACCACATGGGGGCATAATTAACGAATGAACAGGACAATTGAATAGGGTTTTACAGTGCACAAACTAGTGGCACAAACACAGTATATATGAAATTACTCGTTTCTATTGATTCTAGAATTATATTAACAAGAGAATCTTATTTGACCTATTTTTGATTGGTATTTGTGAAACCTGTGCTATAGGGAATATAACTATATTAATTGATGTGCATTAATTATCCTGTTTTCATGTATTACAAACATGATGTCGTAATCAGCAAGTCAAAGAATTAATATTATTCAACTTGGTTTAATATATATATATACATATATATTAATGATAAGGTAAGAAAGTTAGGCCACCATTAAAAAATTGTTTGTTTGCAGTTTCCGACCCATGGCTTTTAGGGGTGGGTCGGTAGGTAGGGATATATATATATTTTTTAAAACATTTTTATTATTAACGCATGCCCATCGACGGCATGCAAATATCGTGTGCTTCACTAGTATTATCCATAGAGATTTTTTTTTTAAAAAGGGTTAAGTTAAATATTAACAAAACACGCAAGAAAAAAGAAACAAAAAAACTTGAAAAAAAAAAAAATAAAAAAAAAAAAAAAAAAAAAAAAATATTTAAAAAAATTGTTTGGGTCGGCGGATTTGCCGTGGGTCGGTCGCAAACTGCAAACAAACAATATTTTAATTTAGGCCTTATACAAAAATTGAATTAAATTCTGCTAAAGTGGCAAAAAAAGTTTAGCCAAAAATGGCTAAAAAAAAATGAAATTGGTTAAAGAAAATTGAGTTGATTTAGCCAAAATGGCTAAACATATTTTGGTCCAATGAAGAGCTCGGAATCTATTCATTACTAAAAAGAGAAGATTTCTATGTAGCCATCTGCAGATTTAAATAACATAATTTTTATAATGTAGTGATGAGCCATTGAACAACATTCCCAAATTTTTGCATGAATCTCCCTTTAAATATCAGAGTGTCTTTTTTTTTTTATTTATGTCTGAAACGAACATTTTGATAAAGGGATTACAGTGTATAATAATAATTATGTTGTTCTCCTGTATGTGTGTGTGTGTGGTGGTGGATGGGGGTGGCCTGTGTGAAAAAAACGTGGGTATTTGCGATGGCGCGCAGTCAAATTCTTACTTGAAAGCGTTAGAAAAACTGTCAAAAACACTGAAATGCGTTAGAAACGAGTTAACCAGTATTGAAATGTTGAATTCTGCAACAGTATATCAGTCGTTTAACGGTCGCAAATCATGTTTAACTGAGCTCCGTTAACCCGTTTTTTTTTTGTTATACAATGTTTTATTTCATCATCCATTTAATACATTATACAAGCGCATTAGCATATGGTATATAATAAATTCTATTTAAACTGCAGTTTATATTTATGATGAAAATTTTCTTGTTTACAGATGAAGGTTATTGAAAAGAGAGTTTTGAAGTATTATAAGAGTATATTTTAGTATGCAGTTGGTAATAGAATTATGTAAGGTTTCAAAGAAGAATATGGAGACTAAAAAAGAAGAGAAAAGAATTCGGACAGAACAGAAAGTTGCTTTGCTTCCCCTTTTGTTGTCTTCGGTAATGTATTATATCATACTTTAATTAATACCAGTTTATTTATTGGAAATTTCACCATTTATTATCATGGCTGTTTAATTTGTCATGGTTCATCGCTATTTGCTTTTCTATTTGCCTTAATAAATATTTCTTGAATTTGTTTGATTCTGGCATACGGATTTTAAACATTTGTTAATGAATATAAAATATTTCGCACTTAAAATAATGAAATTCTTCATATCTATAGCATGTTCTTGTCTTTGAATTCCGAAACAGACGGTTCTTAGATTGAAATCGATGTTTACTTTTAACGTATTTAAAAGTACGTGCAGCTCACTCCAAAATTGTTGAATATGCATACATTCCCAGAAAAGATGATTTAAGCTTTCTATGTTCATACTGCACCTTCACAAAGACTCGAGTGAACGATTTTGTATCTGAATAGCGATTTATTTGTGGGTATTATTCTCATTAAATATTTATATTGGAAGTTCCTTAATTTTATATTTATTGTCGATTTTATTGGTGTGATATAGACGTCTTTCCATTCTATATCTGTAAACATGTTTTCCCATTTTTTTTGTGGTTTTGTTTCTGTATCATTTTGTATCTGGACATTGTATAAGAATTTATTTGATTGTTTAGTTTTAAGAAATTTATTTAGGAAACTTTTGTTTCTTTCTGCATTAATATCTTCATGTTTTATCTTTTCTTTCCATTCTTTAGGTATACTTACTATTATCGAGGATTATTTTAAAAGGTCTTTGTTTGGAATTTGATATAATTCGCTTATTTCCTGAAATGTATAAAACTCTTTTTTTTATATAGTCAAAAATTTGTTCCAATAGTTTAATTCCTCTTTCTAACCAATCGTTGTAGAAGATAGTATGCCCACCTGCTTTGATATTCAAATTATTCCATATTATTTCTTGAGTAACATTTTCGTTACACTTATTTTCTTTTATTTCATTCCATGCTAATATAATATCTCTATAAAAGTTGTCTTTTGGAAATCATTTAAGAATACCGGTACATGCTTTGTTTAAATTGCAATCTAATAAGAGCTGTCCTCCGACTTTGTTTAATTCTTTTGTGTAAAATACTTTCCATTTGCCATTATTTTTAGTATCTAGTATTCGTTTCATCCAATTTGCTTTTAAGGCATTATGAAATTTATTTATGTCAATCATTTTTATTCCTCATTTTCATAATCATAAAAATGAGAACATTAGGTCATTAATTTGTTTGATCTTTTCTTTTGAAGGGTTAGGCAGAACCATCAGAGGATATATAATTTTTGGGAATGCCAAACATTTTATGACAGTAATTTTTGCTAGTAGCGTAAGTTTTCTGAGCTGCCAGCTTTTCAAACAATTTTTTAATTCTTCTACCTTCGGATCTAAATTTAAGGCTATTATATTGTTTCTATTTGTATGAAAATACATTCCTAGTGCTTTTGCCTGATCAGAACACCAATGAAATTTATTTTTTGGACAATATTTAAAAGCCGAATTTTTCAGTGAGCCTGCCTTTAACGCTGTACATTTGGAGTCATTTAATTTGAGTCCTGATATATTTGTAAAATTATTTATTACATCCATTAAAATTTCAAAAGATTTCCTTGTTCCATCTGTGAGAAACGATGCACCATCTGCAAATAAAGTTTGTTTAATTTCTTGATCATTTATAACTATTCCTTTAACATTTTTGTTATCTAGTATTTCATAAGATAGAAGCTCAATGCAAAAAATGAATAAATATGGGGACAAGTGGCATCCTTGGTGAACACCACGTTCTACTGGGAAAAAGTCAGAAATAAATCCGTTATTAATAATACAACTTTTAGCATCTGTATAAAACAGTTTTACCCAATTTATCAGAGAGTCACCAAAATTAAAATGTTTCAAGCATTTAAGAATAAACTCTTGGTTCAAACAGTTGAACGCTAATTCAATTTTGGATTTTCTATGTCATTATTTAGTACTATTTGAAGTTTATGTTCTATGTTCTGTATATCTAATATCAATTTACTCTCTTTTTCACGATCTAATTTTTTTTTTGTTGTAGCATATTTTATTGTTTCGTTTCTAATTTCTGCCTTTAAGTATTTTCCATAAAGTGTTGGGGTTTGAATCTTTGTTTATTTCTGCAATTTGTTGAATATTATTTCTTATGACACTTTGGTATTCAGTATTTAATAAAAGACTGTTATTTATTTTAAAGTATCCAGTTCCTTTAATTATTTTTACAAAGTCAAAGCTTATGATAGTAATGGAGTGATCCAATTTATAACAGGGTTTTATAACACTTTTATTTGAATAAATTAAATTAATATACTCAGCATAACTTTAACGTCCATAGAGATCGTAATTTTATATATCTATAAATTTACTCACACCCCATTAAAGAAGTGTAATGTTTTTTCTCTCACACAGCATGAGCACCCTTTAGAACTATTATAAACATTAAATAACGATTATTAATCTGTTGCGAAGGTATTGCATAGATTATATTTACACACCAAAAAAAAGTAGTATGTCTTCTTTCTCACACAGCATATAAAACACAAATACACAAAAAAAAAAACTACAACGGAAACGTGAACAATATGCATACTACTTAACTATGACGAAAGTACTCGTGAATAGACCCTATGTATATAGTTTATAGAAACATCCTTGTTAACCACAGTCATATACATTAAACAATGATTCTACAATTACAAGTGTACTCGTGGGTGTATTCTATGTACATATCGTTACAGAAGAACACTAAATACTTTTATCTTTACTATGTATTTAACTTCACAACAATATTTACGAAGACCAAAAAAGTGAAAAACATATAGCCAGCACCATCCTTTATTAATACTAAAAAAGTTGAGGATTATTTCTGATTCATTAGGATTGGTTGGTAAATATATCTTTGATTTTTGTAACTGGAAATCTGACTTATGATTTAACTTAATTAACTGATTTAACTTGTCCCTCACTTTGAAAAATATGATATATAGAGCGTTTCACATGCACTCACCATGTGGCCGTATTTGTGCACCACATATTGGCCAACACTGTATATCAAAAATGACAATGGAAGATAATATCATTGACAGGTAGCAAGCGTTGTTTTCTTAATACCGCTGTCCATGGTGTTACATTGTTCACTGAATATATATAATGAATTACTATGCGCTTATATAATGTACATTGCACATTTTGAGTATAAATGTATTAAAGTGACCAATATTGTTGGTTTCGTTACACTTTAGGATTTTCCCTTTATTTTCGGATTTAATGGTGAAGTATCCGGTATCAATTCACTATTAGTCTTACAACTGAACACAATTTCGCTCACACCTTACGACTTGTGAAACCATTGTTCAAAATTAAGCTATCCTAATGCGATATATTAATTTTATTCTCTACAGTTTATCGTAATCAACGCTCTAAATGTTTTATAAATCTATCCACCCTAGCCGTACAATGAAACAAAACTAGAATAAATTATAGAGTTAATATTACTATTGTATATGTTAAAGCTCGAACTAGAACCAATCCACTTATATTAGTTAGCGATAGACTATTACACTATTCCCTTTAGATCGACATTTTTCTCGAAATAAAAGAAAGTTGAAAAAGGAAGGTCTAGGGAATGATTTTCACTTTAAATGGACTCTTGGCAAAATTAGATAGTTTTTAATAAAAATCTCAGATCGAGATGTTAATTTTATTTATCGATAATGATTCAGGATTGCCTTGTGTCCCTTTAAAGAGTATGTTACATATATATATAGTTTATACAAATCATTCTTTTATATTAGTTAGCAATAGACTATTACACTATTCCCTTTAGATCAAGCTTTTTCTCGAAAAAAAGAAAGTTGAAAAAGGAAGGTCTACAGTCAGGGGTGTAACTTATTTAAGTTATACACCAAATAACTTATACAAGTTATTATTTCGTAGTAGTGAACACGCTCTGAAAATCCCTGTTTATTTTGAAATTCGCGGTAGTTTACGTCATTGCCAGTTCTCGCGAGATGCATGAAGACGAGAAGTAACTTCCGGATTGCCCGCATGGAGACTGACTTGACGGTGAGTGATAATTTGCTTGTTTTTATTCGTTTTTTCCCACAAAATTGATCACATTTGTGTCATTTCAGACGCATATTTATATCCTTTCCCATTTTTACCAGCGACTGCCGTATTTTTTTCCTGTTTTATTGTACCTTTCTCTGATAAACGGTGTCAACACTGCTCGTACGCATCGCCGATAAACTACTACGCATCATGTTAGAAGATTGAACGGGTCTAAAAAAATATAACTTGTCTAAGTTATTTTCTGTTAAATGTCGGAAAATTGTAGATTGAGGTAAGATAACTCGTTCAGGCTTGTTCGTATAATCGTCGGTGAACATCTTCATCGTTCATGTTTATATATGATGATGAACATGTAGGCCTACGTGCACTGGGAAATTATACGGGACAGCTGTTCAACATGTTATTATTATAAAATGTTGCGATAAATACGATAAATGAAAATGATCTTAAAATACCATGAATATGTGAAAAAGATTTTGTATGACCTGTTTTATCACCTCCTTAATATATTGAGAAAACAACTTCAACATGTTCAAATAGGGATGAGATGATTAATATCAGATTTAATAAACGTGCTAAAACTCTTATGGTGGACGTCTATCAAATAAAAGTAACCACAGGTTTCAAAAATATTAGAGACATCCCTGTATCATGTTTATCGACTAGCCACTTCTCCATTTATTACGTGCTGTGGTTCTGTATTTATCATGTTTATCGACAAGTCAGTTCTCATTTTATAACGAGCCAGTTTTCAGAAAGAATTGAATTGGGGTTTTAAGGTGCTGCTGCACCAACACATGAAAAGGTTATATGGCGCCTAACAGGCATGAACATGCCAGGCTCATCTTCCATGTACGTCGAGATAAGACTTATAATTATGCTAATCATGCTAATATTTCCCTGTCCATTGGGCATGTTGGGTGCTTTGAGTTCGAGCTTCAATCTGCAGTCATTGATATAACTTATTTTAGTTATTTTTATGTAACTTAAAAATATGGACACAGTGCTGATTTCTGAAAACCATTATTTTCTTCACATAAACATAATTAATATTACTTTTTAGAAAAAAAAGGGTCCTGCTGCATGTCCATGTTGACTTAAGAGTGATGTACTGTTAATATGGTTCATGTAAAACCAATGGCACTTAAAAATATAAGTAACTTAATAAAGTTATATAACTGTACACAGTTATGAAATCTAATCTAAATGTGAGATGTTGTATTTTTAAAAACCAGATTCAAACAGGCAATCATTTTATTTTACCTGTTCATGATCCAGAAGGTTTTCATTTTTGATAATGTTATGTATCTGGGTTTTTTTCGTGTTTTTTATTTTTATTAAATGCAAACTAATTCTACACCGACCAACTTTATAACTTGATGCAGTTATAAGTTGTATAACTGCATGCAGTTATAAATTTATAACTGCATGCAGTTATAAATTTATAACTGCTTTCAGTTACCTGGTTAGAAGGCCTAAAAAAAGTGATTTGTTTCCCACGACCCGAACGACCCGCCGCTTTTACCACTGGCCCAACAACTTTTTACCCCTTCCACCCAAAACAAAGAGAATTTAAATGTTTAAAGAAACAAAACTTTGCTCGATCTCTTATGGTGGCCGTCTGTCAATTAAATGTAACCACCGGTTTCATGTTTATCGACTAGCCACTTCTCAGTTTATTATTTGCTGTGGTTCTGTGTTTATCATGTTTATCGACAGGTCAGTTCTCATTTTATAACGAGCCAGTTTTCAGAAAGAATTGAATTGAATTGGGGTTTTAAGGTTATATGGCGCCTAACAGGCATGAACATGCCAGGCTCATCTTCCATGTACGTCGAGATAAGACTTATAATTATGCTAATCATGCTAATATTTCCCTGTCCATTGGGCATGTTGGGTGCTTTGAGTTAAGAGCTTCAATCTGCAGTCATTGATATAACTTATTTTAGTTATTTTTATGTAACTTAAAAATATGGAAACAGTGCTGATTTCTGGAAGCCATTATTTTCTGCACATAAACATAATTAATATTACTTTTAAGAAAAAAAAAGGTCTTGCTGCATGTCATTGTTGACTTCAGAGTGATGTACTGTTAACATGGTTCATGTACAACCAATGGCACTTAAAAATATAAGTAACTTAATAAAGTTATATAACTGTACACAGTTATGAAATCTAATCTAAATGTGAGATGTTGTATTTTTAAAAACCAGATTCAAACAGGCAATCATTTTATTTTACCTGTTCATGATCCAGAAGGTTTTCATTTTTGATAATGTTATGTATCTGGGTTTTTTTCGTGTTTTTTTTTTATTTAAATGCAAACTAATTCTACACCGACCAACTTTATAACTTGATGCAGTTATAAGTTGTATAACTGCATGCAGTTATAAATTTATAACTGGTTTCAGTTACCTGGTTAGAAGGCCTAAAAAAAGTGATTTGTTTCCCACGAACCGAACGACCCGCCGCTTTTACCACTGGCCCAACAACTTTTTACCCCTTCCACCCAAAACAAAGAGAATTTAAATGTTTAAAGAAAATAAACAAAACTTTGCTCAATCTCTTATGGTGGCCGTCTGTCAATTAAATTTAACCACCGGTTTCAAAAATATTAGAGACAGCCCTGTATCATGTTTATCGACTAGCCACTTCTCAGTTTATTACGTGCTGTGGTTCTGTGTTTATCATGTTTATCGACAAGTCAGTTCTCATTTTATAACGAGCCAGTTTTCAGAAAGAATTGAATTGGGGTTTTAAGGTGCTGCTGCACCAACACATGAAAAGGTTATATGGCGCCTAACAGGCATGAACATGCCAGGCTCATCTTCCATGTACGTCGAGACAAGACTTTTATAATTATGCTAATCATGCTAATATTTCCCTGTCCATTGGGCATGTTGGGTGCTTTGAGTTCGAGCTTCAATCTGCAGTCATTGATATAACTTATTTTAGTTATTTTTATGTAACTTAAAAATATGGACACAGTGCTGATTTCTGGAAACCATTATTTTCTTCACATAAACATAATTAATATTACTTTTAAGAAAGAAAAAGGGTCCTGCTGCATGTCATTGTTGACTTCAGAGTGATGTACTGTTAATATGGTTCATGTAAAACCAATGGCACTTAAAAATATAAGTAACTTAATAAAGTTATTTAACTGTACACAGTTATGAAATGAGATGTTGTATTTTTCGTGATCCAGAAGGTTTTCATTTTTGATTATGTATAGATCTGGCTTATGCCGTGGTGCGGAGTCCGTCGTCCGTCTGTCTGTCTGTAAACTTTTTTTGTAGCGACTACTTCTCTGAAACTAGTGAATGGATTTTCATGAAACTTTACAGAAATGTTGCACATGAAGTCTAGTTGATCCTAGCAAAAATTCATGTTGATGTGAAATCAAAGATGGCCGCAAAATCTAAAAATAGATTTTTAAAAAAACAAGTTTGTAGCGACTACTTCTTGAAAACTCTTAAGTGATATTGATATGGGACTTCTTCTAAAATGATCAGCATGACATGATGTTGGTCCTTGTCGAAAATCTTTTTAATTCAATGTTTTTATTTAGTAAAAACTTGTAGCAACTACTTGACGGATTTCCATGAAACTTCACAGGAATGTTGCTCTTGATGTCTAAATGATCCTAGCAATATTTCAGGTTGGTCGGAAATTCAAGATGGCCACCACAGCTAAAAATAAGTTTTCAAAAAACAAGTTTGTAGCGAGTACTTTTTGAAAACTATAAGTGATATTGATATGGGACGTTTTCTAAAATGATCAGTATGACATGATGTTGATCCTTGTCGAAAATTATTTTGATTTGATGTTAAGCATGGCTGCCAGCGGCCATCTTTGTTTACATAGAGTTATATAATGAAAACTTGTAGCGACTACTCCACTGAAACTACTTGACGGATTTTCATGAAACTTCACACGAATGTTGCTCTTGGTGTCTAATTGATCCTAGCAAAACTTCAGGTCGGCGGGAATTCAAGATGGCCACCATGGCTAAAAATAGATTTTCAAAAAACAAGTTTGTAGCGACTACTTCTTGAAAACTATAAGTGATATTGATATGGGACTTTTTCTAAAATGATCAGCGTGACATGATATTGGTCCTTGTCGAAAATCATTTTGATTCAATGTTAAACATGGGTGTCAGCGGCCATCTTTGTTTACATTGAGTTATTTAGTAAAAACCTTATAGCGACTACTCCTCTGAAACTAGCGCGGCGGATTTGTAATTGGAGGCCCCGGGTTCAATCTTCCGTGGTGCCACTGAGTTCCGTCGGTGTGTTCTTGGGCAAGACACTTTACCTTAGCCTCGTCCGTCAGATGGGGACGTAAACCGGGCGGTCCCGTGTATCGGTCTATCCTCCGAGCACGTTAAAGAACCATAGGAATCTATTCGATAATAAGAGTAGGGCAGGTTCCCGGATTTCTATATATCCTTCCCCTCTCTCTGGGGCGGCTCTAAATAACCTATACTGTGTTGATGAGCCGTTAAACAACATTCAATTCAATTCTGAAACTACTTGACGGATTTTTCATGAAACTTCACAGGAATGCTGATCTAGCTATCAAGAACCTATCAGTAGAGCTTCAAGGTCATTGACCTCTTTTTTTTTCTTTTTTTTATTTAAATGCAGCTAATTCTACCATGACTAACTTGATAACTTGATGCAGTTATAAAGTTATAACTGCTTTCAGTTATCTGGTTAGACGGAAGCAGAGCTGATCTCTGTCAACCATTATTTTCTGCACATAAACGTAATTAATATTACTTTAAAAAAAGAAGGTCCTGCTGCATGTCTATGTTGACTGCAGAGTGAGGTACTGTTAACATGGTTCATGTAAAAGCTGTGGCACTTCAAAATATAAGTAACTTAATAAAGTGATATGTTGTATTTTTAAAAACCTGGTACGAACAGGCAATCATTTTATTTTACATGTTCGTCGTCCTGATGATTTTCATTTTTGATAATGTATTTGTTTTATTGTGTAACAACTTGATACAGTTATATAACTATACAGCCCTGTATATCATGTTTATCGACAAGCCAGTTCTCAGTTTATTATGCACTGTAGTTCTATGTTTTTGGATGTTTTGAGTTCGAGTTTCAATCTACATTCATTGATATAACTTATTTTAGTTATTTTTTATGTAACTTAAAAATATGGAAACAAAGAGCAGATCTCTGGAAGCCATTATTTTCTGGCTGTTTCCAGATATCTAAGAAATAATGGATTATTACATCTCTGTTGTTTCCAACAGTTTTGGCTAAATAAAGGATGAAAAGTAACAGTAAAACCATTTGTTTTAAAACAACAATTTTTCAGTTAAAAATGAAAATGAATATCAAGTCAGTTAAATCGCCATGAAACCTCGACGAGTTCTCACTGGGTTTCACCGTGATGATGGCCGAGAATCTCCATATTTTAACCATGGTGGATAAAATTTACAATCACCGTGATGAGTGAACTCGAAACAAATTGCGGGGACATAGTCGGCTTCACAGTCCACGGTGAAATAAAATCACCGCATTGATAGTGCTCGTAATCCGCATGGCACCATCTGTATAAAACATATCAATACAGTACAATAATTTTGCATCTGCCATGTTAATGTTTATATGATCATTAATGAAAACATGTTTGCATGCCAGCTAATATCACAATGACCACTATAACTTGTCAAAGTTATTAATTATAACTCATGACTTTCATTGCATACGCATTTTCAAACTCTGTTTACTTTCAATGTAATGGGAAACGTCAATATTTGCCCATATTGACGTGTAGTGAGGTATATTGGGTGTGTAATAATACTTGGAACTATTATTTTGCAAACTCGTCTGGGATTTGTGCAATGTGCAGTTTCAAGTACATTTCATGTGTCAATGAAGGTCACGTGATAAATGCAAACCTATGCTAAGTCAGACCGACTTAGCATTGTGGAAAATTCCCACGATGTTACAAACATATGTTTGTTTCAAATAAGTGTTTTTGAAGAAAATAAAAAGTTAAAACCTGTGTTTTTGTTCTAAAAATTCATCTGTGTTATATTAAAAATGTGTATGCAATAATTGAATTAAATGTTGTTTAACGGCTCAATAACACAGTATAGGTCATTTAGAGCCGTCCCAGAGAGAGGGGAAGGATACATAGGAATCCGGGAACCGTGCCCTACTCTATGGTTCTTCAACATGCTCGGGGGAATCGACCGATACATGGGACCGCAAGGTTTACGTCCCCATCTGACAGACGAGGCTAAGGGAAAATGTCTTGCCCAATAACTTATCATAGACGAAACTCAGTGGCACCACGGAGGATAGTCCCAACACATTATTTTACAAGAAACAATGTTGCTAATGTCATGTCTTTCAAATTCACAAGATGACATTAGCAACAACCTGCTACTAAACAAATAACCTTCCTTGCATTTCCAATTTACAGGGATTTTGTTTGAACCTGATTCACTGTTTTAGTTATATCTGTCAGTCAAGGATGCAACTTTAAGTTATTTTACTGAAAAACTCAAATGAGATATATTAAAGTACATGTAGCAAAATAACGTCGAGTTATTTCTCAAAAGTTCATCTAAATTCAATTCCAATTTATTTGCCTTCCTATTTTTCCCCACACATGTTGTATTGTTTCCAAGTTGTTTGGCTGTTTGACTTTACAACTGTGCAATATAAAATCTGATAAGCAAGCATTGGATCTTAATGAGCAAAGCCTCTGAAGATGGTAATCATTACATCACAAAATAGAAAATAATTACCCAATGGCAATACTGGCCAACAAAAGGATGACCAAACATAAAGAGGGGAATCTTTCCTTTGAACTAAGCTAATGACTTATTGATCAACCACCTGAGACATCTAGTTATTTATATTTGTGGTATAAACAATAACTTGTAAGAGTTATGTTGAACCCTTCAGATTAAAAAATAACTTATTTAAGTTAGATAACTTGTTTAAGTTACAGTCAAAGAAATTAGGATTTTTGTTCACTAGCCCGAATTATTATATAATCATTTGGACTGTTACAATTTTCATAAGCCCGACAATATAGATTTCTAGATTTTTGCTAGCCTGAATTAAATTTACTAGTTTTTCACCTTCGAGCATGTCGAGATAGTGTTAATTTTAACCACTGACATTATTTAGCAAGTAACTTAAATCAGTTACACCCCTTAGAGGTTAGACTCTGAACAAATTGAAAATTCCCCCCTCACCCCCTCAGCTGGCCCTCCTAATCATCTGATCATCTTCATGTTGGAAATTGTTCTTAGTAAGGGTTTGATCAACCAGAATATGTGCCCCCTCCCAACAAAACAAGTAAAACCAATGAAGTTTGAATATTAATACTAAAATATCGCACATTTTCCCCCCACCAAAACAGCTGAAGGCTGCGTCCCCTATTTTAGAAAAAAAAGGCTTGGTCTACTTGATCGCGCATTTGGAGGGACAGGGTACAACGATTAACTGAAACTCAATGTACCGCGGTTATTTACTGATGGTTCGTTTCACGGTACTGTTATCCTCTACTTTCGGTTTGATACGGTTCTTTAAAATCCCGCCAGAAATGAAAATAAAACACATTGAACAGACCTATGCACGTATTCTCACAAATCTTTGCGTTTCTGACTTTCTATTCGCTGCGGCCCAGTCAAAATCATTGTGGCAGGTGTTTGTTATGAACGATAACTCAGTTCCTACGCATCTTGTTATAAACGATAACTCAGTTGTTACGAACGATAACTCGGTTGCTACGCACCTTGTTACGAAAGATAACTCAGTTCCTACGCACCTTGTAACGAACGATAACTCAGTTGTTATGAACGATAACTCGGTTGCTACGCACCTTGTTACGAAAGATAACTCGGTTGCTACGCATCTTGTTACGAACGATAACTCAGTTGCTACGCACCTTGTTACGAACGATAACTCATTTGTTACGAACGATAACTCGGTTGCTACGCACCTTGTTACGAAAGATAACTCAGTTGCTACGCACCTTGTTACGAACAATAACTCAGTTGCTACAGTTGGGACACTTACAAGTACCAAAAATTAATAATTTTGTTTTTTTCAATCAGTCAGAGCTCTAACCTTAAACAGTTACAAGTTTTATAACTGCTGGAAGTTATTAAAACACAAATTATCTCTCTTTGGTTTAGAGTAGCAGATACTTTTCCCTTGTAACCATTTGTAACCTAAATCAGTTACCAAGAGCATTTGCTAATGAATTGAAATAGTTGCTAAATGTGCTGTGTTAATTTATGTCTGAATACTTATTATCAAGGATAAATAAATCTAGGGAATGATAATTTTCACTTTAAATGGATTCTTGGCAAAACTAGATTGTTTTTACTAAAAATCGCGGCGTCTCAATTAACAGATCGAGATGTTGATTTATTTATCGATTATGTTTCAGGATTGCCTTTAAAGAGTATGTTACATATATAGTTTATACAGATCATTCTAATGGGTCCCTAAACCCGTGAGGATACAATACATATATTTAATAAATTTATCTGCAAAAGTTAAATAGATATACAAAACAGTACATCAAATAACAGTTGAACAGAAAATGTATCTGTTCTCAAATATGTGTTACTGTGTTTTGTTTTTTCTTTCACTGCAAACATGCAGAGGTGACATATTATTTAGCAATAGACTATTACTCTATTCCATTTACCGATTTTCACTTTAAAAGGGACACTCGGCACACTCGATTGTTTTTTTAAAATTCGCAGAGTCTCAATTAATATATCGAGATGTTAATTTTGTTAACAGGGTTACCAAGTGTCCCTTTAAAGATTAGTGTTACATATAGCTTATACAGATAATTCAAATGGGTCACATGTCCCTGAAGATGCTAATTTTAATTATCGATACATGCTTTAGGATTGACGTGTGTCCCTTTAAAGGTTTGTATTATATAGTTCGTTCAAATAATTATAATCGGTTAAAAAACCTGCGAGGTCACAACTTAAACATTTAATAGATTTGACTGCGAAAGTTAAGCATATATACAAAACAATACCAGCAAATAACTTGATGAACCTAAAATGTACCCATAAGTATATTGTCTCATATACGTGTTATTGTGGTGTTCGTTTTTTTTTCTTTAACCGTATAAACATGCAGAGGTGATTTAAAATTACATTGGATTGCTAATATTTTCATGTACTAATTTATATAAATCTACCTGCAATATTACATATATTAGTCAAAAGTTCTTGTTCTCCATATTAAAATGGAGATTGGTATCAAATTAGAGCTCAGCTTAAAATCGTGTCGTGATATACGCAATACTATTATAGCATTTTGCGACATTTTGTCGACTATCTCTTCAAGGACTAGACAACTCTGTGTTACAAATTAGAGTAGTATATTAGAGGTTGTCTCCCTTATAGATTGAGGGGTGTAATTATTTGCGTTTTCCTATTTTTATGGTAATATACATATATTTGTTATGTCTTTGTCATATTCTTTTCTTATACATATATACATTAAACAAAATGTGCGACCATTAATGTCTGATATACCGTTGCAACATTAAATGTTTCAGTACAGTTAACCCTATATTAAGTCACATTTCATATAAACAGATAGGACACTATTTCATTTACAGTGTACCGTATTCGTCGGCATATTACGCACACTTTCCCCCACTGGATTTTGGGCTTGGAGAAGGGGTGTGCGTTATCCGAAACAACTAACTGTTTACTTTTTTCTGTAAATCAAGCAAAACAAGAAATATCACTGTAAGTGATAAATGCCCCCGAAGTGTCCTCTGACCTCTAAGTATGACCTTGACCTCGGAGCCATGGACCTATGAACTTCAAGTGTGACCTTGACCTTTGAGGTACGGACCTGGGTTTTGCGCCGGACACATCGTCTTGTTATGATGATCTCTTGTGACAAGTTATTCAAAAATCCCTGTAGAGGTTGTGAAGTTACGGTCCGGACAAGAACTTCGGAATGACAGACAGAATGGTGAGCACTTGTGCCAAGTTATTTTAAAATCCGTCCATGAATGCCAGAGTTATTGACCGGACACGATTTGACTTTTGACCTCCAAATGTGACCTTGACCTTGAAGACTGGGTTTTGCGGGGGACACATCGTCTTGTTATGGTGATCACTTGTCTCAAGTTATTTAAAAATGCCTGCAGGTGTTGTGACGTTACAGTCCGGACACGAAATTGCATACCTGTTTTTCACCTATGAACTGCAAGTGTGACCTTGACCTTTGAGGTACGGACCTGGGTTTTGCGCGCGACACATCGTCTTGTTATGGTGATCACTTGTGCCAAGTTATTTAAAAATCCCTGCAGGGGTTGTGAATTACGGTCCGGACACAAAATTGCGTACCTGTTTTTGACCTATGAACTTCAAGTGTGACCTTGACCTTTGAGGTACGGACCTGGGTTTTGCGCGCCACACATCGTCTTTTTATGGTGATCACTTGTGGCAAGTTATTTAAAAATCCCTGCAGGGGTTGTGAAGTTACGGTCCGGACACAAAATTGCGTATGTGTTTTTGACCTATGAACTTCAAGTGTGACCTTGACCTTTGAGGTACGGACCTGGGTTTTGCGGGGGACACATCGTCTTGTTATGATGATCACTTGTGACAAGTTATTTAAAAATCCCTGCAGGGGTTGTGAAGTTACGGTCCGGACAGACGGACGGTACGATTATAATATGCCCCCGAATTATTTTTTTCGGGGGCATAAAAATGCGGAAGGCCAGATCATGTACAACCGCTGTTTACCAGCGAGTATAAATCGAACAAAAGTTGACCTGTTCTTATTTATGCTCTTTATTAATAATTTTAATGTATTGGTTATAGTTTGTTTTATTTTCATTGACTGTTAATAATTACTTGAGAAGTTTGCACCAGTGACGAGGAATTTGTCGGTGTTGAAATGTTTGAGTAGGTGTTGAGAACATAAGAAACACATGGGATTTGGGAATGTTTTATTGAAACTAAGTAAATATAAACACAAACACAGTCTAACACGCTGTTCATTTTTAGCCAATCAGAAGAAGTTTTTAAGTCTATGTAAAACTGTGAACCCTGGGGCAGGGTCAAATGTAACCCCAGGGTCACCATTTGAACAAACTTGGTAAAGAACCATAATCTTGTAGTAAATGCAAACTATTAAACCTCTGGCTCTTGCAGTTTCAGAGAAGATTTTTTACTTCTTTTCCTATATAAGTCTATGTAAAACTGTGACCCTCGGGCGGGGCCAAATTTGACACCAGGGTCACCATTTGAACAAACTTGGTAGAGGACCATAAGCTTATAGCAAATGTAAATATTAAACTTCTGGCTCTTGCAGTTTCAGAGAAGAAGATTTTAATGTTTTTCCTGTATAAGTCGATATAAAACTGTGACCCCCGGGGCGGGGACAAATTTGACACCAGGGTCACCATTTTAACAAACTTGGTAGAGGTCCATAAGCTTATAGCAAATGCAAAATATTAAACCTCTGGCTCTTGCAGTTCCAGAAGAAGATTTTAAAAAGTTTTTCCCTATAAAAGCCTATATAAAACTGCAAACCCTGGGGCGGGGCCAACTGTGACCCCAGGGTCACCATTTGAACAAACTTGGTAAAGGATCATAATCTTATAGTAATTGCAAAATATTAAACCTCTGGCTCTTGTAGTTTCGGAGATGAATTTTTAAAAAAAAACTCCTATATAAGTCTACGTAAAATTGTGACCCCTGGGGTGGGGCCAAATTTGACACCAGGGTCACCATTTGAATAAACTTGATAGAGGACCATAAGCTAATAGCAAATGCAAAATATTAAACCTCTTGCTCTTGCAGTTCCAGAAATGAATATTTTTTTTCAGTTTTTCCCTATACAAGCCTATGTAAAACTGTGACGCCCAGGGCGGGGCCAAATGTGACCACAGGGTCATCGTTTGAACAAACTTGATAAAGGACCATAATCTTATAGTAAATGCAAAATATTAAACCTCTTGTAGATACAGAGAAGAAGATATTTTTCCTACACAAGTCTATTTAAACTGTGACCCCAGGGCGGGCCAAATTTGACATCAGGGTCATCATTGGAACAAACTTGTTAGAGGACCATAAGCTTATAGCAAATGCAAAATATGAAACATCTGGCTCTTGCAGTTTCATAGAAGAAGTTTTTAAAAAAAAATCCTATATAAGTCTATGAAAACTGTGACCCCGGAGCCCAAGGTCACCATTTGAACAAACTTAGTAGAGGACAATAAGCTGATGCTACAAGTAATACATGAAAGCTTTGTGCATTGTGGTTTCAGATAAAAAAAAATCCTATATAAGTCTATGAAAAACATGCAAAATCTCAACATACAATGTTTGGATCCCCGGGCACGGTCATATTTGAGCCCGGGGACTTCATTTGAATGAATTTGATAGTCTAGGTGTTGGCAATCATTTTAAAAGAAAAACTGTCGAAATCTGTCCAGTGGTTCTTGAGAAGACTTTTTTTTTAAGATTTCAACCATATATGATAATGGCGGCCACCTTCGATGTCGCGCTGACCTAATTTTAACAAATTTAAAAAGCATTCATCTAAAGATCATACGTGTGAAGTTTGGTCAAAATTCGCGAAGTGGTTTCTGAGGAGAAGTCGTTTGAAGGAAAGGTTAACGACGACAGACGTTGGATGGACGACAGACGACGGACGAAGAGTGATCCCAATAAATCATCTTCTAAAAAGGGCTGTAACTCCTGTAATACAAGGTAGATTTTGAAGCCTAAGCGATATGCACATCTTGACATCATAGATAAGCATGTTGTAAAGTTTCGAAACAATTGGTTTAAAACAGTAGGAGGAGATAGACACACAAACTTTTTGGGACGGATGGACGGACGCTCAGACGGGATGGATAATGGCAAAAAAATAAATACATTGTATAAGAGGGCCCCCATGGCAATTTGCATAGCACCTGGGCACTACAATAAGGGGAAATACAGTATGTCCCTACTTTGTTAAAGAGTTTTGATAAGATGTATTTCATTATTTAATTTCAGATCAAATGGATGTAAATGATCCACAGCTAGGCGCAGCACCTGAGGGTTATCTAGACGTAGGTGCAAAGGACGGAACTATTTCTGCAATGCTTATCACCCCGGGTAAGCAACTATTAATTGCCCAAGGAAAATGCATTAAGCTATTTGAAGAAGTGAAAGAAAAGTTTAAAGTCAACTCAGAACTGGACTTCGGTTGGTACATAGAAGACATGACAATGACTGAGGGAAATCAGTTTGCCTTTACTGTACCAGGCTTCTTTCGGAGTTCAATACATCAAGCGATGATTAAAAACTGTAAAATAAATACCGATGGAATACCAGAAATAATCACAGATCGGAAGTGCGCTGGAATAGCATACCAATCCGGATATTTCTTTGTTTCCTATTCTGGCTTTGCTTTTATGTACACAGGATACATAAAAATGATGGACAAAAAAGGATCATTCAAGAAAATATTTACCTCTGACAATTTTAGTAAGAGCCTACCAAGGTTGTGTGTGGACAGAAATTCGAGAATCCTAGTTTCAGATCAAGGAAATGATCAAATGAAAATCATCAAACTTGATGCATTCTCTGAGGGCTGGTCCTTTGAGAACGAAGAAGAGGAATGTTCAGTGAACGACATTTCCATTAGAAAAGATGGGAAGTTCTTCCTAGCAATTGGAGGGAGGCAGCATGGTGTTCTACTGATAACTCCTAATGGAAACTGGTTCTCAAAGATCATCAAAAAAAAAGCTTTACCTGACATACCAAGTGCCATCTGCTATATGGAAGATAAAAAGCGCTTGCTTGTGGCATCGAAAAAGAGCAGCCATGTAAAATTCTTCTGTATTGACTACCCTGATATCTTGCAGAAACGCGCAGATATTCAAATCTCAATAGACCACTGAGAAATTTTGTAAATATGTATATATCCCCCACTCAAAGTTTGTTAATTATTTGGAGAGAAGTATATAAAGATTATATTGGGGTGAAGTGAATGAAAGCAGTTGTTGTTCAAATTCATTGTAATGAATGTGAACCTTTGTATTTCATAATTGTATGGATTGAATAAATGAAACAGAATTATGTAAATACATCATTTTTGTGTTCTGAAGTTTATTGAAAGTAATAACCTATAAACCAAAAAAAAAAGAAAAGTACATTTAAAAAAGAACAATAAACGTGGAAATTCCACGAAAAACAGGTTTTCCATTTGAAATGCTATTACATTACCGGTAAGATGAAAATGATGTAACAAAAGTTTTTTTCCACAAAACAACAGCAAATTACATAAATGAAGTTGCTGAATTTCTTGTATTAAAATGATATAAACAATGTACAATACAGAATAAATAGAATGACATGTGAATCACAAACATAAATGCATACACAGTAAATGAGGACTGTAAAGAAAGAAAAGATTTGTTAGTAAGGCAAATATAAGCTACAATCACAGCAAGTTTCGTTGAAATATCTCATTCCTAAGTTAAGTAATTTAGCGGAAATGTGTTTTTTATATTTTTAGTAAAAATGACCTTGACCTTGACCCCAGTGACCCCAAATGCAATCCCAAACTTCCTTTTGATATAAGCTACCTACATAGCAATTTCATTCTATTTATCTCATTCCTTACTTAAGTTATTGAGCGGAAACCGTTTTTCTATTTTTAGTAACAGTGACCTTGACCCCAGTGACCCCAAATGCAATCTCAAGCTTACTTTCCATATAAGGTACATACACAGCAAGTTTAGTTCCAATATCTCATTCCAAACTCAAGTTATTTAGCGGAAAATGTTTTTCTATTTTTAGTAACAATGACCATGTCCCTGACCCCAGTGACCCAAAGTGCAATCCCCTTTGATATAAGCTACCTACATAGAAATTCTCATTGTAATATCTCATTCATTACTTAAGTTATTGTGCCGAAACTGTTTTCTATTTTTAGTAACAGTGACCTTGACCCCAGTAACCCCAAATACAATCCCAAGCTTCCTTTGTTTTCTTAGTAACAGTGACCTTGACCTTGACCCCAGTGACCAGAGTGATCCCCAAATGCAATCCCAAGCTTCCTTTCCATGTAAGCTGCCTACCCTGCAAGTTTCATCGCAATACTCCATTTGTAACAAAACTTATTGAGTGGAAACTGTTTTTCTATTTTTAGTATCAGTGGCATTGACCTCAACCCCAGTGACCCCAAATGCAATCCCAAGCTTCCTTTCCATATAAGCTACCTACCCTGAAAGTTTCATCACAATACCTCATTCCTAACAAAAGTTATTGAGCCGAAACCGTTTTTCTATTTTTAGAAACAGTGACCTTGACCCCAGTGACCTCAAATGCAATCCAAAGCTTCCTTACCATATAAGCTACCCACCCTGCAAGTTTCATCACAATACCTTATTCCTAACATGCACGCACACACGCATGCCAAACGACATACCACAATCTAATAACCACAGTTTTCCAAGGAAAACCTGGTAAAAATAGGGTGGTGGGATTGGTGGTGGTATTGAAGGTGTTGCTTGTGGGTGGGCGGGCGCGCATGCAGGCGTCAAACTCTTAGTTTCCGCTCAATAACTTTTGGAACTGGTAGAAGGGTATGACGTCGTCTTGAAGTGAATATTCGTGCCAATTATTTAAAAATTCCTCCAAACATATGAGATCTATGGAGCAGACACAAAATAGGCCGTCTTAAAAGTCACGGGGACCATAGGAATATGTTCAAGAAATCGATGGGTTCATCTATCCAAACTTGTGTACCGTCCAAAAACGGTGTTACGTATTAATCTTTCTCAATGTTCTTTTAAACCGAAAATAACAGATGTTTTTAAATGTAACTAAAATGAATTTGACGGTGCGCCATCACAAATACCCACGTTTTCTTCACACATGTAACCCTACATCCCTTTAACCCTATATCCATGTTATGACTGTTCTTTGATGCTCACATCAGAAATTGTACTATTTATGCTTTTCTGTTTACATATATGACACTGTAAATGAATAAACAAGAGGTCAAAGAGGGCCTGTGGACGCTCTACTGGCTAAAACAGCTCTTATCGGGGGATCAGGAGTAGTCGGGACAAAGCTTGCGTATTAAAACCTTTAACAGGCCATAACTCCACCAAAAATCATTCAACAGGAACGAGTATATATTACACACCCAATATGACTTTACTACACGTCAATATGGGCAAATATTGACGTTTCCTGCTACATATTGAAAGCAAATGGAGATTGTAAATGCCTATGCAATTAAAAGGAGATATATCTATGTGTATATATCACAAGACCTTTGCTCTGTCTGGGTTCATACACTGTCAGAGGCATGTCAGAAAGGAAACTATATATAAATCCTTCATCTCATCTACCTCTGT
The DNA here is from genome assembly GCA_037043455.1 of Cyrtodaria siliqua. NCBI lineage: Eukaryota > Metazoa > Mollusca > Bivalvia > Adapedonta > Hiatellidae > Cyrtodaria > Cyrtodaria siliqua. The sequence goes on along the minus strand of JAWPHD010000274.1, from coordinate 433,859 downwards.
CCCAATATAATTTAATATGATTTGCCAACAGGACAAAAAAAACTATTTCATCTCATTTCTATGCGTGGTGTATAAGAGCAACATTAGTGACTAGTCAATGGGAGGAGAACATCCCTCAGTTAAGGAACAGACATGAAAATATTTACCTACCTTGGTGCCATGGAGTGTATTTGATAATAAGAGTAGGACAGAGACATAAAGGGACACATGCCAATCTTAATTTTTAAACAAGACCTCGCTCTGAGGGTGTCTCGCCCACCGCGGCAAACCGCACATGAAATATTTTATTAAATTTGTGCTTAAATGATATCCACCAAAGACAACACTTCATATGACCAAGAATCAAACAAATAAAAGAGAAGTAATCATAAGAAGTTAAGTTACTGAGGTTAAGTGGTTTAACCAGGTGTAGTTTTGGGAAAATAATGCAAAATATGACCTTGACCTTGGTATTTTTTGGCGATGTCCACCAATGCCAACAATACATTTGACCCTGTATCAAGGACATAAAGTCAGGCAATCATAAAGTTAACTGAGGTTAAGTTACCTAACTAAGGTTAAGTTTGGGGAAATCAACGCAAAATATGACCTTGACCTTGGTATGTTTTGGCAATGTCCACCAATGCCAACAATACATTTGACCCAGTATCAAGGACATAAAGGACAGGCAATCATAAAGTTAACTGAGTTATTAAGTTACCTAGTTAAGTTTGGGCCCGTGTATCGGTCTATCCTCCGAGCACGTTAAAGAACCATAGGAATCTATTTGATAATAAGAGTAGGGCACGGTTCCCGGATTCCTATGTATCCTTCTCCTCTCTCTGGGGCGACTCTATATAACCTATACTGTGTTGATGAGCCGTTAAACAACATTCAGTTCAGTTCAGTTAAGTTTGGGGAAATCAACGCAAAATATGACCTTGACCTTGGTATTTTTGTCATCCAGTGATGTCCACCAATGTCAACTAGAGCTGTCACCTTTTAAGGGTGACAAATATACCCCCACTACCAGTCCTACCCCGCCCCCATTCCCCATCCTACTGTTTGAGTAAAGATTGAGTTGAATGGGATTTTCATGATCAGATAATGGTGGCCTTGACCTTTGACCTACTGACCTCAAAACCAAAAGGGGCCATCTTTTCATCAAAGGTAGTCCACCTATGTAGTTTCATGAGATTTGCTTCAAGAAGAGAGGAGTTATGGAGCAGACAAAGTTTTACATTATCGGATGATGGTGACCTTGACCTTTGACCTTAAAATCAATAGGGGTGATCCTCTCACCACAGGCAGTTCGCCTATGAAGTTGCATGAGCTTTGCTTCAAGGGAAGAGGAGTTATTGAGCGGACAAGGTTTTTAATTATCGGATGCCGGTGACCTTGACCTTTGACCTACTGAATCAAAATCAGAAGTGGTTGTCCTCTCATTATAGGCAGTTTCATGAGATTTGCCTCAGGGGGAGAGGAGTTTTGGTGTGGACAAGGTTTTTCATTATTGGTTCCCAGTGATCTTGACCTTTGAAAAACTAACCTCAAAATCAACAGGGGTCCCCCTCTCACCACAGGCAGTTCACCTATGAAGTTTCATGAGATTCACTTCAGGGGGAGTTATTGTGCGGACAAGGCATATTTCATTATCGTGTCCTGGTGACCTTGACCTTTGACCTACTGAACTCAAAATCAATAGGGGTCATCTCTCACCACAGGCAGTTCACCTATGATGTTTCGTGAGATTTGCTTTAGGGGGAGGAGTTATGAGTGGACAAGGTTTTTCATTATCAGGTCAAGGTGACTTACCTAACCAAACTGATGTTTAGGGTCAACAATACAAAACATGACCTTGACCTTAGTATTTTTTGTTGTTCAGTGATGTCCACCAATGCCAGCCATACATATGACCAAGTATCAAAGACATAAAGTTAGGCAAAAGTTAACTGAGGTTAAGTACCTAACCAATGTTAAGTTTAGGGTCAACAACGTAAAATATGACCTTGACCTTGGTAATTTTTGTCATTCAGTGATGTCCACCAATGCCAACAATACATATGACCAAGTATCAAACAAAGAAAATGAGGCAATCACAAACAGTTAACTGAGGTTACCTAACCAAGGTTAAGTTTTGGGAAAAATAATGCAAAATATGATCTTGACCTTGGTAATTTTGGCATTACGTGATGTCATTTGACCCAACAAAGCATCTGACAAAGTTTAAGAAAATTTGAGCAGCGTTTGTTGAGATATAGTTGATTTAAAATGTGGCTGCCGCCGACTCCGCCGCTGCCGGAAAAGTGACTCATGGCGTCCTGTTAGTTTTTCTACATAAGTTGCATTTGTTTAATCATAAATATAAAAGTAGTATAAAGCAAATAGCTTTTGCATATTATTAACTGTTTATAATATTGCACCAATAACATATTTAAACTAATGGTAGTAACAAATTTAAACTAATGGTAGAATAAGACGAAAAAGTACAAACCCCAGCATTTATTATGCAAGCCGGTTTAAAGTAAAAATTATACAGAATCAATAAATCAAGACACTATTTTCGATGCTTGATAAACACTTAAGATTACCGTGTGTTCCTTTAAACATTTCCCTATCAAGACAGCCTCATATAACATATCATGTCTTTGTGTACTTTTGAACAAATTCAATCAAAAGTGTTTACATTGAAAATAAATTGTGCACATAACATTGTAAAACCTTAGCAAATTTGATGTATGCATATGAATCGAAATGTATACGGTAGTTTTTTCCACCCACAACAAAATAAAGTTTACTTTGAAACTAGTAACCAAGAACACGGGTATAGTTATGTATATTACTAGGTTAGCAGTGAAGAATCAACTTAAAAAGCAGCCAAGAGCACACTTCTTTTTGCACAAAATGTTATCCAAATGACAACACTTTTTTTCAGCAGTTTATCTTTTTCTTTAATACAAACTGTGAGCTTACATAGGGAAAAGCTTGAAACATCTTCAATCAGCATTTGCGAGAGGACATCTTTTCCATCATTGCAAAGATCCTCAGGTGATTGATTCAGGGCCATACTGGCCCTCTTGTTATAGTTTTAGTAACAGTGACATGACCTTCATCCAGTGACCTCAAATGCACTAACAGGCTTCCTTTCCATATAAGCTCTTTACACAGCATGTATCGTTGTAATATCTCATTTCTAACTGAAATTATAGCCCATAAACCATTTTTTTTTTCCGTAACAGTGGCCTTGACCCCAGTGACCTCAAATACAATCCCATGCTTCCATTCCATATAAGCTTCCTACACACTAAGTTTCGTCGCAATATCTCATACCTAACAAAAGTAATTGAGTGGAAACCATTTTTCTTTAATTTTAGTAACAGTGACCTTGACCCCAGTGACACCAAATGCATCCCAAGCTTCCTTTCCATATAAGCTACCTACGCAGTAAGTTTTGTTTCAATATCTCATTCCTAACAATAGTTATTGAGTGGAAACTATTTTTCTATTTTTAGTAACAGCAACCTTGACCTTAATCCCAGTAATATCAAATGTAATCCCCAGCATCCTTTCCATATAAGCTACCTACACAGCCAGTTTCGTCGCAATATCTCATTCCTAGCAAAAGCTATTAAGCTGAAACCGTTTTTTTAATTTATAATAACAGTGACCTTGACCTTGACCCCAGTGACCTCAAATTCAATCACGAGCTTCCTTTCCATATCAGCTACCTACACAGCAAGTTTCATAACAATATTTCATTCCTAACAAAAGCTATTAAGCGGAAACCATTTTTCGATTTTTAATTACAGCGACACTGACCTTGACCCCAGTGACCTCAACTTCCTTCCCATATACGCTACCTACACAGTAAGTTTTGTTTCAATATCTCATTCCTAACAACAGTTATTGAGTGGAAACTATTTTCTATTTTTAGTAACAGCAACCTTGACCTTAATCCCAGTGATCTCAAATGCAATCCCCAGCTTCCTTTACATATAAGCTACCTACACAGCCAGTTTCGTAGCAATATCTCATTCCTAACAAAAGCTATTAAGCTGAAACCTTTTTTTGATTTTTAATAACAGTGACCTTGACCTTGACCCCAGTGACCTCAAATGCAAACTTCCTTTCCATATAAGCTACATACACAGCATGTATTGTTGCAATATCTCATTTCTAACTGAAATTATAGCCCATAAACCATTTTTTTTTTTCGTAATAATGGCCTTGACCCCAGTGACCTCAAATACAATCCCATGCTTCCATTCCATATAAGCTTCCTACACACTAAGTTTCGTCGCAATATGTCATACCTAACAAAGTAATTGAGTGGAAACCATTTTTCTCTAATTTTAGTAACAGTGACCTTGACCCCAGTGACACCAAATGCATTCCCAAGCTTCCCTTTCATATAAGCTACCTACACAGTAAGTTTTATTTCAATATCTCATTCCTAACAATAGTTATTGAGTGGAAACTATTTTTCTATTTTTAGTAACAGCAACCTTGACCTTGATCCCAGTGACCTCAAATGCAATCCCCAGCTTCCTTTCCATATAAGCTACCTATACAGCAAGTTTCGTCGCAATAGCTCATTCCTAACAAAAGCTATTAAGCTGAAACCGTTTTTGTTTTTTTAATAAGTGACCTTGACCTTGACCCCAGTGACCTCAAATTCAATCCCAAGCTTCCTTTCCATATAAGCTACCTACACAGCAAGTTTCATCACAATATCTCATTCCTAACAAAAGCTATTAAGCGGAAAACATTTTTCGATTTTTAATTACAGCGACGTTGACCTTGACCCCAGTGACATCAACTTCCTTTCCATATAAGCTACATACACAGCAAATTTTGTCACAATATCTCATTGCTAACTAAAGTTACTGAGCAAAAACCATGAGTTAGACGCCACCAGCCCGCCCACCCGCAAAACGACATTCGCCAATCTAATAACCGGACTTTTCTGAAGGAAAGATGGTTAAAAAATTTGGCCTTATTGGAATGTGGTTAGGGGTTTGATGGTCTGCGGCCGATTCTGGAAGTTCCATGCACCTGTTAGTGCTACAACTGATCACAATATGTACATTCTACTACTATCAGATACAGTATACAGGTGAACTATATTGAAGTGCATTGTGCACTTCATCATTATGTATGAACTCTTAGTCTGGAAATTTGAAGGGAATTGCCTACTATTCCAAAATTAGACCAATAATGATCATATCATCACTATCCACTATGTGGCAGTCGATACGTGGCAGCCCATACTGGCAGGTAGACGTGGCAGGTAGACAAAACCCCAAATGTATATTAAGCATATAATTATATACTTTACTGTCTGGTAGACTGAATAGATTAACCTACTAAACTTGGAAACTTTAATGGAATTGCCCACAATTCCAAAAATAGACCAGCAATTTTATCATGTGATCAGCAAGGCCTGCTATCATCTCCCGATTTTCAATTCAATGCTCATTTTAAGAAAACTTAGTTACCAAGCTATGCATGACTAGTTAATTAGTTGTATGATACAATATGCATATCATTAATAATAAATGTTCATAATGTATGTGCAAATATTAAGTTGCATGCTAAAGTTTTGTTACATTTTATATGTTTATCTAAATTGCTTTAAATCCTAAAAAAGAAATAATCTCAGAATTTGAGTTTCAAGTGTTTGGCAGGTCTGTGTCAGTTGTCATTTCTCCTCATTTTATAATCCCCAGGTAAATGATGGCAAAACATCAATGTATGCATTGAATTGAATTGAATTGGATTTTATAGTCGCACAAACAGCTAAGTTCATATGGCGACTTTCCAGCTTCATTTGGTGGAGGAAGACCCCAGGTGCCCTTCCAGGCAATTTTCGTGCACGGGCGGGCACCTGGGTAGAACCACTGACGTTCTGCAATCCAGCTGGATAGCTTCATCACATAAAGATTCCTAGGCCCCTGAGGGATTGAATCTACAGCGGTGAGGGGCATTGTGATCTCAAGTCAGAGACTCTAACCACTCGGCCTCGGACGCCCCTCAATGTATTTATACTTTTACTTTCTGTTGTATTTTAATCTAGTTAAGCTATTGAAAAAGGAAATTTGAATGGAACTGCCTGCTATTCCAAAAATAGATCATATAATGTATTGCAATGTGCACAACAGTTGGCAATTTTTTTTTTTTCAGTTTAGGTTTGTGTATGGGTGTGGGTGGGGGGAGGCAACCGCACAACTTTTACGAACAATAAAAAAAAATACAAAAAAAAATTGTACGTATGAATATACATATTCTTTTCAGATTTTGGTGGTGGTGGTGTGGAAGTGAGGGGGGCTGGATGCACCCTTTGGCTCCATCCCTGTTTACTATTTAATTATTAGAACAATTTAAAGCAAATAGTTTTAACATATTACTAACTGTTGATATTTTATTACACCAATAATATATTTCACCATTTTGTAAAATAGCAGAAAATTGAAATCTCAAAATTAAATTTAATTATATGCAAACCGGTTTAAAGTCAAAATGATACTGGACTTATAAATCGAGGTTCTAATTTTAATGTTTGATAAAAACTTCCAAGATTGCCGTGTGTCCCTTTAATATACGGACTCATTTTAAACCTTAACCCACTACATATATATAATGGACTGTTCTTTCTTTGAATTAAGACCATTTCATTTATGTGACAAATGGGTGTTTTTAGGAAAATAACTGATCAGCAGCCAGACATTGTAAACCCTGATAAGCCTGCAAGTTACTCAGTTACAATGGACGCAAAGGCTATTATAGTCGTGCCTAGCGGGTTAAGGGTTAAATAAACACATTTTGAATTATAATCAATTTGAATGAGATCGTCCATTGAGATACATAGGTTCTTTTCAAATAGATGTATAAATGGTGCAATTTTGAGTGCAAATCAAGGAGTCAACATGAAACTATCCTATCTTCAAGTCAAGTAATATTTATTTTTACAAGTCCATTATACAAAAAAATTATATATAGTTACACTAGTTTTGCATTTACCCCTCGAAATAAACTGTATTGTGGGATTCCAGTGTAAATCTGGCAGCATGAACTACTTTTCAGTCTACACATGTACTGTTGGAATTCCGCTGAATATTGCGGGAAACCTAACAGTATTTAAACTGCTTTCTCCTCTGTAAATGATTCATTCAAGATTCCTCCTGCATGTGATAATACATAAAAGAATGAAATTTAAAAGAAGCATTTATAAACATTTTATATTGAGATAAACATATATTAAGTTTGACAAAACATTCCAAAAGGTAAGATAGTTTAGCTTATTTCCAACATAGTTAGTACTGATATTATTAAAATAAAATATAAAGACTGTTTGGTTTAAACATATTTTATTTCTCATTATTTTTACAGCATGATATTTGTACACAATAGAAGAAAAGGGATTAGAACCAAAGTAAAATACGTATGATGTCCCTCTACTTAAAAGAGAGTGTTGCATATTACTGGATACATCAGTTTAAAAAGATAAAATACTAAAATATAGTAAATTACACTTGTTTTTAATTAGTGAGATAATGTAAATTGTACCTAAGATGGCAGTGAGTCAATTTAATGTGTTTCATTTACCGGTAATGCGTGTTTGTTTGTTTTTTTTCAGGAGAAATGGCTTTTCAAGAACATTTTCAAGCAACAGAAAGGCCAACCTTGGACATCCAATCTTCAGATAATGAAAATGAAATTGATATTGTTGCCATGACAACAACGCCCGACAACAAACTGTTAATCTGTGATGGCAAAAACAATAAAATAAGTTTATTTGTCCTAGTTGAGGACAACTTTGAAGTAAAGGACACTTTAGTTTACAAACCGATGATTCGAGGATATTATGGAATAGCTGACATGACAATGACAGAGCAGAACGAGTTCGCCTTCATTGTACCTGGCCTCATACTTAAAGGCATTATAGTCCTGGTATCAATTCGAGACAACAAAATGACAACAACTGCCAACATATGGACTGAGAGAAAGTGTAAGGGGATCTCTTATGGATTTGAGCATTTCTTTGTCACCTATTCAGGCTACTTCGGGTACTTCTCTTCAGATTACATGCAAATGATAGACAGAAACGGGGAGGTCAAAAAAATATTTAGCGCAGATGAAATAGAACAAGCTCCATTCAAGAAGGAGGTCAAACAAATATCTAGAGCAGATGAAATGGAACGATCTACATTCAAGTCATCTCTACACAAAATATATATGAACACAAAGGAAACTATACTCATCTCAAACAGTGGAAACAAAAGCTTAAATTTCATCAAACTTACCAGAACAACACAATCACCAACAACTGTGATGAAGGTCACTAACGTTGTTGTAACCGACATCGCAGCGAAGGCAGATGAGAAATTCTTTCTGGCAACTGGGGGCACACGCCCAGAAATTCTGTTGCTTTCTCCAAATGGGACTAGTGACCCAATCATTCCAAAATTGGAACACACTCCAAAAGCTGTCTGCTATCTGGAGAACATGCAATATTTGCTTGTTGCTTATGCCAACAATAGCAAGGTATTTCCCTATAACATTAATCGCACCTTGCTTCAAGATAATAAAGCATATAAATGTATACCCATAAACAACTGAATTCCAGAGTCAGGCACTGCCATTATAAATGCTGGGTGTAAGGATCACACTCTCAAAGTGGAACATTCTGGAAAGGCTGGTGCTGCCTTACTTCTACAGTGATTGACTGTACCCAATTATTTAAAGTAATACAGAGATTTACTAGAACAGAGATTTACAAGAACTTAAATGGGAAAAACTATTAAACTGAACAATGACAGTTGGCTGTAAATCAAGTCAGATGTTTGAGTAAATAAAAGTGACTGTGAGTCTTGTGTGCTGTGATTTTAATATAAACTGGACATTTATTTTTATCTGGATGCAGACTTGATAACATGTTGTATATACTTGTCATAATTAAAAACATAAATTTTTAAGTAAATTCAATTGTGTGGTCATCTTTTCTGTTATCATGCTGAGTATTGCATTATGAGTATTGACCTAGCATACAGTACTTCTCTTAAATTTGAAAAGTTCTGAAAATGTATAAAATGCACTGCATACTCCCAAATAGGAGAATATAAGTTTGCGTCCAGTAAAAAACAACTATTTTGGTCTTAGAATGTTTCTTTGAGCTAAGGCCACATAAAAAAATATGTGTGGTTCAGGAAACCCGACCGATCCTATTTAAAGGGGCCGACCCAAAAACTTTTTATGCAAAAATTAAAAATTAAAAAATAAATAAAAAAATAAAAAAATTGTTGATAATGCAAAAAACTCGAACTCAAGGTATAGTAATTTAACATATTAAATTCATTATCAAAATTGAATTCATTACTGAGAAAAAAAAAAGCCTACCTACCTACCCTATTTTTTTTGCCAGTGTTACCTGAACCACACATATTATTTTGTTTGGCCTAACCTTCCGAGGCTCAAAGAGAGTTATTGTGACCGTCCGTCTGTTTCCCTTTAATGGCTTACCAGAAACAGCTTGGTTGTTATATGGATGTCCCCGAGACTAGTGTATTATAATTTCAAGTTTAAAATACAATAAGTCTGTATGACCTCGAAGGTGGCGGACATTAGTAACAAGAGAGCAAAATGATCCTGAATCACTCACCTGATGGTCTTGGCAAAGAGATTTTTTTTAAAAAGAAGCTTATAAATTACTAGAGAATGATAAATTGCATATACAAAATCCTACCGTTGGTTCATGACAAGAAGTGAAAAATGTCAAATTTGTTATACCATTAATATGCATATCTTTAGTCAGTAGTGATGATATGTGTAATGTTTAATACAATCGGCATAAAAGAAATTGCGGAAAGTTCAAGGGGACATAACTTTGGTTAAAAAGTTGTAGTTAGAAGTCTCTGTCAGAGTTTTATTACAGTTTGTTGATTCACTGGGTATGAACTCAGTCAATACAGAAAATGCGTCTACGAAAACCGACTACCGACTATATAACTCTATAGCATCGTGGAGACACTGTGACATCGATAATCTGTCACAGTGTCTCAACGATGCGAAAGAGTCATATAGTCGGTCTTAGCACATGTAATAAAATCATTGCTCTACACTATATATTAGCAGGATCATGTTTGTAATGTTAAAGCAATTGGTACAAAAGCTTGGGAGAAATTGAATACACTAGTTTATTTTTCATAGAAATTGAAAATTTAAGGGAAAATAACTCTCGGGTACACATATTCGTAGTCCATTTATTCAAGGATGCATTTTTTCATTTTTAATGCTGTTTTAAAGGTCCAGTAAATGGCTAATTACATAAAGTGTGATGTTATTAAGTGGAAAACAATTTTCTATTTACTATTTATAAAATAGTGACCTTGTCGCTTGGATAAATGACCCAAACAGCAATCCTGTGCTTCCATCACATGAGCCTTGTGTTGAAGTTATTCTTAAAATCCCTCACAGGACAGTAAATTTATTGAGTATAAACACTTTTTTATACCCCAGCTTTCACAAAGTGAAGTGGGGGCTATATAGAAATCATGATGTCTGTAACATCCTGTCACACATTTTTGTCCCATCACATCCCGTCCGGTCATGTCCCGTTGCGTAACACATTTTTATTACTTGCATACCTCAAACATTTTGAATGGGTTGTTCCCAAACTTCATATACACATAACAACTGATGACCTTTTGTCCCACTACATCATTCATTGTTGATTGCCTAATTTATTATAGAATTATGGCCCTTTGCTTGACTTAGAATTTAAGCGCCGGCCCTTCAGTGATAGTTCTAGTCTATTTATAGAAATAATAAAATTAAGACCTTTGACCAAATTACCTGATTAACAATCTGGGGTGTTTTTTTTCATAAGACCCACCTTGTGGTGCAGTTATTAAAATCATCATTCTTTAATCTATGACTCAGATAACTTCATAAAATATTTCCAGAAAAAAGTTAAGGGCATTGGGGGATAAGAAGGTAGGCCTATGTGTATCATGAGGCGTGAGTCAGATATGGCTGGTTTTCAAACTTATCAAAGGTTTATTAATATTTACATTTAAACAAAGTATGGTAAAGCTTGGATGAAAAATGAAGGAGCTAGAGTGTTAACAAAGCAAAGTTTAGCATTCTTAAATAATTCAAGGGCTATAACTCTATTCCCAGTCCGACATGACTAGTTTTTGTGTTTGTTCAAACTTTCTGATTTTAATGAGGCAAAAGTTAATGAACCAAGAATGAACAATGGAATAATTTTTTATTAAAATAAGTAAAATTAACAGCCATGTAATGTGTTTGGATAAGACTAGTGTTCATTATTTTTTTAGATGTGGCTAACGATGGACGGACGAAGAGTGATCCCAATAGTTTGGCTAAGGTTATCTTAAATGGAAACTATCCTGAAGTAAAGCATATACTGATCATAAGCAAATAATTGCAAGGCTTTTATAACCTATTTAAATGGCCCCAAAATTTGGCCTCTTCCCAATTGCAAAAACCTCTATATTTTCCCAATTCTGGGTGAAAAACTCCCAATTTAAAAATAAATAAAATAATTTCAGTGTGAGACAACTTCACTCAACAACTGCCGAATTCAAACTGACCAATCTATTCCCAGAATTGACCAAATTACGCACGGTCAGTGGGAAAAAGAGCAGGAAAAAATGGACTTTCCCGAAAGTAGTTCTCAAATGTGCAAACAGAACAATCCAAGGTAATTCAAGGTAGTTTATGAGTCATTATAACCTTAAGGGATATAATTTATAAAACACACAGCTAACTGACTATTATTTCCCGAAAAAAGACACAAACAATTGGTTTTCAGCGCTCTTGGTGACTATATGAAAGCCACCCACATTGAAAAGAAAATCGAAATCTTTTATTATCTCAGTTCCCCCATCTTTTAACCATATCCTACAGCATAATCCCCATTGTTGAAAAGTAACAAACTACTTATGACATTATTGAACATATCCCATATTTACCATATCTATATTTTACCATATCTCCCAATATCCGTATAATACCCAATATTTAGTGAGTAAATCGGTCTGAATACTTTTGAGGGAGACATGGGATGCACTTGTAATTTTAGGCATCCTAGGTGTCCCTCAATTGCTATAAAAGACCTTCCTCAATAGGTGATATACCTCCTTCATGTACCTATAAGGTACTAAGATCACTCCACTTATATAACTGTGGAAAACAATTCAATAATTGATATAGGTATAACATGGGACTGATCCGGTGGACGCGTTGGGGCGATTTTTGAGTCTGATGACAGCGCAGGCACAACGGTCCAGGATCAATCACATACTCTCATATATATAATGTAATAAAACTGCACTGTTTGACGGCCCAGTGGATCAGTTTGTAAGTTTTGTCTGCTGGGCTCGAAAACACTGACATTATTGAGCATATTCTATATCTACCATATCTCCCAAGTTCCATATAATACTCAGTATTTAGTGAGTAAATCTATCTGAATTGTTTGTCATTTAGTTAGACGGTCGTTGAACTAGCTTTCTATCTGGTAATCAATACGGAGGTTTCTAAATTATATTAATTGGGTTACTTTAATGCAAATTTAGGTTACTGTTCTTAGCTAGCCTAGATGGTCGTCGTACTTGCTTTCTAGTACAGACCAACGACATATCTATTTTCTGCATGTATACGCGTATAGTCATCGTCATCATTTTGTTTTCTGTTGTTCAATACACTCATCTTTTAAACATATCTTGCAGCATAACCCACATTGTATAAAATGTATAAACTACCCATGACAATATCATATCCCATATTTACTATACACCTCCTCAATAGGAGATATACCTCCTTCAAGTACCTATAAGGTAATAAGATATATCTTGTCTTTTCATTTAACTATCTTTGGAAGGAAATAATCCACATATGATTTCAATATATCTAAAGCCTGCTCTAACCATTTTTATATCTATATTGTAATTTATGGGATAAAGAGTGAGTGGATGCCACATATGTTTACAGTACACTTAAACACTGAATACCCCATTGCGCACATTAATATCTCCAAAAAAAACTTAGTTGTATATACACATTTTAATACTTAATATCACTTGTTTTATCAGAAGCGCTGGAGATTTTAGTTTTATCTATAGGCAGTCATTCATTATTAGAGCAGGCTTCTGTTCCACTATATCACATAATATCTATGTTATCTTTGATCATTGCCCTCACCAGTGTGGCCTCCACGTGGCTCTGTGTGGACAAACACCCTTCCTCAGACGAAGGTCTCTAGACGGTATTAAGAGAATTCGGATGCTGAGGACGGTCCCTGACAAACCGCACTGGGTATTTTTATCATTTTTTTATAACCTTGTATATGCAATATATTTTAAACATTTCAGTAAATTAAACAAGAAAGCAATGATCAGACAAAATATTGATAATGTACATATATAAATAAATAATTACAACATTTTTAACCTACTAGCGACTGTTTTGATAGTTCACACACACCTGACCCATGCCCCCAGCTGGTACGCTTTTTCGATGGCCTGGCTATTTGACGTAAATTATTTTAATAACAAACAAAAAAACTTTGGTGAACTCCATAATCCTTCTTAGGCATATATTAAAGTGTCTGCTTTGTTCTTGTCATTTCTTGAAAGATGATAACGTTAAAATAATCTCCTTAGAATAATTATAATTAATCAATAAATAAAATAAACTACCTCGAAACGTTCGCCAAAAGGCCTTGTGCCATAGGGCGAGCAAAAATAAAAACTTATAGTAGTATAGTAGTACTATTATTTTTTTATTATAATTTCAAGCGGTAGTTCTACCATTGGCAATCTGCAAAATAGTTAGTACATATAACATAAAATGAGATAAACATCAAATGTCATTCTGGTTACCAGTACACATATATTTTAATAAACGTTTTTCTCTTAAAAAACATTCCACTAAATAGCGAAAATCACACTATTTTCCAATTTAGACAATCTTGCGCTTCTTTTTCCCAAAATCAGCAGGCCTAGGCCTTTTCCAAATTTTTCTCGACAAAAGCCCTGAACTGTCTGATTTTTATTCACCCAAAACATAAATCTGAAAGTACGCACCCCACAAAACGTTGCCGTCCAAGATCACTGAAATAGTTAAGGTGAGTTGTCTGTTTCATTTAGATTACCAATCCATTTGCTATTATAAGATAATCTATAAGCCTATATAAGGTAAAACCAGTCATGCGAAATAACAAAAAAAGTTACATCTAATACATTTGGTTCTATTTTATGAAGCTATAAGTAACAAAAATTTGTATGAACAATTGAAGTGAATTGAATTGGATTTTATAGTCACACCAACAGCTAACTAGAAGTCATATGGCGACTTCTCAAGCTTCTATTGGTGGAGGAAGATCCCAGATGCACATCTGGGCAATTTTCGTGCACAGGCAGGCAACTGGGTAGAACCACCAATGTTCCGCAAGCCAGCTGGATAGCTTCCTCACATGAAGATTACTAGGCCCATGAGGGATCAAACCCACAGTGGTGAGGGGCAAGGGATTTCAAGCCTGAGACTCTACCACGGACACCCCTTTGTATTAACAAAGCAGGATCCGCGTTATTATTTATTAATTTACAGTGTCATACATACAGACTAACATACATAGTACTATTTGTAGTCTGCACAATATAAAATATCAATGTCGCAGTCAGCTAACCTAAAAGTTGACCTTGTAAATGATTTTTACGACAAATACCTGAAGTTCTAAATAACCGTTAGTCATGAAATTTGTGACTGTTTCCTTAAACTGTTAAGGCATCGTGCCTATCAGGGTTCAATCTAGGCCAGAAATTTTAAAGAGAACAGAGATCTACATACTCTGGATTCGAAACATATCGTAAATCCAATTTATCTGCCAAATAATGTTGCGCTAAGTTACGAATTGATCAAATCTAAGAAAACCTTGTATACATATCGTTGTTAATTTATTTGTTTTGGGAAAATTATTTAAGATAGCTGGCTATTTCAAAGATGAGTTGAAAGACAATTCTGTATTTTATACAGTGATTTTATTTTAGCTTTACTCTAAAAACAAACTTAATAACAAAAAATACGTTCGTTTGACCGTATGTGAAACTGCGACAGTGACGTGACTCGGCAAATTAAAAAAATATATATATATACATATCGTTGTTTATTTTGGGAATTTTTTTTAAGTTAGCTAGCTAATTCAAAGACACGTTAAGAGCTAATTCTTTCTTCTATAAAGTGATGTCTGTTTTAGCTTTACTAAAAACGAACTAAATAACAAAATATCCTTTCGTTTATCCATAATAATTCGAAACTGCAACAGTGACGTGACAAGGCAAATTGTTAATATATATATTATATTCAGATTGTTGCTGATTTGTTTCTTTTGGGAAACGTATTTAAGCTAGCTGAGAGATTATTCTTTATTCTATAAAGTGACTTTTGTTTTAACTTTAATAAACAAAATAAATAAGATGACCATATGTGAAACTGCGACAATGATCTTGTGACTCGGAAATTGCATAATGCATAATACATAATGATACATGTAAGTACAGAAGTTAGCTGGCTCCTTAGGTAACTCTACTTGATTTTGGCTTCAGTTGTGTTAATCTTGTTATGTTCAATCACAGATATATTAGGTATGTGGTTCAATATAAACAGGATATTCATTTAGTGGTATATTGTTCTATATTGCATGCCTGGCCTTCTGATTTACACCGTTCGGTACCGAATTAACAGTACGGACGACGTGTCTGTTCGGCAATTGTATTTTGATACAATTCAGTTTTGTCACCATGTGTGCCAATAAACAAGATGTAATAATCGGTGGAATGCTTTCCTTGTTGTTATTACACCCCTAAGTTAGACGTGTCATACCGAATATACAAGGTGGTCGTGCGCGGTATTTCGGCATATTGTTTCCTTAACAATCCTTAGAAGGGCGGTAACACATATAATCAAAATGTTGTCTTGTGGTTCAAATAACAGGATGTTTGTGATTGATATAATATTTCTGTTTTATTGCACGCAAATACCCCAAAGTCAAACGTGTCATACCGAATACACAGGTATCCCGTTGTTCACATAATTATAAAACGCGTACATCATAACTGAATTTACACAATAATGGCAACACAAAGAAATAATTAATTTGAATATAGTACCGTAAATAAAATGTGTATACATTTTTATGCAAAATACTCCAGATTTTTTTTTATGAATTTTCAACTAATTTCAACTGCGTAAGGCCAAAAAAAATTAGAAAAAAGGTTTGTTTCCGCTAACGGCTTCAACAAAAATAGGGTAGGTAGGCAGGCAAAACTTATTTTTTTTCATTTTTTTTTTATTATTAATGACCTTATTTTTGTTAATGAAAAAACACTTTTAATATGATAAAAAATACTGGGGAAGGTATTACTGCCTAGATAATTAGAGATTAATACATGGGTGGTGCGTTATTGTCTGTCATATCGGCCCGAGACCCCAATATCGGCCCGAAGGCTCCAGTACGTCCCTTGAATGCTGAAACTCCATATCTACTGTAAAGGTACCTCTTCTCGATTAAGTACCAGCTGATGATGGCCTGGACTGATTTCATCGAGTCTGTCTGGTATTCAGTTCTGTCGGACTATAGATTCTGCTCAGAATAAAACTTCCAATATCGACCGTCCAACTCCTTCAAGCCAATTTTTTCAGTTACTCTGGTTTCATCGGTCGAGCGAAACCACTCCGTGAAAAAAATGTAAAGCCAGATTTAGTCTGTTTTTCTGTAGATCTAGTTACATTCCTCGCTTTGTTGACAAAAATCCTCTGTCAGTTTCATTTACTTCATGATGCCTTCCCTCAATAATTTGTCCATCTAAGTACAATAAGTAAAATAAGCTGTTAGGCACTGGCGCTAACGTCCTCTCGCCGGCTTCCATTTTAACGCTTATTTAAATGACGTCAGTTACGTTAGTTGACATCACTTCGGTTATGTCATGTCATTGACGGGTTTAACGTCAAAGTTAAGGTTTAAAAAAAAAAGGGTAAAACAAAAAACAACCGCCAATAATCGTAACGTTCAGGTGAGGGTAATTGGCCCGGTCAGGCGACCGGGCCAATATGGATATGCATTTTCAGCCCGGTCACGACCTAAATTTGGCGTATCGGACCGCATTTATGATATGGCTTAATTCTCGAGAGCTTATTGTAGGGTAATTTTGTGCATATTGCGGGCCAAAAATGCGTATACATATGATAATACATGGTTATGGCCCTTTTTCAATATTTGGTAATGTACACTGGAAACCCCAGGGATCGCGGGTTCAAATCTCACTGGAGGAATAAATTTATTTTTTTATCTCCATAAGAAACCTTGGTTCATGGGTTCAACTTTTTAAAAAAAAAAAAAGTTTAAATTTTTTATTTTTTTTTATTTTTTTATTTTTATTTTTAAAAACAAAATGTTTGTAATAAAAAAAGTTAGGGTTAGGGTTGTTTACCGCAGAATAATCAGGGAACCAGCTTATTCGCCATTCGGCGGATAAATCGAGAATTAACAAGGGACGTATAGGCAGTTTCAAATCCAGGGTACCTGTATATCCATGGGGAAAGTAGGGTTGAATAGTCATCACCATGTATATTGCAATGCAGTGAAATACAGTGTAATGCACACTGATTCTTTTTATAAATCTATAATATGAACTTGAAATATTGTTGCAAATTTCTATGATAATGAATTTATTACTATACCTTTTTAAATTAAATTTTTTAATGGTTATTGACTGTAATCTCAGCAACACCTTAGTACATTTAGGTAATAATATATCATTATCATTAGGGCTTCAAATTTAGGAAGTTGGGACTCCCTGTGTATTGAATTTGTAAGTGCCATGTAAACATTTAGGAGTTCGATTTTTTTGCATTACCCCACCCACCAATTTTTATACAGTGATTTACAAATTCGTAACCTTTTCAAAGTGCAGGTGCTCCAGGGAGGCATTTTAATATGCAGATATTATTGAAAAGTAAATAAAACTGTTAATTGTATATAAATATAACTGTTTTCGCATTTATTATCAAAGCAATTCATATTTTTTCTCATAATTATTTCACTTCCTTGTTTTCAGATTGCGAGAGTGCTTTTCCCTAGTTGAAGATTTTTAAATGCTTTCTAAATGTGCATGCGTTTTTCTTTGTAACTTCAACAAATAAAATGAAAACTGATCACAATAACAATAATTTAAAGAGAAATTATACAATTTTTAATGTGACAGCGAGTATAGTTCCAACTTACGGTTAATTATTAATCTAAAGCCATTTGGCTTCGAGATTAAGGTCTACTTTCGATTTTACACCATGTGCTATATTTTAATTTTCACAAACAACATTCCTCAGTAAGTCAATCAAGACAACAATGCAATTTCTTAAATCTGAGTGAAATAACACACAATTATCACCTTTACATGCATGTTGGCAATTATTAATTTCCAAAGCGATTCACAAATCAATATGTAAGCGTTGCACTCATTGGCTAGTACAATTGTTTCTTTGTGTGGCTGAGCTGTTTCGAGTGATACCATTGGCTAATAAGGCACATTGTGGGAGTGGGTTTTGTGTTGACAATCGTGTGTATTCCAGTAGTGACACCGAGTATACCGATTGTTTATAATTAGTCCCCTGGGGATTAGGGTGACTTAACAACACGTATAGCCTGATTATGACCGCGGGCCAGCTACTTATTATTCAGATTACGGATAATTATCACCTCGGAAATGACGGCGACGAACTTCGCTTTGATGTGGTTTGAAGGCGAAGTCGAGATTGAGCGATTACTTTGCTTAAACCGCCCAGTTGATTGAGCTCTGCCTATTGTTCATCACGCTTTTAGTTTAAATCAGGTTCTCATTAAACTGCCTTTAACCCTTAAAGGTGAAATATAGCGTGTCTTTTAAGCATACATTCTGAAATATATGTATATAATATACAATCTGTTCAAATATTACACTTATTGGTTATCCCGTTTTGTCATAGTAGCCAATTATACATCATAGCGCACACGCTCCGAGTTTCGCCCTTTGAGAAGACAGGTAAGTGTCACGAGACCTGTAACGTCATTGGTACAAAGCGATTAGCGGCTCCGCATTAAGTCTGCATTGTCTATGGTACGTTTTATGGTACGTGTTAAAATGCCGTGTAGTGTTGCTGGGTGCAAACGTGTACATACAAAAGGACAGTATAATAATAATATCAGTTTGTTTCGTGTTCTAAATCAGGTTAATGATTAAGATTTGAAGTGTGGGTGGACCGTTGCCGACGAAAATCGCCCGTCTCCTCAAAAAAGTGGGAACCTTCGAAAGACGCGCGAGTTTGTAGTAACATTTTGAGTTGGATTCGTGGGAAGTCCATCCTTGGTTTCTTTTTCGTTGAATTTGGAGAACAAACGGCCATGCCGATTAAAAAAACAGCAGTACCAACTGAAGGCTTATCATCTTAACGGTGCAAAATAAAGCAAAAAAATGAGAAGTGCCTATTACCCCGCCATCTCCGAGCAAGTTTTATTCGCCGACTCAACCGGCGTTGAGGAGTAAATTAATAAATGAGGTAAACATAAAAGTTTTTGTTCTATTTTCTTAGCACTTTATCAGGTATACGTATGCTAAATTGTAGAAAGGTATATAGTCTTAGACTTTATATACACCGTGATTGTTTAGCTGTTGAATTAGAAGCATGCGTCCTTACGTAAATCAGTCAAGAGCTAATATAATGTAGCCGCTTTTTTCAAAAGATTGCTAAAAAAAGGTTCAGCATATAAATTTAAATAAATCCGGTGAAGGAAACACTACATGTGTTTTTGTTTTAATATATATTTTGTAGGTTTATTTATTTTTTTAACTATATACCCTCTTCTGCCAATAGTGTTATAGATCTGTATCTATTTATATATCGCCGTCCGTCTACATATATCGGTCTCTGGATTTAAAAAAATGACAAAATACAAGGCAGAAAATTGATAATGTTACTAACTATAATATTAGTTCAGTAATGTTTTATGGCAAAACAATAATGGCTCTCAGCTCATGCGATAAGTGAAATACGTGTCTTATAATATATACTTTTTATATTATGGTAAATTTGATCTGTTGGGTCTGTTGTTCTACATGTGCATAATACATAATATCGTGCTCATAATACATTTGGCTATATTATTTCGATCATAGTATGTTTATCTCTTTGTGCGCGATAAACTAGTTTCCCACGCATCATAAATCCGTATCATATATATCCGTCTTGTGCAGTACGCGGCGCGCCGCGGCGGTATTGCACCGCTCACGGAATTGCAATAAACAGGAAATGTGTCATAAAACTATGTTTCCCTAAATGGTGCGTGCTTTTGTCATATACCGACGTATGTACCCAAATTAGGCTATACTTCGATAGGGCACCGCAATAGTTGATTAGTCGGTGTGTGGTATATTGTTAGTTGGGGGCACGTGGAGAGCGTGTCATACTGCAAATCCTAATCTAATACGTGCCACTCCTCGAGTGTTTTGGTCACCAGGTGGCGGGGACTTATGGCATATATATACTCCCTGGTACTATAGAAATTAGATGCTGTGTCATTTACTATGTTGTTTTTTTTTTTGTTTTTTTTTTCATCAATTATGTGAAAAATAAACATGTACTAAATATATTTTTTCAATGTCTACTTTTCGGCAAAAGTAAAGTCCTTATTATCTGACGCTTGTATTAATGTACAAGTATTAGACCATGTCCATGCATTCGGAATATGCTTAGTGTGCTTTGACCTAGGGGTAACCTTTGACTCTAAGTTAAAGTTTTCTAACCATATAAGTGGGAAAGTCTCTAAGGCTAACAGGAACCTAGGACTAATATTCAAAACTTTCACATATATGGACATAGAAATGTTCCTCTACTTATATAAATCCCTTGTTAGACCTCACCTGGAATATGCCACAGTTGTCTGGTCCCCATATCTCAAAAAAGACATTAACACTATAGAAAATGTCCAAAAAAGAGCTACCAGAAAGATGGGTAACCTCAGCAACTTTCAATACCACACGAGACTTACTATGTTAGGACTACCAACCCTGGAGTATAGAAGAGAGCGAGCCGATGTGATTCAGGTTTACAAAATTTTAAATAACATCGATAAAGTAAATAAAAATAAACTGTTCACTATGGCCCCGAATACTGGCACCAGGGGAAACTCACATAAATTATTTAAGAAAAGAGCAAGAGTTGATATTAGGAGGAAATCCTTTGCTTATAGAGTGGTAGATTCTTGGAACAAACTACCTAACGCAGTAACTGAGGCACCCACCATAAATTCATTCAAAAGTAGGCTTAACAAACATTGGGCGCAACATCCTTCCAATTTTAGGCCTAACAACTAATGAAATGAAACAACAAAAAAACAATATAACCTAAAAAGACGAAAGAGAACCGGAAGTCAGAATAGTCTTAACGACATTACCGGAAAATTATACAAACAATCCAAGTGGGCCTAAGAAACGACGGTTTATGAGCGGCCTCGAAGACAGTATTACAGTATAGTACACTACTCAACTTTTATTATAGGTCGCCCAGGTTTTATGAAAATAACACGAATACTATAAACTGGAAATCACCGAAACACATACCAATATTTTATTAGGTTTATCAACAATGTAATCTGGAAAAATATGATTTCAGCTTACATTGTTAATAAACTTAATAAAAAATATTGGTATGTGTTTCAGTGATTTCCAGCTTTTAGTATTTGTGTTATTTTCAAAAAAAAACTGGGTTACCGATTATAAAAGTTGAGTAGTGTATATGTACCAATATATGCGGTGTTGCCGGTGACTTACTGTCAGAATTTCGATAAAATTCCAATATTTTCATACACACTATACTGTTTTTGCGTGCTTTCCCTATGTACTAATGGCTTTTTTTGTTCCCAATGACGTCATACGAGGAAGAGTTTTTCCCCTTTGATTTTTTTCGATTTTTTAGCAATGCCTGTTCGCCTTTTCGATTTTTATGTTTAAAAACATATTTTCACTAAGCATACATCAATAACATAGTAAACATCGTATTTATAATGATATTTAATAATTAAAAACATATCAACAACGGATTTGTTGATTTAGGACAATTTTCATCTTTAAGCCGCTACATATATATAATGGACTGTTCTTTCTTTGAATTAAGACCATTCCATTTATGTGACAAAGGGGTGTTTTGGAGAAAACCCTGATCAGCATGTAACTCGCAGGCTGATCTGGGTTTACAATGGATGCAAAGACTCTTATAGTCATGCTTAGCAGGTTAACAGACTGAACATGTACACTTTGTCATCTTTTATAATACTTACAACATCAGGTGGAATTTTGATCCTAGGCACAAAGGTTTTGTTAGAGTAAAACTGGATCTGGTTCTTAGATGTGTAGAAACTGTAAGGCAAATAATTATAAAAGTATGAAACAGTAGGCAGCTAAGTACAAATTGACGATACAAAACTAGATATACCAATTAAAGTTTCATTTTTCTGTAAGTTTACACATTTATTTATCAATAACATGATAGGGGATGAATTAGAAATCCAAAATAGTGTTTCCTTAAAAACTCATGGCATCCCGTTAGTTTTCCTCTTAACTTGCATTTGTTCAATCATTAATATTAATTGTTAGAATAGTTCAAAGCAAATTATTTTTGCATATTACTAATTTTTTATAATATTCCACCAGTAATGTATTTAAAAATTTGGTAAAATAGTGAAGAAAGTTGAAATCTCATTTTTTTATTTCATTATATGCAAGCAGTTTTAAAGTCAAAATGACGCAGGATAACTAAACCGAGGAGCAAATTTTAATGTTTGAAAAAACCTCAAGATTGCCATGTGTCCCTTTAAAGGTGATATTTGGTAGCTAAGTACATTTTTTCTTTCACTAAAAACATGGTAAAGCAATAAAGAAACTGTGTGTGCCCATTCTAGTGATACTTGGCAGGAAAATATGGCAATACGGTCTCCTTTCCATAAAATGGAAAAGCAGGAACAGAAATCTAAATCAGTACATGCATGTTCTATTGATATTTGGCACCAATATATGGTTTATTCTTTCCATAAAAATGTGGGAAAGGAATCAGGAAACCAAATGTGTGTGCTGATTCTAGTGATGTTTGGCAGGAAAAGATAGTGACCTGCTTATTCTTTCCACTAAATGCAATAGTAGAATACCTGTGATTCATCCAGTGTGGAATGTTGTAGTCGTCCCCCACCTCCAGCATGTTCTTGGAGTACTTACTGTGGAACTGTAATAAACATATTGTTTTACATCAGATTTGTGCTTAATTGTATGCCGTACATATATTAAAGACATCAATCCAACAATCCAGTTGTCAGAGCATAGGATGAAAAAAGCAGGTGTCGTTTGTTCAATTCCTGGCCTCACCAGTCTTTCAGGTGAGAATATAAACCAAGGTCCCCATGTCAGTATGCTGTCTAAATGAAACAATATATAAACCATCAATCTATCATTATACTGATTGACAAACGTTCAGCTTTTTCTGAACCTGCCATTTCAGATTATGTTAAACTGACTGATAAATATTGCATTACCATTATAATTATGTATATATATTTGAGAATTAAATATTCTTTAAACAAATTAGTCTTACATAAAGCATAGAGTCTAGTGATTGACTGCCCAGATCGCAAGTTTTAAAGGGACACATGGCAATCTTGATTTTTTAAAAACTCACAGCGTCCCGTTAGTTTTTCTCTTAACTTGCATTTGTTCAATCATTAATATTAATTGTCAGAATAGTTCAAAGCAAATTATTTTTACAAATTACTTACTGTTTACAATATTGCACCAATAATATATTTAAAAATTTGGTAAAATAGTGAAGAAAACTGAAATCTCATTTTTTTATTTAATTATATGCAGTTTTAAAGTCAAAATGATGCAGGATAAGTAAATCGAGGAACACATTTTAAAGCTTGAATAAAACTCAAAATTGCCATGTGTCCCTTTAACAATAAATGTGAAGAAAAGAAAAACTACAAAAACTATTTTAGTTTACACTTCCACTGCCAATGTAAGTGATGTAACAAAGTGACCTATGCCAGGCAGATTGCAAAACCTGATGAAAGTGCTCTTCAGCAATTATAATTTAGCAAAGGCAAGATCAGTACCCATGGTGACCGTCTGACATAAAGCAGTGTGTCTCCAAAAAAAGTCTAAAACAGGTCCTTAGCACTCCAAGACTGTTGACAGACAGGCTCAGGGTCTACTGCCTCTGTAAAGGACAGGCAAAGACATTGTTTCTACTTGCTGCATGCTCTTAGGACACTGCTATTTTAACTCTTAGCCTGCTAAGGGCGTCTACAATAGCCTTTGCAGCCAGTGTAAACCCAGATCAGCCTGCGAGTAACATAAATGGAATGGTCCAAATTTAAAGAAAGGACAGTCCATTATACATTCATGGTGGGCTAAGGGTTAAATAAGCATGTATTCATAATCGATAAGATAATATTTTTCTGTTACACTTGTGAGGCTTAGTGGATGTAAGGTGTACATTGCATAAAACTACTGGTAGTTAGATGTACTTTGGTGGGTTTGCAAAATGAATGAAACCTGAAATGGATTTTTAGGGGCCAAAGGCTATCCTATTCTAGGACCATGCTTCTTAAAATATTCTACAAGAGGCACAGCACAGCCTGTCGGTGCAGACAATCGTCTGTCAAACTACAAGCTTACATACAAAACAAATTTTCCTAAGTTTAAAAGGGGCCTTAATTATTAAAATAAAAGCATGAGTTACAGAACCTGGCTCTACGATGTTGTCAAATGGTGCCGAATATGAGTAAAGTTTCAATCCATTATGTAAAGTAGTTTCCGAGATACAAGCTTAGATACAAAACTTTAACAACAATTTTCTAAGTACAAAAGGGGTCATAATATTGTTAAAATAAAAGCATGAGTTATAGAACCTGTCTCTACGATGTTGTCTAATGGTGCCGAAGATGAGTTAAGTTTCAGTCCATTATGTAAAGTAGTTTCCAAGATACAAGCTTACATACAAAACTTTAACAACAATTTTCTAAGTACAAAAGGGGCCATAATTTTGTTAAAATAAAAGCATGAGTTATGGAACCTGGCTCTATGAAGTTGTTAAATGATGCCGAAAACATACATGTGAAGTTCCAATCCATTATGTAAAGTATTTTTCATAGTACAAATTAATATACAAAACTTTAACCAGGGGACACAGAAGACGATCAATGATGACACATGGTAGAGACAAGATTAGTAGGCTACTGTATGCAATGTTAACCTACCTTAAATAATGGTGCAGCATGTAATGGCTGTTCTCCCATACATACAAGATCACTCCCCACACCTGTAATGTACACATACACATGTAGATGACAGGTTTTCATATATATTTTCATCCTTATATGGTTGAACCCAAGTTGAAGAAAACCTCAACAAAAAGTTCACCGAAAATAAATGCTTAGCACTGCATTTTAAATAGTAATTTAGCATTAAACAGCAAACAGTGTATATGATTCGTTTCTTTTTATTTAATTTGTAGGTAATAACTATTCGTCATGTATTTAAACGGGACCTACTTGGATGGCAGGTTTACAAATATGTAATTTTAAATGACAGATCTTGCTGCAAGAACCTTCCCTGTAGTGACAGATTAGTCCCGTGTTTGATTCTGCAGCTGCACTTTACAGAAAGTTTCATTCCTATCTGTGCAGTGGTTAAACAGATACTAGGGTACTTATACATTTTGTCTAAGTAAAAATTAGAAGAGTGTTACACGGAACACTTGTGTTGTTTTTGTGTGCTCATTTCAGCCAGTTATGAGACTGGTTAGGTTGCAAGTTAAAGTTTTATGAAATGGGGCATAACTCTTACAAAATGAAAGTCAGAGTTATTGGACATGTGTAACACTATTCCTTGAGGTAAGATGAACATGTGTGTGAAGTTTTATGAACATAAGACAAACAGCTTTCAAGTTATGGCCAAAGTTAGGTTGCAGGTTAAAATGTGATGGACGAAAGACAACAACAATGTGATCCCTAAGTGTCTGCCATGTTATGCAGGCTACACAAAAAGATGCATAATTGTGCCAAAATATGTTGCAGAATTATGTGACTTACGCATGGCATGTTATTATTTTTTATACTGGATTAATACAGGTGTAAAGTTTTATTCCAACCTGTCCATCGGTTTAAATATTAGTTCAAATATTCATATTTAACATAATTTGAATTTTTAAGCATAAAAAGGGAATAACTTTGTCAAAATAGGTTGCAGAAGTATGTAACTTGAGCGTGACATGTTATCTATTTATACTGAATATATGTATGAAGTTTCATCGAATTTTGTTTATGAGATATGTGCGAAAATGTTAAAGCAACACCAACGGAGATGCCGGAGCAAGAATAGAATGGCTTGTCATTTCTTTAAAAAGCCAATAGCTCACTATTTCTCTACTGTGATTGTGACCTTGGCCTTTAAAAGTCGGTGTGGTGATATGGCTACTATATATATATATCTCCAAAGTTTTACAAAGAAGTAATAAAGGTTTCGTTAATTAAAAATGACTTTTGAACCCAGAGTTGGACTTCTTCTGTGATATAATCATTTTAAATTGGTGTGATCCCCTGACTATTGTCATGATGTGTATATATCAAAATAATTTGATGACGAAATGAAAACAGTTGAACATAATGTTAAATTTGGTGACAAAAAAATGACCTCTGAACCCAGAATTTGACCTTCACTGTGACCTGGATCTTTATATACATTACGTGACTATTAACATGTAGTGTACATATTGAAAGTCTGATGAAGAAATAAGAAGAAACTAGAAATATGTCCATGAGAAAACAGTCCGCGGAAACATAAAATTTGACAAAATAGGGCCGTACATGATT
This sequence comes from Cyrtodaria siliqua, assembly GCA_037043455.1. NCBI lineage: Eukaryota > Metazoa > Mollusca > Bivalvia > Adapedonta > Hiatellidae > Cyrtodaria > Cyrtodaria siliqua. The sequence goes on along the minus strand of JAWPHD010000274.1, from coordinate 406,906 downwards.
GATTTTGACGCCAAATCGTTACGCATATCTTGTGTCCATGGGAAATGTGAAATGTGTCCATGGGACAAGGATGCCCCCACTGAAAACAATCAGCAGAAACATAAAATGTTGACGCTGAATCGTTATGCACATCTTGACACCATAGGTAAGAATCCTCTTAAGTTTCGAAACAATCAGTTGAAAACTGTGGGAGGAGATAGACACACAAACTTTTCGGGCAGGACGGACGGACGAACACTCGGACAGATGGGATATGGCTAACGCTATATGCCCTCTCACCATTCTGTGGTGGGGGGATAAAACATTATAGCCATTATAAAGTTTTTGCGATGCTGGACCATCAGGCAGACGAAAGTCGATGGACGAAGTGATCGATATCTAAAAGGTGACACACAATATGGTCAACATACCACAATCTATAGTCCTCTGTTTGGTGATATTTGTCAGTTCTCTATCGACCTCAAACACACCTGCACCGGGTGTTATCACCACAGCAACTTTTCCCGTGCGGTCAAAATTTCTGTCCATGTAGTACTTCTCAAATACTGAAATGATATTCATGTAATGTATGTATTTACATGAAATATGAACTAAAATGTCAAATACAAATACTTTTTAGAACTGTTTGTTATTTTAAGTTAGCCAAGAACCTTTTTAAAAGGACTGTTGGCAATTTGAAAGAATTATGGGTGTCCATCAAAATACGACTCAAACCATCTTAATGTTTGGCAGTCGCATACTGAATGTCCATACAAACCTAATTAGGGCCCATAATCAGTTTAAATTAATTATTTTAAAATGGTAATTCTGTTTAAAAAAGACACATTGCATTATAAATATAATAAAATAAGTCAGTTAAAATTGTCATATTAATTTTAATAACAAAACGAAAACAATAATTTCTTTTTTTTAGAAAATGGGTCAAGCTGATTTTTATTAATCAAAGGGAAGCAACTGTAAAAAATTAATGCAGGGGAATATAAACCAAACATTTATTTCATAAAATGTAATAGGGAAAAAAATAGATTTAAAACGAAGGGAATGTCTTTTAAGATCCTGAAAACTGTTTGGATTAATGTAAAGTATTCCCCATTTTATACCTTACTTATTTAGAGTGCCTAGTGGGGTTTTCTGAAATCATATTAAAGGTTGTCGCATGTGTAGAAAATGCTAAGCCTTCTTCTGGTGGTAGTAAATGAAAAATATACATCAATTTTAAATTTTATAAATTTGCTAAAAATTGATAATATAAATAAATGTATGTTTTGTGATGAAATTACACCTTTATAACTATTATCAATATAAATCACATTGCAGTTAATATTTATGATTTAACAACAAAAAACAACAACAATTCTTCGGGTTTTCCAGACCAAAAATGTTCATTAACAACAATTAAATCGATGGTAGCATGCAGCTCATTTTAATGCATTTTCACATTTCATATAAAACTCATTATGTGGTCCAACCTTAATTCCATTAAGCAATGGGAAAGCATATTTTAGCAGGATTTTATAACGGATATTTCAACAATAAAACACGTTTAAAAACACTATTTACTGAAAAAAGTGTGATTACCCGTTTAAAATTACCTATTAAATGTTTTCATTTTACAATATGTAAACTTTTTAAAGGGACAATGTCCGTAACTTTTAGCTTATAAAACACACACTAATTACGTTCACAAACATTACACTCTAACAGTAATGAATATTTACTAATTAAAAGCAAGATTGTTTGACGGAATTCAATCACGGTTCAAAAAAAAAAGAACTACCGCTTTGCGAGTTTGAACCTGCAGCCCAAACTAAAATTACACTCAAGGGTAATAAGACTGTGCGCGTAATAGACGACGTCGCTCCTACCTGAGCTATGCGGGCCATACATATTACGCAATACATACTATGTATAAAATCTAATGCGCTAATAGAAGTCAAGTGATCAGCATAAAAAGTAAATAAATTATTAAAAGTGTTTTTTTCAAACTCACGAATGTATTACTACATACTTATTTGGGTCTATGCTCATGTTTTCATGTATATATTTCACTGAATAAAAGTCAGACAATTATTTGATTATGCTCAATATCAGCTTACTTACGGACAGTGTCCCTTTAAGCCAAAATTAAGGTTTATTTTCATACCCCAGCCAACCCTGTTTTCGCTTCTTTGAGAAGGGGTTGGATGGGGTATGAAAGTTAATACTCGGACCACATAATGTGAAACACATTATCATGGTTTTAATTTGCATTTGGATTTACCCCAAACAATCTTCCAGATCACCTCTATTGTTTGGGGCGCTTTTTTCAGCTACAGGTTTTTGGACTTTTCAGATAAAATGTATCTAGTACCTAAATATAAGTTGTATATCAGTGAAACTGACATTTTCAGTGGTAAATAAAAATAAATCACTTTTCAAAATCAGGTGGTAATTAAAAATTTCATATGCGAAAGCTGTTTCTGATGGTGCAAAATTCTGCTGCATGAAAAATGTTTTGTTTTTTGTTTTTTTAGAATTTGTATCCAGAAATGGTTTTATAGCAAAATATGAAGGCTAACTGAAGTTATTTGATTTTTTTTTTTAATTTCTGCTGTTCCACCAACAAGGAAAGATGGAAAAAGACCCATCTAAAAATAATTTGAGCTGTAAAATACTTATTTCTCAACCGATTTTCAAAACTTTCGATAATTTTATTAACCGCTAAAAAATAGCAGTTCTAATGATATATTATTGATGTGCGTATTATTTAAATTGCTCAAGCTACTGCAAAAAAAACTTTGGCTGAAATAAGCACCCCAAACAATCTCATTTTAAGGGATATATTTAAGATATTTTTTTTACACAATATTACTTTGAGAAGTACTCCATAAATAGTACGCTATTTAGGAAGGAGAAGTTTATAAATAACTAATGAATATAAGGCAGACCAAAGAAATGTGAAGACATTTGTATGCGCAAAAATAACACAACATTACCGTATGCCTCTATTTAAGGGTTTTGAAAATACTTAAATGCAAAGCTACTTTTACTACATCCGAATTTCAGACTATGGTTTGACCTATTTTTAAACAATTTAGACTTTAAAGGTGAATTTTCCTCACTATTCAGTATTTTGGGACACAACAAAAGAACGTTACAAAGTCTTCTGTACCTGGTTAATTTTAGATTTAATTTAAAGTACAAGTATACGTTTTTTCAAAACCAATTATTCATGAATTTCCAAATTTGTTCACCATAAAATCAAAATACATTTAACTCACAATTCAGGGTCATATTCAGAGTCTCCAGAAAGTTCCCCTGGGCCGCAAAGGAGTTATACGCTTTGGGAACCTTAAATCCCGGCCTCTGGTGATATGACAAAACTCTCTTCGGGTACTCATTGAAAACTCTGCGCATCTGCTTTATTGTCCTTGTCCATTCATCATAGCGCTCATTTTGTGTCACAATTCTGAAGTCAAAGTATTGGGTATTGAAAGAGAACAATTTTCAAATACAAAAATTAGATGAGACAATCAAGGGAATGAAAAGCAAGATGTTTATATCCCTTCAAACATATCAGTGCTCACGAAATAGGATAGCCCCAAGCCCAGGGCCTGTCAAAATCTGGTTAGGGCTTGTCCCTTTTTGCCATATTTTACAATATAATTAATTCAGGGCCTGTCAATATTATTCAGGGCCTGCCTGTCAAGAACATTTTCTGTGAGCACTGCATATTTAGTTTAAACATATTTATTTTACATCGATTGCGAAACAAGTTCTTGCAACTTAGATTAATCACACTCGATGGCTTCCTGGGTAGAACCAGTACTAAGCAATGTGGATTAATTATCTTGCTCAAGGATAAATAACTTGGCCGCGGAGAGGATCGAACCCACGACCTCTCGATCTGGAGTTCGGCGCTCTACCACTGGACCATGACTCCACTGATATATGAGCAGTTATGCAAATAGAAGGGGTAAAAAAGGGGGTTTTATCCCAGAACAAGCAGCTTTTGATAAAAATCTGAGAAAATGGCTGATGCACTCAAAAATAAAAATAAAAGAGTAACACATCATAATATTTGTTCAAATAACAAAGGGTAATGTTTCATTTGGTAACATCCTACCAATCCCCAACATCAATTTCTGGACCAGTGGCTGATGAGAAATTAAATTCATATAGGCCAGAGATGCCATGACTGTATATAAATGGTAACACCAAACACCAGTATATAAATAGGTATCACATCAAGTAAGGGTTGTTCCAGGAAAAAAGGCCTGGGGGGGTCGGAACGAAAACGAATTCAAAATCTGTGGGTGGAGGGGTGTCAGAAGAATTCTACTTATGTGGGTTGGGGGTGTCAGAAGAATTCGAATTCTGTGGGTGGGGGGTGAAATGTAAATCGTATCGAGTTGTTGGAGGGTGTACATACATGTGATACCTCACGACATGAGATGAAATCTCACGGAATTCTAACCCTCCTCCCGGCCCCACGGAATTGTGTGAAAAACTCCCAAAAAATTGCTAAAATCGATTTTTTTATGTTAGCAGATGTTTCTTCTAAAAATAGAATGAATTCAAGAACGACAACTCCTACGAAATTTCGTACTTTTTTACATTGTACTCAATTTGATTCATACTATCGGTTATTTTCCAGAGGGGAAGTTATTAGGCAGCCAACCATGCAGCCGTCTTTTGCACGGCCGTTTTTGAAAAATCGTGGCCAATATTTGGTGGTGTGGGTGGGGTAAAAAAAAATAAAAAATTAAACTCTTACTTTCTCAATATTTTTATGTTTTATAAGTACGAAAATATAACAACAAACTTTAAAAGGACACTGTCTGTAAGTATTAAAGCACATTATTGAGCATAACCAAATAACAGCGAAATGTTTATCAATGGTTATTAAATAAAATATTGTTTAAAAACAGTTTTTATTCATTCTTGTTATCTCACCTGACATCAATGAAGAAACTTGTTTAAAAGTGTATTTTTAGGTATTCGTTTATGGAATTTGGGTATAAAATACTACAGGATGTTTTCTTTATGAATATGGACCAGGCCTACAGGATTGTTTTCTTTATGAATATGGACCCAGGCCTACAGGATTGTTTTCTTTATGGATATGGACCCAGGCCTACAAGATTGCTTTCTTTATGAATATGAACCCAGGCCTACAAGATTGTTTTCTTTATGGATATGGACCCAGGCCTACAGGATTGTTTTCTTTATGGATATGGACCCAGGCCTACAGGATTGTTTTCTTTATGAATATGGACCCAGGCCTACAGGATTGTTTTCTTTATGAATATGGACCCAGGCCTACAAGATTGTTTTCTTTATGAATATGGACCCAGGCCTACAGGATTGTTTTCTTTATGAATATGGACCCAGGCCTACAGGATTGTTTTCTTTATGAATATGGACCCAGGCCTACAGGATTGTTTTCTTTATGGATATTGACCCAGGCCTACAAGATTGTTTTCTTTATGAATATGGACCCAGGCCTACAGGATTGTTTTCTTTATGGATATGGACCCAGGCCTACAGGATTGTTTTCTTTATGGATGTGGACCCAGGCCTACAAGATTGTTTTCTTTATGGATATGGACCCAGGCCTACAGGATTGTTTTCTTCATGAATATGGACCCAGGTCTACAGGATTGTTTTTTCTTCATGAATATGGACCCAGGCCTACAGGATTGTTTTCTTTATGAATATGGACCCAGGCCTATGGACCCAGGCCTACAGTAACAAGATTGTTTTCTTTATGAATATGGACCCAGGCCTACAGGATTGTTTTCTTTATGAATATGGACCCAGGCCTACAAGATTGTTTTCTTTATGAATATGGACCCAGGCCTACAGGATTGTTTTCTTTATGAATATGGACCCAGGCCTACAGGATTGTTTTCTTTATGAATATGGACCCAGGCCTACAAGATTGTTTTCTTCATGAATATAGACCCAATCCTCAGGTCCATATTCAATGTTACCGCTAGGAAAAAGCTTATCTGGAGCACTGATTATAAGAGTGATTTGAAGGTCAATTTATCAAATTTACTAAATTTGTAAAAAGTTCTAATTCTGTGGGTGGGGGGTTCTTGGCGAATTCAAATTCTATGGGTGGGGGGGTGGAAAAAAATTCGAATTCTTTGGGTGGGGTTATTTTTTTTGACTGTCGTTCTTGCCCCCCCAGGCCTTTTTTCCTGGAACAGCCCTAAGTCACATCATCAGAGGGTGATAGTAAGAATGATCACCCTGAGGATATGATTACCGCACAAGGTGAAGCCGAGGGTGATAATCAATTTCAGAAGGGTGAACATACTTATTATCACCCTCTCATGAATGTGATATTTATTTTATTATACCAAAATCCCCTCGGGCCAAAATAAGGTTTATTTTCACTTTGCTGTTTCCTTTCTTTAAAAAGTTGCTATGAAAATTATATCATTGGATTGGAAATAACTCAACTGAGAAAATGAATGGTAATTTATTGATACTGGTAAGGGCTACTCCATTAAAACATTTGTTTGGGACCCCAGGAAGGCAATTTAATAAACATCTTTGAGTGAACCCTATTTTCCAAAATTTGGTTCTTTAAACTCAACGGGTGGGCGCTCAATTTAAAAAAAAAAACACTTCCTGGGGTCTCGTGTGTGTTTTCATGGAATATCCGTAAGTATTTTTAAAACTATGATGAGTCAAAAATAGCAATTTCACCATACTGAGCCTATGACGAAACAGTATGCACACCAACATGCACCAAAGCTGGGCATGTGACAAATTTTTCACTATCACCCTGCGATTTACTATAAGAAATTACACATTGTTGTCTATGGAAATTTAGCATGTGTGTTTTATGTGAGGTATAATATTTGATCTTATGCCAGTACTTAGATATCTCTGCCCTGTTGCTGATGTCGGAGTATATTGACAGTAGGTAGTATCATAATCAAGTTGCACGTGCTAATACTTGTCACAGGGGTCCTACTGATGATTGGTTGAAATGAACACATGACATATATTAATAGTGTAATCATTAACGAACATTTTTTAATAATAAACATTAATGATTAATTCTAATAAAATGATCAGAGAGATGGAATTGAATTGAATTGGGATTTCAGGCGCACCAACACATGAAAGGTTATATGGCAACTAACAGGAATGAACATGCCAGGCTCATCCTCCATTTACATCAAGATAAAATATGAAGAATGGGCCTAGAACCTTCTTACCGTAGAACTGGAGTTGCTGCAAATTCTATAGTACACACTCCATCTACAATGGAGCCACGTTTCCACGTTAGCACTCAGATGCATGTAAATGTTTACCTGTAGAAATCTTCATAAAACCTTCCCTTGTAGTCCTGCTGGAGGCATTCCTGCATGTACGCTGGAAATTCATCTAGAACACAAACATATTTAACATAACCAAACTGCCAATAATTACACCAAAATAATGCATAATTATATATTTAAAACTATGGCAGAATAACGACGAAAAATTGAAAACTCCATATCTGATTACATTTTATTTTATTTAAATATATGAAAGCAGGTTAAAGTCTAAAGGATACAGCATTAAATCCACACTGCCGTGCGTGACAACGTTAAGCAAATAATCTTTTAAAAAATAATAACATTAACAATAATGTCTTTATTCCGCAAGATGGCCTAGTTAGGCATGCCAAATCTCTAGTGTTTGGTACCGCGAAAAATAAAGTACCACGTTTTTTTAGCAAATACCGCGGTACGTACCATGGTATTCCATGTAAGCTTTGTAGCTGCAAAAACATGAATTCATATATTGCAGGACAACATAGGACTACTCTACGAGCTCCACAAGTAGTCATAAGAATCATAAACTTACCAATTGACAGTTTGTTATTATTTTTAATTGTTTTTATTTACTTATTTTTAATGAGATTGTCAATACTTATATCTTTAATTGTTTGATTAAATGTGAATTAGAGCAGGGTTCAAACTACGCCTGGATTGTAGTGAGAATTGACTCCTCTCTCCAAAGAAAATAGGGACAAGTGACAGAAAATCGGGAGAAGTGAGGAAGACATGATCTTTAAAGCGCGCAATCAGTTATTGTTAATTATTAATTGATCACCTCATTGGTTAAAACCTTTTGATTACTTATAGCTAAATGCACTTAAAGTAATAACTATGCTGTTTCACAGTAAAAGGTCGAAGTACCAGTACGGGCCCAAACGTACCGCGGTGCGTACCGCCCTAGCTAAGTACCAGTGTTAACTGGTATACTGGTAATACCGCGCACCTCTACAAATCTCTATCTGTTACTCAGTAATTATAGTAACACGACAACACTTCTGAATGAGGATGGTGAATTGGACTCAAATAGCAAAATGTAATCGGACAGTATCAGACGCGTTGAGTATTTGTTTGCTAGAATGGTGTTTTACGTCATTTTTTAGGCCATTTTTGTGGTTGGTGCTGACCACCCTAACTTTCCTGGGTAAAACGATTATGTACACCTCCCGCCAACCGTAAGAATCAACACTTTCTCACTTGACAAGTCAAGCTCCCAGTGGGATTTGAACCCGTAGTGGTGAGAGGCGAGAAATATTTAGATGCATCGTCTTTACTATCCCGGCCAAGGAAGCGGTTGAGGAGGAATCTCACATATTATCTACAAATCTCGAAAGACAATGTTGGTGAATAGAAGATGTGGTATTTACCTCTTGATTGAGCCTCGTAAAATGTTCTGGAGAACATGACAATGGTGACGTCATGACAACAGTTTTGTTCCTGAAATATTTATATCATTCTGTTGATTGTGTCATTGTCATGAACATAAACAAAGTATGTTATATGAAAGTTTTGATACGTTTGTGTAAGTTAGTGTGAAAACTACTGTGTTCGCACGTTTATTGAATTACGGAACTGAAAAGTAACTTATAACTTCTTTTTGAAAAGGAGACACAATCTACCTTTGCAGAATATACTTGACATTTGCAGAATATACTTGACATTTTGAAACATTCAAATATAAAATGTGTGTGTGTACAAGACAGTTGTAGCTCAGCTTCCTCTCTTTTTTCTGAATAGTAATGAAATATATAACTAGAAATTGTTATTGTCCATGGGACAAAAACGTATGGCTCCCCCACTAGCCCGAACAGGCATAATTGACGACTCTAGGTCCAACCGTCCTCTACTGATCTGAGATCGTTTTGATATTCAATATCCCTGTGACTGTATCTATTATCTGTATCAGTAAGGCCACATAAAAAAATATGTGTGGTTCAGGTAACCTGACCGACACTATTTTTTTAAGGGGCCGACCCTAAAACATTTTATGCAAAAATTAAAAAAAAAAAAAAAAAAAATATTTAAAAAAAAAATAAACAAAAGAAAAATCAATAGGGGTCATCTACTGGTCATGACCAACCATCCTTCCAAGTTTGAGGACCCTAGGTCCAACCATTCTCTAGTTATTGATCGGACATCGTTTTGGTAGTCAATGTCACCGCAACCTTGACCTTTGACCTAGTGACCCCAAAATCAATAGGGGTCATCTACTTGTCATGACCAACCATCCTTCCAAGTTTAAGGACCCTAGGTCCAACCATTCTCTAGTTATTGATCGGACATCGTTTCGATAGTCAATGTCACCACAACCTTGACCTTTGACCAAGTGACCCCAAAATCAATAGGGGTCATCTACTCGTCATGACCAACTATCCTTTCAAGTTTGAGGACCCTTGGTCCAACCATTCTCTAGTTATTGATCGGACATCGTTTTGATAGTCAATGTCACCGCAACCGTGACCTTTGACCTAGTGACCCCAAAATCAATAGGGGTCATCTACTTGTCATGACCAATCATCCTTCCAAGTTTGAGGACCCTAGGTCCAACCATTCTCTAGTTATTGATCGGACATCGTTTGTGACACAGACAGAGAAACAGACAGAGAAACAGACAGACAGAGAAACAGACAGAGAAACAGACAGAAAGCACAAAATCAATATGGCTCCCCTACCACACTTTGTGTGGGGTTGTGTGGGGGAGCCATAATTTTCAAACTAAAAAACTTTGCTTGTGCTCACCCCTTCTCCCCATCCTTATATCTGTGAAAATACCATAGTGTTGTCCTTTCAAATAAGGGTTAAGTTGCATAAAAATACACTAAAAACAAATAAACTGACAATGTTTTTGTTTTGTTTTGACTGTTCATACTTTCCAAAAGGTTGGGTGCTCAAATGTGAAATACTGGATGCCCTGTCAACAAATTTCAAATGCAATAACCGTTGTGTTTTGTGATGGACTAAGTTTGAAAGATACTTAAAGGCAAAACACCAGCCTATAGAAAAACCAGGAACATAATTATACTTGCTTTTCTCATGCATTTTGGCAAGTGTGATGATTTTCATGCAAAACTGATTTCTTAATTATTTCTAAATTGTATGTGTGACAATACCAGCATGATTTAGTTCCAAGATTTTTAGAAAATATAGTATTGATTTGGTTAAGTTTAAAGACAACATACACTAAATATCGAAACATAAATGAACAAATTTTGAAATTATAAGAAACATTGCACATTGTAGGCTTACTAGTTACATAAAATTATGTCATGGCCTCAAAAAAAAATGTCCACAGTAGAGAATTAACTTGTTTGTTATCGTCTCTAGCCGTAAATTGTCCATAATCTTATCATCACGGTATCATGCCTTTAAGAACCATTGCAGTTAATGAAAAATTAATAGTTCCAATAGCCACGCATTAACACGCAGTATCATAAAATGGTATTGCATACCTTCCACTTGGCAAAAAGGTCCATCAAGAATCCATTGACAGCCTTCTCAAAGTACAGATCTCCGTTGATGTCAAAATCCCACATCTCCGTGCTCATCTGGATAAATATCTGAACGACAGCGGTGGATGATCGGAACACAATCTGCGAGGTATAAAGAAGTTTACTGATTACAGGGTGACATAGCAGCCCGAACCAGTTTTATTGTTTGGTTGAATGGTGTTTTATTTTCAGCACCCTTTAGGCTTTATGGCTGTCAATCTTTTTAGTGGTGGAGGCAGACCACCCACTTTTTCCTGGGTAGAACTGTTACTAATACTGTATACTTCCTGCTTCCGTAAAAATCGACACTTTCTCACTTACAAGTCAAGCTACCAGTGGGATTCAAATCCGCAGCGGTGATAGGCGAGGTTTTGTTTTTAATGCAGCATCTTTACCAGTTTGGTTCCCAAACTCTTCAGTCTCACTCATTTTGCACCTTTGACATACTGGCCTAACTTTAATATCTTCTTCATAATTATTGCTGGATTTATAATTTCTACTGACTGGTGAATCTTCAGACATAATGTTGAACTTCATATTCTTTGACTAGTTTAATTAGTAAATGTACAAAACTAACGTGTCACTGATGTATCTTTCTTTTTTTTTAAACATAAATATTTCAATTTTACATTTTGCTTGATTGTTTATGTGTAACAGCATAAAATATGTATTAAACATTAATTTCTAAACTTTATGTATACACACCCGTGTGTCCTCTGATATCACGCCACATGCCACCTTCACTCCTCGAGACCACAGCTCATTTACTTGTGCCCTAAATTAAACAAATATTTGCATTCTTTTAAAATAATTTTAAAATAATTGCTCATATTTTAATCTACAATACACAGTACTTGCTACAGTAATAGCAAAACAAATATATCTATTACTAGGACTTTGTGTTTCTTGAATCATGTCGGTACCTTTTATTACACATTTGGAACACATGACAAGCTCGTTGGCATGGTTCTCATTTCTAAGTGGTTGAAAATGTTTAGTTAGAATGGTGTTTCAAGTCATTTTTAGTACATGATGACGGTTGATCTTTTTTGTGGTAGAGGCAGACCACCCCATGTTTCCTGGATAGAACCAGTACTTTATACCTCCAGCCATCCATAAGAATTAAAACTTTATCGGTTTGTAAGTCGAGCTCCCAGTGGGAATCTCGAAGCCGTGAAAAGCAAGGAAGTTTTAGCTGAACGTCTTTACTATCCCGGCCACGGAAGCGCTCCATTTCCAAGTGTCAAGACATGCTAGGACATATAATATATAAAGAGAGTCTTAGTCAGGTATTCCGAACCATTATAAACAAAATAATGCTACAGTTCTTTAGTTTTAGCTCAAACCATGCACACTGCGAAATAAGAAAGGGGCTATGTTGTTTTTCCAATTACCTTGCCTCGCTGAACTCTATTTTCTTGTTCATATAAACGCACGTGCCAATCTGAAGTAAAGAGAATAAGTCTATGAATTTTTTTTTAAAGTTATTACTTCTACAACTGGTTAATAGTATCTTTAAAAATTAAATTTGTGAATGCAATGAAATAGGAATGGTCAGCAACATTTTCATCTTAATGCAGTTGTTTTTTTCAAATTGATTGTACTTAAGTGGATGCTATGAATAATTTTTATGTAGCAAACTAACTAGAGAGATACAGCAGATAAATTAATAATACCTGACTTACCCCTGTCTAAGCAATGGGACTGGAGCTAAACTTTGACAGGGATTAGTGCTTTTGTAATTATCTGGCGATGCAAAAAAGCTTACAGCACAGTGGTGACCCAGCATCTAAGAAAGAAACTGCAGGACAGAAAACATGGTACCCACCACTCAACTATATTAGTGACCCAGTATCTAAGAAACAAACTACTGGGGCAGAAAACATGGTATCCATCAATCAACTACAGTGGTGACACAGAATCTAAGAAACAAACTGCAGGGACAGGAACATGGTACCCACCACTCAACTACAGTGGTGACCCAGAAACTAATAACCAAACTGCAGGACAGAAACATGGTACCCAGCACTCAACTATATTGGTGACCCAGTATCTAAGAAACAAACTGCAGGGGCAGAAAAAATGGTACCCAGCACTCAACTACAGTGGTGGACCAGCATCTAAGAAACAAACTGCAGGGACAGGAACATGGTACCCAGCACTCAACTACAGTGGTAACCCAAAATCAAAGAAACAAACTGCAGGGACATAAAACATGATACCCAGCACTCAACTACAGTGGTGACCAAGAAACTAAGAACCAAACTGCAGGACAGGAAACATGGTACCCAGCACTCAACTATATTGGTGACCCAGTATCTAAGAAACAAACTGCAGGGACAGGAACATGGTACCCAGCCCTCAACTACATTGGAGACCCAGCATCTAAGAAACAAACTGCAGGGACAGGAACATGGTACCCAGCATTCAACTACATTGGTGACTCAGTATCTAAGAAACAAACAGCAGAGACAGGAAACATGGTACCCAGCACTCAACTATATTGGTGACCCAGTATCTAAGAAACAAACTGCAGGGACAGGAACATGGTACCCATCACTCAACTACATTGGTGACTCAGCATCTAAGAAACAAAAAGCAGGGTCAGGAAACATGGTACCCAGCACTCAGCTATATTACCCACCATGCTATTTCTCATCCTGTGCATGTCACTCCTACTCAAGTACTGATCCTTGAATAAAACCTCTACCAGGTCCAGCGTGACAGCCTGAAATCAGAAAGAGTTACGAGAGAATATAAGGTTCAAAATCACGACAAGAAAATATGGAATAAAATGGGACTGAAAAAAATGTGTTTGTTTGGTGTTTAACGTAATTGCACATTTTAGACTGCATGAAGGTCCATTGATTCAATGCTCTAGTCAAATACTTAATTGGAGCAAGGACTCTGTGCTCTTCACCTACCTTCTTATCCACTTTATTGACGCAGACATTTTGGTAAGTTTTCAGCTGGAATGCTGTGGCAATGGACTGCTCTATGCTGACCGTATCTGTAATTCAAACAAGTCAATCAGTCAGCTTTTTCTCAAATATATACGTCTTCTTCAAAACTTCAAGTAGAAAGAGTTAACCAATCAGAATTTAGTATGACTGTAACTCTAACTTTTTTTTCAGAACTCTTCCATTTTCGTTATATTCTACTTTTAAATTAAGTCAAGAACATGTTACTTTTTTTAGGTCACTCAACTTTAGACTCACTGCCACACATTTAAAAGAAGTTAATTAAAATAGAAGACAGAATAAGCTACAGAATGTAATTACTAACAGATATATGTCAAGCCAAATATGGATGAGAGGTTAAAGGGATACATAGCAATCTTGATTTGTTTTAACACTCGCAGCATCCTGGCATACCCATATTTATTAACAATACCTGAAATAGTTTAACGGCAATTGTTTTTGCATAAAAACGTTACTAATTGTTGATTTCATTGCATCAATAACCTGGAGGCTTTTTCCCATTACACAAGATTGGGTCTGACCGTGCTAGTGGGGTCCGGGAATTTATTTAAAATAAAGACGCCAAATTGTGCGTTTTGGCGTATTTTGGTAGCAAAATGATGAACCAAAAATACACAGATTTTCTTACAGATTTTGATATTTTTACTACACAAGAGTAAATTAGTGTCATGCCATCAAGCTCCATATGTCAGCTATGTTAAAAAATATATAAAATACAGTAAAAAAATATTTTGTTTCTCAGATTTTCATTCTGCTGCTGCGTATAGGCGGGACGCGCCTGATAATAGAATAAGAGCTAAGATAGAATAAAAAAAGTAAGATTGAAAGCTCCGAATTGTTATCACCATTTATTTTATATTTGCGAAATGATCGATCATACTTGATTAATAAATCAAGACTTGATAACTTCTTCAAGATTGTCATGTGTCACTTTAATCTTGAAGGAAACAAATTACTTTTTTTTTTTGGCCTTACCTTTCTGCTGAAAATCAGCGAGTACATTGATCTGGAGGAGTAATCGGCTGAAATTTAAACATTCAGAAAAATTATGTATGTTTAAACATGATCTTGAGTATGCTTGCTTTATTTTAAACAAGTTATGATCTGTAACAAGGAAACATATACGATTATTGGGAAATATTTAGGACTTTTTTTGCAAATACGGAAAGAGGCCCAGGCCCTTCAATAGGTGAAAAATTAGGTTTTTGAGATAAAGTGGGAAAATAGTACAATTTCAGGATATAGGGGAAACAGTGTAGTAAGCAGAAATTGAAGATTTGGGTGTGGAAATATGCAAAAAAAGGTACAGTTTAGATAATCTTTCTGGATTAGGGGAATTATCTCAGCCAAACAGGGGAATGTATGATATTTTGCTAGGGTAAGGGGCCGACATCAAGTTTTATGAAGGAAAAAAATCCCTGACCCTACCAAGGTGTGACAGCGGACATGCCAACGGACAAGGGTAACATTATAGGTATGCCCCCTCCATGAAAATGGTGCAGTAATATACATAGAACCCTTTTTAAATGCCACTTTTTAAATAAACTTCTACAGCGCATTGAAAGCTTCATTTTTATCAAATTATGTTTAAATATCACATTATACTTTCCCGTCTATTAAACTGAATGCCTTTTTCTTAAAATTTGAGGGATTTCATCTTTGGGGAGCTAAATTCCTAATTGAAATGGCCTCGTATTGCATTAAGTAGTTGGACCTAAACTCACCTGAACTCCTCCTCTGGGTGGTATATTTCAACAACATCCCCCAGGGTTATCTGTGTGAACTCCAACTCACCTGAACTCCTCCTCTGGGTGGTATATTTCAACAACATCCCCCAGGGTTATCTGTGTGAACTCCAACTCACCTGAACTCCTCCTCTGGGTGGTATATTTCAACAACATCCCCCAGGGTTATCTGTGTGAACTCCAACTCACCTGAACTCCTCCTCTGGGTGGTATATTTCAACAACATACCCCAGGGTTATCTGTGTGAACTCCAACTCACCTGAACTCCTCCTCTGGTGGTATATTTCAACAACATCCCCCAGGGTTATCTGTGTGAACTCCAACTCACCTGAACTCCTCCTCTGGGTGGTATATTTCAACAACATCCCCCAGGGTTATCTGTGTGAACTCCAACTCACCTGAACTCCTCCTCTGGGTGGTATATTTCAACAACATCCCCCAGGGTTATCTGTGTGAACTCCAACTCACCTGAACTCCTCCTCTGGGTGGTATATTTCAACAACATCCCCCAGGGTTATCTGTGTGATCTCCAACTCACCTGAACTCCTCCTCTGGGTGGTATATTTCAACAACATCCCCCAGGGTTATCTGTGTGAACTCCAACTCACCTGAACTCCTCCTCTGGGTGGTATATTTCAACAACATCCCCCAGGGTTATCTGTGTGAACTCCAACTCACCTGAACTCCTCCTCTGGGTGGTATATTTCAACAACATCCCCCAGGGTTATCTGTGTGAACTCCTTCGGATTAATGAGAATCTCATCCACTGAAATATAGAATTTATAAAGAATATAGCAGGAAGTTATGTACAGTGTGTTGCGCAGGATTCAACAATAACATAGTTTGTTTGTTTTGTTTGTATCGTGTTTTACGTCATTTTCAACACATGTAAGGTTATATGTGACGGTTGATTTTTTGTGGTGGAGGCAGGCCACCCACTTTTCCTAGGTAGAACCAGTACTGTACACCTCCCGCCATCCGTAACATAGATAAATGCATCCATGACTGACAGTCTTCAAGACACCTTCTGTTACCATCATCAGGGTCTTCCACAGAAATAATTTAAGGGACAGGGGAAATTCAATTTGAATATCATGGTGTGGGAGGGACTGTTACGCTTCGGATGACAATATTTTAATAAATTTCAACTGTAATTTTTTTTTAAGAAGTACAGCTTACAAGGAGCTATTTATATTAATGCATTGTTCAGGTTTATTGGTGTTTTTAAGGGAATGGACAGCGAGCTCATTAAAGGAGTAGGAGGAATTAGATTTTAAAATTAATGGAAAGGGCCTGAGTCAAACAAAGGGCCATAATTCTGTAATAAATAAGCAATCAATGATGGCTGATATACAGGGACTTAAGGTCATCAGTTATTATGTGTACATGATGTTTGGGAACAATCAATTCGAAAATGTTTGCGAAAAAATGTGTTAAAGGGACACACGGCAATCTTGATTTTTTAAAAACTCATAGCGTCCCGTTAGTTTTTCTCTAACTTGCATTTGTTCAATCATTAATATTAACTGTTAGAATAGTTCAAAGCAAATTATGTTTGCATTTACTAACTTTTTATAATATTGCACCAATAATATACTTAAACATTTGGCAAAAAGTTGAAGAAAATTGAAATCACAATTTTTTATTTAATTATATGCCAGGGATCAAAATGGGATGCGAGGTAGTACTGGTTTTTACGGACCAGTGGACCTTAAGGGGTACTGGTCCGTGTCAATCAGTACCGGATTGTATAATAAATATCCATAAAATCAGAACAAAAATCATTCTAACATATATAAAGCCATTTTATTATACAATTCACCATTCGTGTATATTATCATTTAAATCATTCATACACCGGTCAACTCTTTTATTTCTGTGTTGTTTTGGTCAATTCTTACATAGCAATTGGGAAGAGGCTGAATTTCGGCCCCACTTAAATAGGTTAAAAAAAACTTGATACGGTTCTATGTACCTTTATTTTCCTTTTATTTATCCATTGCATCATATAACAAAAATAATATTATTTTCTTTTACAGTTTTATGATCGCGCCACGAATCACATCCAAAACAGTACCGGGTCCCACAAATTAAACCATCCAAGACAGGTGCACGTTCCCGGTGTTATTTAGCAGCTTGCATTTGTGAATGCGTTCATCGTTAAGCGTTTTGTATGATACAGACTTGCTAAAATAGAAAAAGATTATACAACAATTCATCAAAAAATAAGAATATGAAAAGGAAATCACCGTTGAAACTATTAATATTCGAGTGATCTTTCTTCCTCTGTCCAATGTGGATTTTCAGACGCTTTTGTCCTTTTGTTGTATGTATGCAAGGTGTGTATTTGACATTGTTGGGTAGACTACAGCAGATTACAGCACTCGCAAATACGGACTAGTGCACCTGTTAGTGTACTCGCCCGTACCCGTTCCAGCTCGCATTTGCGAGCGGGCGAGCACCCATTTCGTTCCCTGATATGCAAACCGTTTTAAAGTCAAAATGACGCAGGATAACTAAATCGAGGAGCACATTTTAATGTTTGAATAAAACTCAAAATTGCCATGTGTCCCTTTAATACAATATTAGAGTGGAAAATTGTAAGTCAAACAAAGGGCCATAATTCTGTAATAAATTAGGCAATCAATGATGGGTGATGTAGAGGGACATAAGGTCATCAGTTGTTATGAGTATATGAAGTTTGGGAACAACCCATTCAAAAGTGTTTGAGATATGCAAGTATGAAAAATGTGTTACGGGATGCGACGCGACAAGATGGGACGCGGCGGGATGTTACGGTAAAAATTATTTCTATTTAGCCCCCATATAATTAAGGATATCACTGACAACTTCTTTTTTTTAATTATAAAACAGCTATTTACAGCTGGGAAGCCAGAAGCTGTCACTTTTTTATCTCCAGTTGAGGGACTCCACTCATAATATAAATGTACTCCGCTTCTAAGATTGATGCTCAAAGGCTATGAATGTATAATGGACTGTCCTTTCTTTAAATTTAGACCATTCCATTTATGTGACAAAGGGGTGTTTGCTTAAATGACTGATGAGCAGCCAGACAGTGTAAACCCTGATCAGCCTGCGAGTTCCTCATAGGCTGATCTGGGTTTACACTGGCTGCAAAGGTTGTTATAGTAGCATCCTTTTAGCAATTATTCTCAGAACAGCCGAGGTGTTTAGCAAACATATGTTTGATTTTTTTTGGTTTTTTTTGGCAGTTTTTATAGCTGTTCGTGGGCTATATTCCCAATGACAAATCATATCTTATTTTTCCCAATTTTGAGACAAAAATTCCCAATTGAAAGAAGAATTATTTTTTTATATATATATATATATATATAAAAAGAAAAAAAAGAGTTAGTGTGACAAGTACCGAGAACAAAATGCTTTTAAATGCCTCTGTTGACCTTAATGTACTGAAAATAGTTTTACTGCTCATTTTCCCTATTTTATGAAAAATCATGCTAAAATCCCAATTGTTGCAGTATGGGTTATGTTTCCAAAGCATAGAAAAAAAACATTCTGATGCAACTATTATATATGCAACACTTTTCTCCATTGGCTAACATATAAAATTTGAGACCGTAAAACGCCTGATTCACCGTCCGAAAAGTATGTGTAGTCACATAACGTTGCAACAAGCGACGTCATTGGATGGCGTCAACAAAATGCCGTTACCGATGAATTTGTCAACAAAATGCCGTTACCGATGAATTTGAGTTTTCATAGAAAAACAAGTTTGTATGTATGATCTTACTTTATATTTCTAGCATTTAAATGGAAAAGCATTATAACTGAGATGAATGAATGGTGTTTTACGGCACGTCGACATATAAATAGGTCATATTGTGCGCAAAAGCTGATGAAAGATGAAGAAATGAAGTAGTAATTAAATATTAATGTAAATATATAAAGATAAAACTATTTACAAATAAGGGATGATATGGTACCGTAGTAATATAAACTATATATGTAAACCATCAAATAGAATTGAGATAACCATGCTAAGATTTTCAATCTGGGATGATAATTATGTGGCTGTGTTTACAGTCTGAAATTATGTTTTATGGTTCCGCTACCGCGGCGCAGTAAAATGAAATTTCAGACCGTAAAACCACTCACATACTGTCCCAGACTGAAAATCTTAGCATGGTTATCTCTTAATTGGTCTGATGATGAGCTCACATTAGATAAATGATGTTGACGATCATGCAGCATTCTGTTTTAAGCATGGACATTGAGTTGTTATAATAACAATAACGATTAAACTCTCCAACACAGCCTTTATAACCTATTTAAGTGAGGCCGAAATTAAATGGCCTCTTCTCAATTGAAAAAACTCTATATTTCCCAATTCTGGGAAAAAAATCCCAATTGAAAAATAAATAAATATATATAATAATAATTATTAATTAACTATATTAGGCGTGTTTTACTAGAAACTCTACACATAATACCATGCAAACTCGGCCAATACGTACCGGAAGTCGGCCAATATGAGAAAACTCGCCAATACGAGCTTAAGTGATGTCGTTCACGTTAAGTGACGTCATTCACGCTCGCTTACAAACTTATACATGAAACTAATTAACGCTACTGTAAATAAACGCAAATCATGCCTAAATAATGTCTTTAAAATAAAATTCTACTATTGTGGAAGTTAATTCATACTAGACGGGTGTTCCGTGGAACACGTGTTTCGTCTGTCAGTGCTTTGTCAGTATAACAAGGTTTTTTGGACCCAGATAAATGACCTTGACAAACTGGCCTGACTAAGTTTTGGTGAAGAAAACAATGAGTTAAATAACCGATATAATGACCTTAAGTGTGACCTTGACCTTTATATTTTAGTATGGTCATATCGATGTTGTCATGATGGGTATATATTGAAAATTTGATGAAGAAATATCCAGAAATGAGAAAGTTGTAGCCAACGCTAAGTTTTCGTGACGGACTGACTGACGGACAGACGGACGACAAAGTGACTCCTATGTATCGCATTTTTCTTCGAAAAGGCGACACAAAAACATCTGACAAAATAGAGAAAATCACGCTGTTTCTTTCCCAATTTTGACAATCTTGTACTTCTTTTTCCCAAAATCAATAGGCCTAGGCCTTTTCAGTTTTCTCGAAAAAAGCCCTGCTCCAAATGTGCCATAACAGGAAACCGTCACAAATTAGATTACTTCTGCAGTTTGTACTTTAAGCGCTGTGCCTATGCAATGAAGCAAGGTCCCTGAATTCAGTGTTTTTTCCCTTATATAAGTGGTACCAAAAAACCGTACCATTCCTAATGGCAACAAAAGTGTTGTTTTTTTCCCAATTGGAGTAAAACAATTCCCACTCTCCCTGCAAAAAAAAAAGTGTATTTTTTTTAAAATATGTAAAGGGACACTGTCCGTAACTTTTAGCTTATAAAACACACAACAATTATGTTCGCAAACACTACACACTAAACATTATTGAATATTTACTAATTAAAAGCAAGATTGTTTAACGGAATTCAATCGCGGTACAAAAAAAAGCAAATCCACTTCGTGGGTTTGAACTCGCAGCCCAAACTCGTAGTAAAAATAAGTGTGCGTGAGCGTAAAGTCGACGGAACTCGCTCCCGACTGAGCTAAGCGGGCTATACATATTACGCAATACATACTATGGTGAAAACCTTGTGCGCTATGGAAGTCACATGAACGCATAAAAGGTAAATATTGTGGATCCCACTTTATTTACATTTAATAATTAAAACTCTTTTTTTTTCAAACTCACGAATGTATTCCTACATACTTCTTAGGGTCTATCCTCATGTTTTCATGTATACATTCCAATGAATAAAAGTCAGACAGTTATTTGGTTATGCTCAATATCTGCTTACTTACGGACAGTGTCCCTTTAAAGTGAAGCTTTAAACAAAAAAAGGGGGAAAATATATTCTTTTAGGTGAGGGTAATGCAATACTTCAAGAGAATGTATACATGGTTATGTGTTTGCACAAAATATTGCTTTTGTTTGATAGTGAAAAATTCACAGGGTTAGCAGGTTAGGCAAAACAATGTTTTTGATGAAAAAATAGAACGAGGCTATCCGCACGACCGTCGTGCCGATTATTTTCTTTATCCGCACGACCGTCGTGCCGATTATTTTCTTTATCCGCACGACGGTCGTGGGAATAAAGAAACTGATCGGCACGACTATAGTATTGTTCTTTATCGGCATGACTGTAAACAGAAACGTAAAGTGTTTTACAAACTCGTAATGTATACAAAACAAATAAAATACTTAGGGAACAGTTACATTGTGTAAAATTATGGGTAAATTGTGTTTTGAATGAAAAACAAGAATCTTGTACAGTATTTCCCGAAAGGTCCGTATAAGGATATATCTCAAATGGTATACAAGTAAATAACTTATACAGTATGTATAGAACATACTTGCCATTATGGCATATGGAATTCACATGTATACATAATAAAAACATTATAAGATGGAAAGGGTGTGTGTGTGTGCGCGCGCGGGTGCGTGTGTGTACGCGTGCGTGCGTTGGTGGAACTTGCTGACATCTATATGAAATGGGACGATATAAAGACAGTCAGGTTTGCCAAATTGCCGCTCATCACCGCAATCAATCCCCTAACATCCTACTTGATTCTGTCTTCTGTTTAAATAGTTTCATTTTATACATATATTATCGAAAGATAGATATTTAGGTGAAAATGTGGCAAAACAAATAAACACACAAACTACGTATGAACAGTAAACACGTTTATTGAGCAATCAGCACTGAGATTACAATACAAACTACTTCTGAACTATTTGGGGGATACAAGAGAAAAAGAGAAGAACATGTATACAAAAATACATAGCCCCTATATGACGACATATATGACGAGAAAAATAACAATAGCTATCGCAACGTAATTATTTGCTATATCTAGACCTTAACTCCGAAGTGAAAATCTATTCAACCCGCCAACCCGCCAACAACAGGCACATTTTAAAATACAAAATCATTCTTCCAAACTCTATTCATGTGTTGAGGTCATAAAATAATTAATATGTACCGATTAAAAGCCTAGTTGATGTATACCTAAAATACATGTAATTAAGTATACGTGAAATGAATTTAGAGTTGATCATTCTTAATTCGACGCACAGGACAGTTGTTAAATTTGGTTGTTGTTGGCGGGGTAGCTACTTTAATAAGTGTCTTGCGGGAAGCCGTATGCTCGTATTGTAAGAATGAGGTTGTTAATTCATTTATTAATTTACAACAAATTGCAGATAAGTTAATGCCGTAAAATGGTAAAGCGTGCATATGCTAATTAGTTTGGCATAATTATGTCATACACACGAAACTTAGCACTGTTAATCATGCAAATTAAATACAAGAAAAGTCACTAGTAAGTAATAAATGCCACCAAAAATAAATTCTGATGGGAATTCTTACATTGTACATTTGGTTATTCCGCCGACAACAGGCAATAACCGTTCTTCCAAACTCTATCCATGTGTTGAGGTTATACAATAATGCACATGTTCGAGAAGAAGTCAAAATATTTTCATGGATACTTAAATACCTGTAATTGAGTATGCGTTAACTGAATTTAGAGTTGGTAACTCATAATTCGACGGACAATAGGGTGGTGGTTTGCCTGGCTTGTTAAAGCGTTGATAGTGTAGTTACAGAGTTCAGATTGGCAACATGTGTGAGTTACTCATATACCTTAGCTTAGAAACGAAGTACATTTGTTGTAAAAGTTCCCTGTTGTTGGCAGGATAGCTGTTTTAAAGGGACACATGGCAATCTTGATTTTTTGGAAAACTAGCGGCGTCCCGTTAGTTTTTCTACGTAAATTGCATTTGTTCAATCATTAATGTTAATTATAAGAATTGTATTAAGCCATTTGTTTTTGCATATTATTATTTTTTGATATTAGTGCACCAATAATATATTAAAACTTATAGTACATGTATAATAAGACGCAATAGTGAATACTTAAAATTTGATTTATTAAAATGTACCCAGGGTAAAAGTAAAAATGATACTGGATATATAAATCGATATGCCCATTTTAAATACTTCAAGATTGCCGTGTGTCCCATTACTGGAAAATGGAGGTGAAAAATCAACGCATTTGACCTTTGACGGTCAAGTGTGACAGTGACGCTCCCGATACTTGCACACGATCCAACTTTTCACTGTGGTTAACATTTGTGGGACGTTTCATGTAAATCCCTTTAGTAATTTTACTGATTTGACCTTTATGTTTAAGTTTTACCTTGACCTTTGAAGTACACAAGTTATGCTTGAACACGACTCACATTCTGATTGTGGTTTAAGATGTATGTGAACATTCACGGAAATCCCTCAGACTTTCAATGTTATGGCTGCGATATGATGTTGGCTCATTTTAACTTTAAGGTAGGTTGTTAAGAGCTATGTGATATTGGAAAGTGCTGCTAAACAAAACGCTGTTCTGTAACCCTATGGGAACAATTTGGTGGTGTCTATTTTGAATGTTTTAACGACGGAGTGATATGCCAAATTACAAATCTTATTCTACCGCAATATAAATCTGAGCATACTTTACTGTATATTGAAAATATTCAAGCCGAAAAAATGTTTTCTTTTGTAATTTAAGCATTTCATATCAAGTTAATTCAGAAAAATATTAGTGCCATCAAGAAATTTTGCATTTACATCGTTTTTCAACGTCTGCCAAGATTCTTGGTTTTTGGTGAGGAACGACAACTCTGTGTAGAGATTGTACACCTCCGTTCGGGGGACTTAAAACTCATTTGTAGCAAGGTCGTTGATATTTCCTTTTATGAATGCAAAGCATTAAATCTAGTACTACGAGTTATAGATAGAGTCTGGTCTCAGCGAGTCGGCTTATTTAAACGTCGAGATGGGCATAGCCCATCTATGTGTTTAAATAACCAACGAGCTGAGACAGACTCTATCTGGTGTACTTTGTAACACTGTGACGCCAGAGTGACCGTACTCCAACTTCCTCCATCTGATAGTTGTAGTACGGTATAGTCACGCCCCTTTAGCTACCATACATTAAACGATTTAATATCTTTGAAATCATCAAAGGAAATGTCACCGAGCATGCTACAACTACCAGATAGAGGAAGTTAGAGTACGGTCACTCTGACGTCACAGTGTTACTAAGTACAGCATGCTACAAAAAAGATAGAGTCTGTCTCAGCTCGTTGGTTATTTAAACATCTCGTTGGGCTACGCCCATCTCGGTGTTTAAATAATCCAACTCGCTGAGAGCAGACTATCTATTGCTTAACCAGCATCTCACTAAAAATAGCACGTCAAATTCCATATAAAATAACTTAAACTGAACCGCAACAGCCGGTATAATGTAACCAACAAAAGACACACATTACTCTCAAACTTTAAGAGCATTCTGTGATTAAAATGCCATTACTTACACATTCATGGCTTACTGCTAAGCTTATATAACATTTCAAAGTGTTTAAATGACATGTTAGCAGATAACGAAAAAAACGTTTTTTATACGAAAGTTTTGACGGAAGGACATGAACAGAGAATGCCCTACTGATTTCGTGTGTGTGAGTGGGAGGAATAATAATAATAATAAAAAAAACACGCACAGATTTGCCAGAATGTTTCTAAACATAAACATTTGACTAGATACCTACAGTTTAAGTATGAACATTGAAAACGTTGAATAGAAACAATTAAAACAACCACTTATATAAGATCCTCTACATGACACACGTAATCCATTAGAACAAACGTAAATGTGTTTATTACTGCATCTGCTCGGGGTATTATTTACAATTCTTGCATACCGGACAAGGATATCCGTCATTTTACCGGGGCTAGATATTTCCATCTCACCCTAGGGTCGAGATAAAATTCACGCGCGCCAACATCCGGTATGCCGGTAAACATGCAAAACATTAGTAGCTGGCGGCGTCAACGCACAACATGTCTCCGATATGCAAAAAAAAGAATCTATCATGGGTATTCGGTTCAGATAGGGAATTCCAACGTACATTTGTTTTTTGTTACTGCATCTGCCACAGCCATTTCCTCGGTGTATTATTAACAATTCACACACTTCCACTTGTAAGAAGATTTTTTGTTGGAGAAAGTCTTCTTCTTAAGCTCACGTAGAATCCGGCGTTTTGCAGTGGTCTAATGGGGCCTTTGTTGTTCCTATGCCATATAAACGACCTTCCGAATTCCCGAGTTAGAATATTCTCGGATAATTGTCTTCTAGAGCTTTCGCACGATTAAGTCTCAACAGGATCATACCATATTACAAAATCATTTACATAATTTAGAACAATGGGCGTCTAGTTGCAAATCAAATCAAATACAATTTTATATATTGGTCTACATAACATTACATGAAATGCAACACATATCGATACACTGGCGCGACGGTCGTGCGGATAAAGAATATTATTCGCAAGACCGTCGTGCCGATAAGGAATATTATTCGCACGACCGTCGTGCCGATAAGGAATATAATTCGCACGACCGTCGTGCCGCTAATGAATATTATTCGCACGACCGTCGTGCCGATAAGGAAAATAATCGGCACGACCGTCGTGCCGATAGACATTCTCGAAAAAATATGCGTAATTAAGCAGATATGCGTCTTATCTGATCTGAAGCACTGCCCGTTAAGACGCGTGTAGTCTTCATTTTGTACCGGCGATCGCTTAGACCATCGAGAACTGGTAATACCAGGACACCTATACCATTCCCAAAATGCTGTAAAATCTCTGTAAAGGGTAATCAATTTACTTCTACGATATAATGTATACATTCTGGTCCGAATCAGCCTTTAAATCTGTTCAAGATCCGAGTCAGTCATGGTCCGAATCAGCCAACAAATTTATCTGGTCCGAATCGTCCATGATCCGAATCAAACAACATATTTATCTGGTCCGAATCGTCCATGGTCCAAATCAGCCAACATCTGGTACGAGTCGTCCATGGTCCGAATCAGCTGGCATTCACATTTACCTTGTTTATCGGTTATCTTCTTCTGGTGAACCCAGAGCTTCACAGTTTTCATTGTAACCTATTAATTGTGTTGCATTATATTGACACAATTAATTGCATAAACATGAAAACTTTGATTTGTTTCCATTTTATGAACGGAAGTTTAGTTTATGAAGCTGGTTGCCTGGTTTGAGGGTGAAAAACTGTGTGCCTAAACACAGAAATGGACCAAAATGTACAGTAATGCCCACAGTAATGTACAATAATGGAGTGGTAAACACAACTTACTGCAGACGAATATACAGTAATCGATAGATATATCTAGATATATGAAACAACGAAGGCACAGATATAATAATGGACAGATCTAAAGATGATATATGGGTTTAAAGTCTGGCAATTATTTTCTGAAATTTCTGCAATGTGCAACGTGAAATTGGATGAATTTCACAGTTTCCAATCCTGTCTGTAAGGTCTGTGTAGTAGTAATAGCAGTATTCTTTATTGGAGAACAGAAATATATATTTCAGAAAATATTATTATAATTTATATAACTGTACTCCTAGTTTTGTTACATTCGAAAATGATTTTCTTTAATAATATAAATACATAGACACATTTTATTATGTTTTTAATTATACCATGGATATATATGTAGATCTATGATTATACCTATGGATAGGTCTATCTAATATCTTAAAGTTTATTATTATTTTTTTATTATTTTTATGGGCTTCATATAAAGCCCTGTTATGAATAAATATATATATATGATGATATAGGCCTTTGTGTTATTTATTATTTCCTTACTATTTGCCCTTTGTTTATGTTTTATTAAACTAATCAAACCAACATATTACACCTTTAACGATAGCGTTTGATGACCATTATGTAATTATGTATAATCAGTGAAGTAATAAGAGAAAATGCTAAAATGCTAAAATCTTCAAAAACAGCCATTTAAGGGGGGAATTGACCTATTCGAAAATTTAAGCGTACGCATATGAACTATATATAATTTGTAACTTTGAAGATATTTGTGATTTGATTGTTAACAGGTTTTTATTAATAAAGTCTCAAATATGGCTATGTTTGACGTTTTTTTTATTAATTCTTTTAAGGATGTTGCCTGGGAAAGGACGTAATGCTGAGATGTTTTTTAAATTGATATTTAAAGCTTCTTTGGATCATTTAGATACAAAATAATCAAAGAAAGGGTAGGTCACCACACTATTTTCTTTCCTAATAGACGTCTTTGAAGAAGTCATATATTTCCAAAGAGGAAAAATAGAGTCATTGAACATTTTCATATTTTTTTTCATAACATTACATTTATTGAAAAACAACGATTAATTTTCGACTACATATATACATATCTTTCAAAACATACATAAACAATTGTAATCCTCATTCGTCTTTTTACTTTGAAAAGCAAACATATATAGACCCAGGGCTTAATTATCAGCCCAGATAGACCGTAACCCACCCATTATTTTTTTATAAAAAAGTATGTTCTAATGCTCAACTTTCATTAAAACTTGTATACGACAAGGTCCTACGACATTTCTTTCAAAACAAGTAAAAAAATATATAGGTCACTAGGCTTCTAAGGATTTTTTATTAAAAATTCTTTAAATTACACACATTTTGGAGTTATTTTGACATTTTCACTGTAAAATATTGTACCCACAATTTTGAAAGAGATCGAACATAAAACTAGCTCAGTAACTCCTTTTATATATGTATTCCACTACTGAAAAACAAAAGTCTTATTTTTTTCTATAGCAAAAGGATAAATTATACTTCGAGCTACCCATACCCCCTATTTTGTTGACAACAAAAAATGATATCAAATGACGGGAAAAATATGGAAAAAAAAAATTGCTTCAAATTTTATATGTTTCCATCTTAAATCCTACATTACATCCATATCTATAAGAATGCAAGAAATTAAACAAATTCTGTTGTCAAATAAAACTATGATTTAAAAGATAAAATCTTAAACTTGAAAATGTCAAAACTTGCCCTCAGCCAACATCCTTAAGATGTTGTTCTTTTTTATGGTATATAATTTCTTTGGCAAAGATAGTTCCCATCTGAATCTAAAATTTCACCCGTTTGATCAACTAACTTTTGAATATCGGTTTCATTACTAGTAAATACCTCTTGTAATAAATATATCATCTTCTGTATTTGTGGTGTTTTAAATGTTTCTACATAATTCCTTTTATGTTCATTATTCCATAAAAACTTATTTGGAATGTTACACTGTGTGTTACATGATTTTGAATCAGAAATATCTACATGTCTACTGTATTTATTGAACAATAACTTTAAAGACATCATGCAATGATCAGAGAAAATGTTAAGATCATACACTTTCATAAAATTCACTGCTGAGAATAGAGATTTACTGCATACAAAATAATCAACAACACTACTGCCTTTTCGAGTATGGCATGTGCATTTTCCCTAATAGGTCACCTACGGTTCAACCATTTGCCATACATACTCGTATATCTAATATACGTCTGCCATACATATTTATGATAGAATCGCAAGAAATGATATTGAATATGGTTATTAGGTAATGGTTAATATCTATTATTTCCTTATGTCTTTAGATTCTCCGATTCTTCGTTAAAATCACCACGTGCTATAACTATACCTCGACAAGAAAAATATTCATCTATGATTCAATCTTTTGCAGAATTTCTTTCCCATGTACTTTGTCATATGAAGATGTAATTGGTGGTAGGTAAATGAAAGCTAGATATATGTCGCTGGTAAGGCCAGTATGTTCTTTCATTATTGTCAACCAAATAATATCACTGTCAGAATAATAGGATCACATTTATATATATGTTTTATAGATTCCCTGACCATAACAGCGATACCACCTGAAGGGGACCAAGCCTTTTTCTGTTTAGGTCTATCTTTTCTAAATACATAGTAACCCGATACAGATATATCTGTAGAATTATCCGCATGTGTTTCTATTAAAGCAATACAATCTGATAAATTAAGCATTTTTATAACTTCTGGATCATGCAATTTATTACCTTTAACCCCGTGTGTGTTATACCCTAGGCCAATAATAGTCCAACAACTAACTGAAAGAAAACTGTTGTTGTCTTTTAACCATTTGTGATTCTACTTTATAATTTAATAAATACGGTTTTTGGTAGGAAGTGACTATTGCAGTTATAATGTGTACAAGAAACTTACACCAGTATACACTTAGTACATTAAGTTAGAAATACATATTATATAATGAAACATATCGCAAGCTTAACTATATCGACACCTTATTTATATATAATAAAAAAGATAACAATATCGGACAGGGAAAGCAGCATTCAAGGACGACACTCAACCACAAAACACAAAAACGAGGAGAAACAAAATAAAAGCAAACAGACAAACGAGAAGGCAAAAGTAATAAAAAATGCAAACGACATCAAAACACAAAAGGGTTGACAATAGGGCTACCGCCTTGGAACGGTCAGTGGCAACAAAGGCCACTGGGGGTTTAAACCGGTTCTAGGGTGCACCAAACCTCACACTTACCCTACTGTCATCCCATTAAAACAGCACAGTGTAAATAAAGAAATCCCCGCCATGATCTAATCTCTAACCAACAAGGCAGCATCAATAGGCAATATAAGTAAAACACAAATATGCTCATGTAAATATAATACAAAAAAATAGCCTAGAAAGCCACAATGAAGGTAATCAATGACTTGGCAGAAGCCAGAGCAACAAGAGAAGAAACCATTAAGGGCACGACAAGAAAGATCATAGACAAACATCAAACGCCACCGTCCCATTGGGCTTTAGGTAGGCGTCATCATAGGGTCCACAGCCTGATACGTATGGATTTCCTATTGTTGGTATCTTCTTTTGCTATATATGCATCTCGTTCTGCGTTTTTCAACAGTTTACTTACATTATTGTCGTTTTTAACAACCTCTGCAAATGTTACTTCATTGTCTTCTTCTTCCTCACTGTTAGCTACTGCTATTGGAGTAAATATTGAATTAATTTCAATTATTGTTTTTTTTTTCCTTTCTAATAAGCGTTGTGTTGCTTCTACGGGGCTTTGCGAATTCCGCCTTATTCAGCTGTGATTCCAAACTTATTACTATACGGTGTAAATCTTCTTTTACGGTTTTTATTGCATGTTTGCAACCTGTGATGGATTCTTGCATATTCTCTGTTGTACTTCGCATAACGTTTGAATCAGACTTAGTTTCTCTTGAGGAACGTTATTCATTCGATCTTTGGAGATCGCTGAGCCCGATACTTATATTTAGTTATCGCTCTTCAGGGCATTTAATTTTATTAGATACTGGGACCATACGCCGTACGACATGAGGAAACAATTAACTCCATGTCCACCGCCGTATGCATGCCATCTTCGG
The DNA here is from genome assembly GCA_037043455.1 of Cyrtodaria siliqua. NCBI lineage: Eukaryota > Metazoa > Mollusca > Bivalvia > Adapedonta > Hiatellidae > Cyrtodaria > Cyrtodaria siliqua. The sequence goes on along the minus strand of JAWPHD010000274.1, from coordinate 375,929 downwards.
GATGGTTAAAATGTTGTATTATTGATATTATGAATATTGAGTTCTGCTCAACCCGGGGCTAGAGGGCGTGAGCGGTACTAGAATATTTCACTACCGCTCATGAACAGTCTCAATCAAACCGAGACTGCAATATTTCGTATGTGTCATGCTCGGCCGTTTCCAAAGGTCCATTATTATACTATTTTTTCTACATCTTCTTTAATGGCATATATGGATTTGTAAAGTACCTTTTCTCTACTGTGTTCATCCTTGTGTTGACATTCTGTTGTAAGATGGTAATTTTTGCGATAATATCACCTTTAACCGCATTTACAATCTACTGCCTGTTTTGTACGTAACATTCCGTCCACATCTTGAACTTCCCTAATACATCTATTTACACGTGCCGACATATCAACTGAAAAATCAGAAATTGATTCCTCAAGTTTTTGCTGTTTATTCGATATCTGCTCAAGTTTTTCTTGTAACTTTCCCTTGAAGTCAAAGTTATTTTCTTTTGACTGGTGAACTTCGAACAATACAAATGCAAGAACAGATTCTACATTCTGGATGAGCTTCAAAACTTTATCATTATCCAGATTGGTTATATCTTTGTCGTTCTGGGGTTCTGGAGTTTTAATCCACAGTCCATTTTCTGCTTACATCTATCTGTATTCACATTAGATTCGTTATTACAACCTGGAACTGGTGTGGTGGTTAGGTCTTTTCGTGATCTTTGTTTTGGTGTATAATCCCCTATTGGCATCTTATTTGAAGATATATCCTGTACTGGGTTAGTATTCCTGTCAATTTCTGTTATTTTAGGCGCACTCTTAACTGTAGTTTGATTTATAATTGTTTCTTGTACTATGTTTATTTTCTTGTCAGTTACTGTTACGTTCAAAGAATTGTCTACTGACAGGTGATGATGCATTTGAAATGCACGCGTCGCTCTCACCTGGTATCTGATGTGCACCTGCTATCTGATTCTCATATACTTCTCTAGTAAAGGATCTTGGGCAATCACAAATAGTAGAACTATGCAAACCAGCATTCTCCATTGACATACACGCTTCTTCATACCTAACATAGCCTTTATAGTTGGTATTTGCATACCCAAGAACTTGTTCACCTGTTTGTGCCCAACTTGTGTAAATACATTCTTCTCTACCGCAAGTAACGGCATACAAATTAAATTTCTCTCGCATGTTTTCTTCTGTTTTCTTCTATTCAAATGTTGTTATTCTTCTATTATGTTGTCTACTTCGGTCTTAATCAAATAGAATACTGCAATGTATTACCTTTAAGCTTCACAGACACAGTCAATACCATATGGGACACCTTTTCCTAACTAATTCTTCTTTAGATCTCTTCACTGTAATCCGTATTTATTTCATATTTTTTTAATTATATTTTTTCAAAATAACAAACTTGTTTTGATGACGTAACAATGTTATTTTCAAATAACTTGGCACAAGTTACTCGGGTCCGTCGCATGGGGACGTAAATCGGGCGGTCCTCTGAGCATGTAGGCTTTTGTTATGCCCCCGAATGGCGGCATATAGTAGTCGCACCGTCCGTCCGTCAGTCCGTCCGTCCGTCAATCCGTCCGTCCGTACAATCGTGTCCGGTCAATAACTCTGACATTCCTGGAAGGATTTGGTAATAACTTGGCACAGGTGCTCACCACAACAAGACGACGTGTCGCGCGAAAAAATCCAGTTCCGTGGCTCCAAGGTCAAGGTCACATTTAGAGGTCAAAGGTAAAAAAGAAGTGCTTTCGTGTCCGGTTAATAACTCCGACATTCATGGACGGATTTTCAAATAACTTGGCACAAGTGCTCCCCACAACAAGATGACGTGTCGCGTGCAAAATCCAGGTCCGTGGCGCCAAGGTCAAAGTCACATTTAGTGGTCATATTTCAAAACCACGTCGGGGGCATTTGTCACTTACAGTGACATTTCTTGTTTTCTATATTATTTATACATGCTCTTTATGTGTTTTACTTATATTGCCTATTAATATTGCCTTGTTTGTTAGAGATTATAGCCTGGCCGGAATATCTTTATTTACACTGTCCCGTTTATTGGGATGACAATATAATAAAAGTGAGGTTTAGTAACCATAGAACCTGGTTACCACCCCCCCCCCCCCCCCCCCCCCCACACACACACACACCCTACCCCTCCCCCACCACCCCGCCCCCAGCGGCCTTTTTTTGCCACTGACCGTTCCAAAGCGATAGCCCTATTGTCAACCCTCTCGTTTCGAGAAGCTTATTACGATAAAAGTACTATAATGTGCAGGGTTTCGTTTCGTGCGAAGCTGACAGTAGGATCACCCTTTGCTAATTAAATCGAATTTTTGCTAAAACCTCCGAAAGTTTATGTTGAATTACATGTACAGTCCGACTAGCAGTCACTATTAATACGAACAACTGATTATTTAAAAATAATTATTAATATATCACCAATATGTACAATGTACTTGTAATATAAATACCGTCAACGTCGTTATGTTAATGACACGACGTCGACAGAGACGTCATTTATTCGAAGGGGTATGGGATCAGTTTTTTATGAAGCCATTTAAATAGATAAATGACTTTAACGGCGTTTTTTCTTAAAATTCCACTGTAGATAAGCGTCGAAAGAAATTCTAAAACTAACAGTTTATAGCTTAATTTAAATGATATAATTTATATATCAAATGAAGGGTGTCGTTAAGACGAACATAGTGATATAAAAATAATTGCATGTGACTAAACTAACACTCAGTGATGCTAAAAACGTCGACAACTGAGTGTAACGCGACTGTTATAAAAAACCGTCAAACATAGCCTTATTTAAGACGTTATCATTAAAACCTTGTTAACATGACGACAAAACAAAATTCATATTCAAATCGCAAATATCTTCAAATTTATAAATATATATAGTTCATATGCGTACATTTTCGAATAGGTCAATTCCCTCTTAAACTAACGGGTTTATTTTTAACATCACGAGATCTATTAAACAAGGATGTCCGGTTGCACCGATTTTATATATACTGCAGGCAGAAGTAATGGCAAGCGCCATTCGAAAAGATAAAAATATCAAGGGATCCCACTTGCGTGTACATGCCATGACAAGCCAATAAGGACTTCCAGCGTAAGTCTTTCATATGTATACGTACTTTCAACGGAGATGTACACTTCAAAAACGCCACCGTCACTCTATGGCTCGCAGAGTGATATGTGTTGACATTGTTTGTCCAAGGGACGTAATCCGTGTACGGGGACATATAAGAAATACAGAGAAATTTGCTCTTGTTGCGCTTAGACTGTCCATGTAATTATTGTTTATAATATTATTACGCATAGAATATGTATACTATTAACCGGCATGTTATTATGACTGTTTGTATGATCATCGTTATGCTTATTGCAGCAAGTCTGTATCCACACACACACAATGGCAAGTCAAGTGAGCCTGGAAGTTGCGTGTACATGCCATGGCAAGCCAATAAGGACTTCCAGAGTAAGTTTTTCATATGTATACGTACTTTTAACGGAGATACACAAGTAGGAAATGCCACCGTCACTCTATGGCACGCAGAGTCATACGTGTTAACATTGTGTGTCCGAGGGACGTTATCCGTGTACGGGAACATAGAGTAAATAGAGAAAACTTTGCTCTTGCTGCGCTTAGAGTGTCCATTTATAATAGTTTTACGCATAGAATATGTATACTATTATCCGGCAAGTTATTATTACTGTTATTATGACCATTGTTATGATTATTGCAGCAACTCTGTATCCACCCAAACAGCGTTAATGGCAAGTCAAGTGAGCCTAGAAGTTGCTTGTACATGCCATGGCATGCCAATAAGGACTTCCTCCAGCGTAATTGTTTCATATGTATACGTACTATCAACGGAGATGCACACGTCAGAAATGCCACCGTCTCTCTATGGCACGCAGAGTGATACGTGTTGACATTGTTTGCCCAAGGGACGTAATCCGTGTACGGGACATAGAAGAAATACAGAGAAATTTGCTCTTGTTGCGCTTAGACTGTCCATGTGATTATTATTTATAATAATATTAAGCATATAATATGTATACTATTAACCGGCATGTTATTATGACTGTTAGTATGACCATCGTTATGATTATTGCAGCAACCCTGTATCCACACACACAATGGCAAGTCAAGTGAGCCTGGAAGTTGCGTGTACATGCCATGGCATGTCAATAAGGACTTCCAGCTTAAGTGTTTCATATGTATACGTACTTTCAACGGCGATGCACACGTCAGAAATGCCACCGTCACTCTATGGCACGCAGAGTGATACGTGTTGACATTGTTAGTCCAAGGGACGTAAACCTTGTACGGGGACATAGAAGAAATAAAGAAAACTTTGCTCTTGCTGTGCTTAGACTGTCAATGTGATTATTATTTATAATATTATTACGCATAAAATATGTATACTATTATTTGGCATGTTATTATGCATCGTCACTCTATGGCACGCAGAGTCATACGTGTTAACATTGTGTGTCCGAGGGACGTTATCCGTGTACGGGAACATAGAGTAAATAGAGAAAACTTTGCTCTTGCTGCGCTTAGAGTGTCCATTTATAATAGTTTTACGCATAGAATATGTATACTATTATCCGGCAAGTTATTATTACTGTTAGTGTGACCATTGTTATGATTATTGCAGCAACTCTGTATCCACACAAACAGCGTTAATGGCAAGTCAAGTGAGCCTAGAAGTTGCGTGTACATGTCATGGCATACCAATAAGGACTTCATATAAGTGTTTCATATGTATACGTACTTTCAACGGCGATGCACACGTCAGAAATGCCACCGTCACTCTATGGCATGCAGAGTGATACATGTTGACATTGTTTATTAAAGGGACGTAATCCGTGTACGGCTACATAAGGAAATATAGAAAACTTTGCCCTTGCTGCGTTCAGACTGTCCATGTGATTATTATTTATAATATTATTACGGATAGAATATGTATACTATTATCCGGCATGTTATTATGACTATTGGTATGACCAATGTTATGATTATTGCAGCAAACCTGTATCAACACACAGCGTTAATCGCTTATCCAGTGAGCCTAGAAGTCGCGTGTAAAGCTACGGCAGGCCAATCAGGACTTCCAGCGTAAGTTTGTCATATGTTTATGTACTTCCAACATAGATGCACGCGTCAGAAATGCCACTGTCACTCTATGACACGCAGAATAATACGTGTTGACATGCTTTGTTTGTCCAAGGGACGTAATCCGTGCACGGGAAACTAGAAGAAATAGAGTTAACGTTGGTCTTGCTGCCTTCATGTGTCCAAATGATTATTATTTATAATAGTATTACGTACAGAACATGTATAATGTTATCTGCAGAACATGTATAATGTTATCTGCAGAACATGTATAATGTTATCGGGCATGTTATTATGATTGTTATTATGACCATTATTATGACCATTATTATGATTGTTGCAGCAAACCTGTATCAACACACAGCGTTAACTATCTAGTGAGCCTAGAAGTCGCATGTACAAGCTATGGCAGGCCAATAATGACTTCCAGCGTAAGTCTTTCATATGTATACCTACTTTCAACAGATATGCACTCGTCAGAAATGCCACTATCACTCTATGGAACGCAGAATGATACGTGTTCAAGTGTCATACATTGTTTGTCCAAGTGACGTAATCCGTGTACGGGGAAAATAGAAATAGAGATAACGTTGCTCCTGCCGCACTCAGGTCGTCCACACACAGCGTTAATCGCTTATACAGTGAGCCTAGAAGTCGCATGTACAAGATATGGCAGGCCAATAAGGACTTCCAGCTTAAGTTGTTCATATGTATACGTACTTTCAACAGAGATACACACGTCTGAAGTGCCATTGTCACTCTATGGCACGTAGAATTATAAGTGTTGACATACATTGTTTGTCCAGGGGGCGTAATCCGTGTACGGGGAAATAGAAGAAATAGAGATAACATTGCTCTTGCTGCGCTTAGGTCGCCCAAATGATTATTATTTATAATAGTGTTACGTACAGATCGTGTATAATGTCATCTGGCATGTTATTGTGATTGTTATTATGACCATTGTTATGATTATTGCAGCAAACCTGTATCAACACACAGCCTCGCCTGTACAAGCTATGTCAGACCAATAATGAATCTCAGCGTAAGTTTTTCATCTGTATACGTACTTTCAACAGAGATGCACACGTCAGAAATGCCGCTGTCACTCTAGATCTCACTACACACTTAGCTCCCTTGCATGTGACTGTAGGTGACTGTAGATGATTCTTACACCATAAAAAGTATGGGTGTGTTCTTCGGTTTGAGAAATTTTAATAATTGCCCATGGATATTTTTTTTTCTTGTTGCAGGTGAGAAAACAATAGTGTGAGATTGGATGAACAGCGATTAGACGACACTGACAGCAAAATGTGACACATTTGTGGGTGCTCAAAATGCGTATGAATTAGGGGTGCAAACTGTTTAGTGAAAGCCGAAAAGGGTACCTTGACTGCCACCACTCACATTAAAAAAAAACCAAACTGGGCTATGTACCAGATTTTGTGGATTTTTATGAGCAGCAGTAACTGTATTTTCCCAAAAAAATACTTTTAGACTGTAAATGCTTGATTCAGAATGGAAAATTGGACTTTACTGCCTATGGCCAACACAGTAAAATCGAAGTGTGTTGTGAGACCTCTATGGCACGCAGAATGATACGTGTTTACATGCATTGTTTGTCCAAGGGACGTAATCCGTGCACGGGGAACTAGAATAAATAGAGTTAACGTTGGTCTTGCTGCGCTTATGTGTCCAAATGGATATTATTTATAATAATATTACGTACAGAACATGTATATTGTTATCTGGCATGTTATTATGATTGTTATTATGACCATTGTTATGATTATTGCAGCAAATCTGTATCAACACACAGCGTTAATCGCTTATACAGTGAGCCTAGAAGTCGCATGTACAAGCTATGGCAGGCCAATAAGGACTTTCAGCGTAAGTTTTTCATATGTTTACGTACCTTCAACAGAGATGCACACGTCACAAATGTCACTGTCACTCTATGACACGCAGAATGATACGTGTTGCATGCATTGTTTATCCAGGGGACGTATTCCGTGTACGGGGAAATAGATGAAATAGAGATAACGTTGCTCTTGCAGCGCTTAGGTCGTCCAAATGATTATTATTTATAATAGTATTACGTACAGAACATGTATAATGTTATCGGGCATGTTCTTGAAAATATATATTTGGAATGAATAAAATATGTAAATCTTGATGTTTTGGGGGATATCAACAAAAAATGAATTAAAGTTGCTGATTTTTGGAATAGTTATTTAAAATTTAAGTTATACTTAAAACGTAGCAAAACAGAAGTCTTCACATTATTTTTAAATGTAAAGTTTTCATGGGCTACAGAAGAAATAGTTCTAAAGGATCTGAGATTAAAAATACCATTTCTTTTGGCCAAAAATATTGAAATTTAAACCCAAACCACTGAAAACTGGACTATGTGTGAGAATTATAATTGATTTGCAGTTGAATGTTCTTCAAGATTTCTATTATATTCATGTACGTTTGGAATAAACAAAGTTTTATATATCTTGACATTTTTGGGGGAAATCTAAAAAAAGAAGCGTAAAATAAAAGATTTTTGGAAATATTTTCATAGCAAAACAAAGTATTTTCAATAATAACGACGGACCTACAACGGTGTCGGCTATTGAATATGACAAGAAGTGTTTATTCAGATAATTCCAATGGGTCATAAGACCCGTGAGGATACAACAAATAAATATAAACTTGACAGCGATAGTGAAATATATATACAACATTATACCAACAAATAACGTAAGTAACAGAAAAGTATTCATATGTATAAGGTAACAATTAATACTTTAGTAGTTAATGTTGTTGTTATAAAAAAACGGCTATTGTAAATGTATTACTTATACACCATTGATTTTCTAATTTCAAAGGCTTTATATATAAAGACGCTAAGGTTTTGCAGTGCCTTTTTGTTATCGCATTTGAAAAGTTCTAAAAATGTGATCATGTTAGGTCTTTTCCAAAAATATTTATTTATGTAATGATTTCTTATTTATTAAACATGCTACATTTAATAACAAAGTGATATTCGTCTTCTAGTTTATTGCAGACGACGCATATTCTTTCATGTATTGGTTTACTGACTGTTTTTTGCCATCTTCCAGCTTCTATTTCAAGGGTATGAGAGGACACACGTAACTTTGATATTGCCTGTCTAAACTTTGGTATGTTTACGAGCTTTAGATATGGATTAAGATCAAAATTATAATCAACAATCAGTTTATAAAAATTTACCCTACTAGAATTTTCTAACCTTGAATGCAAATTTTGAATGAAATTATCATACAGTATAAAAACAATTACTTATTGCCAACCCCTTGAAATAACCATGCATGATAAAAACCAAGAAATTCTAACATTTTTTTTTTACAATTTTACCCAATTCCTTTTATTTGGATATATCTCAGCATCCACTATCATCATATTGTAAACATGGCGTATATATTTATTTTCATTAAAGTTCAATATTTTCAGCCAGTACGTAATTATTTTAATATATCTTTGCGTTACAAGACTCGTTCTTCCTAATTCTCCATAAATGAAATCGTTTTGTGTTGATCGTTTTACCTGTAGTACTCGTTTGCAAAATTGTGTATGCACTCGTTTTATATTTAATCCCCAAACCTCTGAGCCATAATTTAGAATAGGAACAATAAGTTTTTCGAACAAATCAAGTTTGTGCTGTACAGTGATATCTGTAAATTTGTATAGATATCTATTTAGTTTAAATATTGCTTTTTGAGCCTGACCAGCTAATGTACATTGTGTTTCATGCAAAGATCCACCTTGAGTAAAAACAATTCCCAGATATGAAAAAGATTTAACAATTTCTATTAAATTATCATCATAGGTGAATCGAACATCTCCGGCTAATGGACCAGCATTCCTGAAAACCATAACCTTTGTTTTCAATACATTTACTTTTAATTTCCAGCGCTCACAGTAATCAAGAAGAATGGCAAATCCTTTCTGTAAACCCTGTGCAGTTTCTGAAAACCCCCACAATATCATCAGTATATAGCACAATAAAATGTTTGATCATATCTACGTCAAAGCCAACAAACCCTTTCAAGATAAATTCTCCTTCTATGTCATTTATAAACATTGAAAAAAGTAATGGGGATAAACATTCACCTTGACGTACTCCTAAAACACATGTAAAGTCTTCACTGAGCTTATTTGAAAGCTTCACTCGTGATTTTATACATTTATACATAGACTTGATACTATCTAAAATTTTACCCCTTATACCTAGTTTGATTAATTTCATCCATAAATTGTCTCTTACTACATAGTCAAAAGCCTTTGTAAAATCAATAAAACCACAATACAACTTTTTGCCAGCATTTATCATATGAGTACTAATCCCATGCACAACAAAAACATTATCTACAGTGCTCATATCATTTAATCGATTGTTCAGCACATGTGTAAATAATTTCCCAAAAGTACTTAACAAAGTAATACCTCTATAATTCTCAAGATTATTAATACTACCTTTTTTGTGTAGTGGTATTATGTAACCGTCTGACCATATTTCCGGAAAATATCGTGTTTCAAAATATTTGTTAAACAATGATAAAAGTATAGGAATAAATGTGTTTTTACCGTGTACAAAGAATTCATTTAATAATCCATCCGGTCCAGAACTACGACCATTTTTAAGTTGGGAAATTGCTTTCAGTACATCTGTATGACTTATTTCAATATTCAGCTCTTCAAAAATAATTTGGAATTCATTTTTAACATACTTTTCATTAAAGTCTATTATATCATCATCTGGCGTAAAGTATGGATCGCTTGGATTATTGATACAGTTAAAATATTGTTCAAATACAGATATACTAACATTAGACGTTTTAATTCCAGATAATTCTTTCAACATCTTCCAGTACAACTTTGCATTTTTAAAACGATTTTTCTCTAATGTGTTTGTTCCTTCAGAATCGTAGGTGATTCTACCTTTTCTAGTTATATGTTTATACTCAGATCTTGACCTTACTAAATCATCTCTTTGCTTTCCCTGTATTTATTTAGACTTCTCATAAAACATCTCCTTTTCTCATCGCAATCACCATTAAACCGTGGGTTAGCTATTCTATTTATTAAATGTTTGGTTTGTATCATTGCGAGATAGTGTCTTCTTAAAGGATCAGCAACGCTTTCAATAACATTTACAAATTCGTTAACTACAGTATTAATATTGTTTTCATTAAATCTTTTATTTATATTCATCTTTAATTCATTCAACTGGGATACAACATTGTCTGAATCCAGGGATGTTACAAAATCACATATAGATTCACTATTCCAAACATATTTGCTATCTAAAAATGTACAAACCGTTTCAGAACTTGTATCTCTATTTTCAATAGTTCATTATAAGAATCAACTTCACTTTCTAAAACAAATTTAATAATACAATGATCTGTTAAAATATTCGGATCTTCAACAACGAAGCTGGAGATTTTATAGAAAATAGATTCAGAAACTAATACATAATCAACGAAACATAATCAACGAAACTACTGCCTCTACTTCCAACAAAAGTATATTTTCCAGTCCCTGCATCATCACCAACTCGACCATTTAATATTCGAAGCCCAGTCTGCTTACATAAATCAAGAAAAATTGTGCCATTACTTTTTAAATGTTTAATATCTTGTGAATATTTCGGTAAAAAGCTATCCGTAGTATAATCATCCGGTAGTGCATCTTTATTAAAGTCGGAATCATGAGTTACGTAATCAGCATTATCAGATATTCTGCTATTAAAATCATCCCCGAGTAAAATGTGACATTGACCATTTGTAGTATTATGTATAGAAACGATAGAGACTAACAATTTATCAAAAACTCCATTTTCAACCGTAGATTGTCTACTACTACCTTCAGGTATAACATAACATAAACCCACAAATAAAACACCTTCAATTTTTAGTTTAGTTATAATATCATCTTCACTATTTAAAAATTGAGTATAAATTCACTACGTATGTAAATAATAATTGAACCAGACTCACGTTTGCATCTTTGATTTTTCTTAGTTCGATGAAGAACAAATTCATCAACATTATCAGCATGAAAATCTATTAAATCATTGGACCATGTTTCAGTCAATAAAATTACATCATTTTGCTCAAACAAAGCAACAATTTTGGGACTTTTCAGTTTTTTTCTTCAACGTGACACTAAGCCCTGAATATTAAGTAGAGCACATCTAATGTTCACCTTGCCCTGGCCTTCCTAACTAGGACAATCACCACTGAGCGTATCTGCATTTAAAGTGTTCTCATTGTTGAGCGATTGCCTCTATCGATCTTCTATTGCGGCTTTGTAGTCTATTTCGGTTTCCCGTTGCAAGTGATGGTTGCTATGGCAGTGTGAAATTTACGTTACATTATATAAGAAATGTATAAAAATGGCATGTCCTTTGATTTAAGTTTATAACTTGGCTAACATATATGCTGGTAATCCAAGATGTCAGCCAAGTTAATGGGACACATAACAACCAAACAGTTTTGTCAGGCATTAAACATAGCGTCTCGATTTATTAATCCAGTATCATTTTGACTTTCAACATGGTTGCATATTATAACTACTCAAAATTTGCTAAGGATCACTCTTATTCTTCCAAAAAATGTATTAAATTAATTAGAAATTAATTCACAATGAGGTTATTAATTTCATTGATACTTCATTTCATTGATACTTCAACAATTCCACAATTTGAATCAAATCATGAGATCACATGACCATACACTGCCCTAAATAATTTCATGTAAAATAGAAATAATGTTATTTATTTCAGCAAGAAATTTAGACAGCAAAAAAGTGATCCTTACCAAATTTTGAGTAGTATACAATTTTAAGTTTTCATTTTCCCGGCGTATTCTACCATACGTTTCAATATATTATTGGTGCTGTATAATCAACAGTTAATAATCAAAACCAATTTGCTTTATACTATTCTTATAATGAATAGTAATGATTGAATAAATGCGAGTTACTTAGAAAACTAACGGGACGCCATGAGTGTTTTAAAAAATCAAGATTGCCGTGTGTCCCATTAACATACATTGTCTAATCAAAGGGGATAAATAATGTTTTAAATTTTGTTTTAACTAATACGCAATAGTGCTTTGTTTATTTTGTCAAATCTTACAATACTCATTCTTAGTACATATTTTATAGATAGATTAGCATCATTTACATAGTCTTAATGTGTAATATATATGCTAATATCGTTTGAGTTTGATGTTATTAGCTACTTTTAAAATATGTTGATGGTTTTATGACTATAGTCTCTTATAATTCTAATTAGAATGGCATGGCTAACTTATAATGTTTACGATGTTTTATTTATGTTTGTATTTATTGTAAACCATGATGAGACTTTAATAAAGAAATTAATAATAATATATATATAAACTTTATACACTAATGTAGATTATGCATGACTGATCTTGCCTCGTATCTGAATAAATGGCCCTTAAATGGAATATGAACATTCGTCTGAAACTGCTTCAATATTTTAATGAAAGTGGACATCACTGTTTTTAAATTTTGTCATTTAAGATGTGATCAGCGTTCCAAGATGGCAGCTATTACAACAACATATCCACTTCAGACCAGTTTATCGAGCATAGGTCCTACTGGGCCTTTGGTTTTCATTATTTCTCAAGAGCAATTATATTTTAATAAACAAACTACAGCATAAGAAATATTTTTTTGTTAGTTTTTTTTAAAGGGTTTTGTAGTGGTGTAAATACAGATCTGAAGATTCCCGTAAAAGGTGACAAACATTGTACCATAATCCAACATTTTAAATTTAATATTCGGCAACAGGTTAACAGTCCTGAAAATAACAGTTCTGAAAAGCACTAACAATTGCTTAATTATGATGAAGATTAATGACATCGCTGTAAATACTGCTGGATGATAGATAGAATCAACCCCTCCCGCATATTTACAGTAATATTTCATTGTTTGATCGATTGTTTACGTTTCACGGCTCATTATCACAGCTTTGTAATACATTTCAAATGGTATTTTTTTTTATTGTTTACAACACAGGTGACATATCAATGACGTTTATTTTCAATCTAAATGGAGATTGTACAGACTTTGAATTTATTATTAATGTATAATATTATCATATATTAAGTTAATTGAAAACCCTCATTATTATGGAACTTACCCTAAGGTAAACAGGAATTCCATTTGTTAGCCATATGTTTGACACCTGATTGGTATACATGTTTCCATTAAAAAGCTATAACGCTTCTCTGAAAACTTCAATGTACATGTTGTATATCATGTTGTTGTTTTATCTCTCTAGTCAAATGCCAGTAGGGATTATGCCATGGTATTTTGTCCGTCGTCCGTCCGTGCGTCCGTCCGTTAACTTTTTTGATGTCAACACTCTAGCACATTCGTTTTGAATGGTCAGTATTAAGCCCAGTTGTGCACATCAGCGCCGCGTTCCGGTCGAATACAGTTTGGCAAAGTTATGGCCCTTTAAAGGTTTTAATACACCACTTTTGTCCAGTCTCTGCTGAATGAATGAATGGTGTTTTACGGCACGTCGACATATAAATAGGCCGTAATGTGCGCAAAAACTAACAAAAGATGAAGAAATGAAGGATTAATTAAAAATTAATGTAAAGATAAAACTATTTACAAATAAGGGATGATATGGTAGTAATATAAACCATATATGTAAATCAACTATTCTGAATTCCTGGACGGATTTCAACGAATATTGGCGGGGATGATGAGTACCAACCCTAGTTGCGCATGTCATCGACGTGTTCTGGTTGAATGATTTTTGGCAGGGTTATGGCTATTGTAAGGTTTTAATACACAAAGTGTGTCCCGCTTAGTTCTCCTGATCCCCTGGCCGGATTTCAACAAATCATAGCGGAGAGGATGAGTACCAAGCCTAGTTGCACATATCATCGCCGTGTTCCAGTTAAATGAAATTTGGCAGAGGTATGGCCCTTTAAATGTTTCAGTACACTAACTTTGTACAGACTAGTTCTCCTGAACCTCTGGTCGAATTTCAACGAAACTTGGCAGGGATGATCAATACCAAGCCTAATTGCACATGTCATCGCCATGTTCCACATGTCATCGCCATGTTCCAGTTGAATAATTTTTGATAGAGTTACGGCCACTTATACACAAACTTTATCTTTAGCAAGTAGAGCGTCCACAGGCCCTCTTGGGTCTCTTATTCTTATTTTCTCATTGATGTTATCATTGTATTGTATCTGTATAGTTTGTAGGCTATACAAGTTGTACATAATATTTTAATTTTGAAGTTATTTAAAGTGACCATGCTACAATGCATTATACAACACAACTCAGTGACCATGTTACAATGCATTATACAATAGAACTCAGTGACCATGCTACAATGCATTATACAACAGAATTCAGTGACCATGCTACAATGCATTATACAACAGAACTCAGTGACCACGCTACAATGCATTATACAACACAACTCAGTGACCATGCTACAATGCATTATACAACACAACTCAGTGACCATGCTACAATGCATTATACAACTCAGTGACCATGCTACCATGCATTATTCAACACAACTCGGTGACCATGCTACAATGCATTATACAACACAACTCAATGACCATGCTACAATACATTATACAACAGAACTCAGTGACCATGCTACAATGCATTATACAACAGAACTCAGTGACCATGCTACAATGCATTATACAACAGAACTCAGTGACCATGCTACAATGCATTATACAACAGAACTCAGTGACCATGCTACAATGCATTATACAACAGAACTCATTGACCATGCTACCATGCATTATTCAACACAACTCGGTGACCATGCTACACTGCATTATACAACACAACTCAGTGACCATGCTACAATGCATTATACAACACAACTCAGTGACCATGCTACAATGCATTATACAACACAACTTCATGAACACACGTCACATACAACTAAAGACAATGTAATGAACACATGTTCATGTACAGTCAAGATGTTGTTTTATGTCTCTGGTAGCTTTTATTAAGATTGAGCCTATTTTTGGTAATTAAATAATTGACCAATCCATTATAAGAAAAAGATTCTACGACGTTATAGCTGGCATTCCAAGGACAAAACATAAATAAATAAATAAATAAATACATAAATAACAACATGAACAACAACAAAAACACTTTTGATGTCATTTTTTTAATAGAATTTGACATCATGTTTTTTTAAGTCGTTACAAGTGCGAAATTATTTTTTACATTGAATGATACATTAAATTTTGAGTAATTAAGATAACCTTCAGTATAATTATAACTGGAATGTATATATGTAATTGTAATTGAATGTTGTTTAACGGCTCATCAACACAGTATAGGTTATTTAGAGCCGCCCCAGAGAGAGGGGAAGGATACATAGGAATCCAGGAACCTGCCCTACTTTATTATCGAATAGATTCCTATGGTTCTTTAACGTGCTCTGAAGATAGACCGATACACGGGACCGCCCGGTTTACATCCCCATCCGACAGAGGAGACTAAGGGAAAGTGTCTTGCCCAAGAACACACCGACGACACTCAGTGGCACCACGGATAATTGAACCCGGGGCCTCCGTTTACAAATCCGTCGAGCTACCGAGTGCGCCACGCCAGCCCTCGTTTATACATAAGGTACTGTATCTTTAAACAAGAGGCCCAAGAGAGCCTGTGGACGCTCTACTGGCTACCATGGCTCTTATAACATCAATGAAGCGAGTGACTGCAATTTACGTTTTTTTTTTTAATTTTGGCCAGAATACAGTTTGGTTTTCGAACTTGTCCGAGCTTTCATTGATATTAACAATCTGGCAAAATTTGTTAAAGATCGGATGAAAAATGAAGGCACTATCGTCTTAACGAGACAAAATATAGCATTTTTAACTAAATCAAGGGCCATAATTCCGCTGTTACTAGTCCGATCTGGCTGGTTTTCAAACTCGTTTTGAGCTTTCATTGATATTAACAATCTTTAAAAGTTTCTTAAAGATCAGATGAAAAATGAAGGCTCTATTGTCTTAACGAGGCAAAATATAGCATTAATAACTAAATCAAAGGCCATAACTCCGCTGTTACTGGTTTGATCTGGCTTGTTGTCAAACTTGCCCGAGCTTTCATTGATATTAACAATCTGGTAAAGTTTGGTAAAGGTCGCATTAAAATTGAAGGCCCTATCGTCTTAACGATGCAAAATATAGCATTTTTAATTAAATCAAGGGCCATAACTCCGCTGTTACTGGTTCGATCTGGATGGTTTTTAAACCTATCTGAGTTTTCATTGACATTAGCAATCTGGTAAAGTTTGGTAAATCGGATGACAAAATGAAGACCCTATTGACTTAACGAGGCAAAATATAGCATTTTTAACTAAATCAATAAGCCATAACTCCGCTGTTACTGGTCCGATATGGCTGGTTTTCAAACTTGTCCGAGCTTTTATTAATATTATCAATCATGTAAAGTTTGGTAAAGATAACATGAACAATGAAGGCCCTATCGTCTTAACGAAGCAAAATATAGCATCTACAACTAAATCAAAGGCCATAACTCCGCTGTTAATGGTCAGATCTGACTGGCTTTCGAACATGTCCGAGCTTTTATTGATATTAACAATCTGGTAAAGTTTGGTATAGATCAGATGAAAATTAAAGGCCCTATCGTCTGAACGAGACAAAAGTTAACGACGGACGGACGGACGACGGACAACTCGCCATCCCAATAAGCTCTGCTGGTCCTTGGCCCTTGGTCCCACCTTAATTCCATTTAGCGATGGAAAAGCTTATATGAGCAGGATTTTATAACGTTTTCTTTACTAAAAAATGCGGTAACCTGTTTAAAATTACCTATGAACTGTTTTAGTTTTACAATATGCGAACTTTTAAAGCCGAAATTAACGTTTTATTTCATACCCCAGCCAACCCCGTTTTCGCTTCTAGGAGAAGAGGTTGGATGGGGTATGAAAGTTAATGCTCGGACCACATAATGGCAAAGCACCGCAAAACTGTAAAACAGAAATTACATTATAAACTAGAACTGTCGCCGGAGGCGGACAAATACCCCCGCTGGCAACTTGTTAGGCGGGGTGGGTAAACATACAAAGAAATATAAAACGATCGGACAGGGAAAGTAGCATTCAAGGAGGACAGTCAACCACAAAACACAGAAACAAACACGCAAACAGACAAACAAGAAGGCAAAAGTAATAATAAATGCAAACGACATCACAAACACAAAATGGTTGACAATAGGGCTACCGCCTTGGAACGGTCAGTGGCAAAGTAGGCCACTGGGGGGTTTAAACCGGTTCTAGGGTGCACCAAACCTCACACTTACCCTACTGTCATCCCATTAAAACAGGACAATGTAAATAAAGGAATCCCCGCCATGATATAATCTCTAACCAACAAGGCAGCATCAATAGGCAATATAAGTAAAACACAAATATGCTCGTGTAAATATAATACAAAAAAACAATAGCCTAGAAAGCCACAATGAAGGTAATCAATTACTTGGTAGAAGCCAGAGCAACAATAAACCATTAAGGGCACGACAAGAAAGAGCATAGACAAGCATCAAACGCCACCGTCCCAATGGGCTTTAGGTTGGCGTCATCATACAATTAAAGACGAAAGCATTGTGGCGAACTGTAAAAGGCTCCACCACCAAGCATGCAGTGCGTTGCAAAATGATCGGGTCATAACCTCTTTTGATAAACCTTTAAACAAGTTTAACAAAGATATTATGAAAGTGATCATGACCAAGAATCTTACGAAGTTTATAAATCACATCACCATAGATAGAACTTGCATCTGTTCAATCATTAATATTAATTATAAGAATAGTATGCAGCAAATTGGTTTTGCATATTATATATTATTGATTATATTGAGCCAGTAATATATTAAAAACCATGGTAGAATAAGATGAAAAACAAGAAATGCCACTCTTCGTGACAAATGACTCCCGAAGTGACCTTTGACCTCTAAATATGACCTTGACCTTGGAGCCACGGACCAGGATTTTGTGCGCGACATGTCGTCTGGTTGTGGTGAGCACTTGTGCCAAGTTATTTGAAAATCCGACCAGGCATGCACACGTTATTGACTGGACACAATTTGACCTTTGACCTCTAAGTGTGACCTTGACATTATGGCCACAGACCTGGATTTTGTGCGCGACACATCGTCTTGTTGTGGTGAGCACTTGTATTATTTGACTTTTGAACTCCCAAGTGTGATCTTGAACTCGAAGCCACAGACCTGGATTTTGAGCATGACACGTCGTCTTGTACTTTATTCCTGTAAGATATATGTCTATATATTATAGAGAAAAAAACCAGACAAGAATTTTCTATATGAAATGCATTAAAAATACAAAGGGCCATAACTGAGTCGAAAAGTATCGAACCGGAACGTCACGACAATATGCGCATATTGACTTGATACTGATGCTTCGTAGCAAGTTTCACGAAATTATAGCATGGTGTTTTAGAGAAATAGCGGTGACAAGAGTTTTCTATTTGACTACCAAGTAATGCATTAAAAATACAAAGGGCCATAACTCAGTGAACAATTATCGAACCGGAGCGTCATGATAGTATGCGCAATTGATACTTCCTATCAAGCTTCGCGAAATTCTAAGGAAGAGTTATTGAGAAATAGGCCGGTCATGAATTGCGTCTATGGACAGATTGTGTCAACGGACATATTTTGGAAATACAAAAGGCCTTAACTCAATGGAAAATTATCGAACCGGAACGTCATGATAGTATGCGCATGTCCACTCGATATTGATACTTCCTAGCAAGTTTCGTGAAATTCTAAGAAGGGCTTATTGAGAAATAGACCGGACAAGAATTGCGTCACGGACAGACAGACGGACGGACGGACAAGGTGATTCAAATATACCCCCACCAACCGCCACTTTGCGGGTGGTGGGTGGGGGAGGTATAATAATATGAAAATAAATCAAATCGTTTTCATGTCAACATTAATTTGTTTTCAAACATAATTTAAAGTCACGTGTTTGAGATCGTCATATACTGAAAGGAAAAAGAAACGCAGGGTGCGTATTTCCGCTGTTCCATGCACTTAATAGGTAATATAATCAAAGCACTGTTAGTATAATATATTCAATGTACTGATTGTACCGAAAATTTACACTAAATAACATATCACATGCATTGCATCATCATCAATTACCCATCATTTGTAGCATCACGATTAGGTCATACTACACCAATTCATTTTCCATAGCCATCCATTATAGCTCTAAGCTCTGTACTGAGTTCCCTAATATAGGAAGCTATTTTTTTTCTTACTTGTTTTGAAAGACCTATCTTAGTTTCATCAAAAAAACATACAAAAACTATACGTTGAGTATGTTTTGAAAAAGCTGTTTGGGTCGGATGGTGCTGACCCACCTACTTGCATGTAGAAACATGAGGAAAATGTAAAATATACTTCTTTTTTTGATTATGCAACAAATTATGAATACATTGCACAAATGTAAGATTTAACCTTCATAAGTACTCTTCAGAAGTTGAATTTTAATTTTTTAGCAAGATTTTTTGGTTTGTTTACCTTGTCAACCAATCAAAATTAAGAGATTCTGTGTAATAGCTCCGAATTTACCCTGGAACTTTTTCCCTGCCCGCTGATTGGTTGGTATTGGTGTAGTCTGATCATTACATTAGCATAATTTTCATACAAGACGGTACAGTCACAGTACGCATAGAATCAAGAAAGAAAGCAATCTTTGTTAAATACATCAATCTCAATAATGTCATTATCAATATGGTATATACGATCCAAATCGTGGTTAACATCAAAGCTACTCGCGTGATAAAATAACAAATGTTTTTAGATGGCAGAAGACACGAATAGTTGATCTGCGGAAAATACAAGAACAGTTCAAGGTTTGACAGCGAAACAACAAGAGGTGTTCAACTTATAAAGTAACACTTTTGTTTATGATGTTATTTTTCAGCAGAAATGATTATCATAAAAAATGCGTGATTTAATTATGTGAAACTGTCATTTAGCACGTAGGCATTTAAAAGTAGTCGCCAGCTCCACGCGGTTCGCTACATGATTTACCGATAACTTTATTAATTCACCAAAATATTAATAAGCATTGTATTCAATTTTTTAAAGCAAAAAATGAATAGTTATAGTTGTTGTATTATCACATACCATATAAAGATATCTTTGGTCATTTTTTTATCAGTAATATTTACAAAAAATGTGTGTGTTTCTTCCCTAAATCTTAAGTTATATATATTTTCTTTCTTTTTTATAAGAAAGTAATGACACTTATTTTTTATAGAGGAGGAAACCATAACAATGCATGCAGTTGATGTTTCGAACTGGAAGTTGACTGTTGTCATTGAATGCTATTTTCCCTGTCCGAGTTTTATATTTTTCCTTTTTTTTTCTTAAATGTTATCATTTTCATAGTCGAATTTCATGTTGTTTTTCGCTGAAATCGTGAAAAACGACAAATAGTAAAAAAAATGCATTTCCACTTTTTTACGTTCAGACTTGGACAAATCAGACTACTATAACCTTAACATGCTTAAACAACAATTTACAAGAATTTTCGAAAATTTGTATTGCAGTTACATTTATAACTGAAGATGTTTGCTTACAAACGTCATTCTCTAGGAAGCACATACTAGTTTATGTCATAATGTTTTACATCGAAGGAATCATTAGGCTTGACATTAAAATGAACATATTCGGCGAGAATGTCAAGATATTTGATTCAGTTATAAAATGAAATTGTTACGTTATAAGTTTAACACCTCTTGGAGTGTAACTATATACAAATAAACAACACGATACAATAGGTTGGTGTTCTGAAACTTAAGACATTAACAAAATGGTTCTAGCTTCACATTTTGATTGATAGTGTTTTATAACGTGAACTCGAACAATTTTGTAATTTAAGCTGTTTCTAGAAAAATTCTGATGTACCCCTTTTCAGACCATTGGGCATGAATTAAACAAACATTCTTGCATAACAAAAATATAATTAGAATAAAATAATTTGGTTCTGCTCAGATTCGAACCCATCCCGCTTGCTTTATAATCCATAATTTTATGGGACTGCCGCTCTCCTGACTGAGCTAATAATCCTTTACAAATTTTGATGAACTGTAAGGTATTTATTCTAAAACCTGAGTGTCCGAAATGACCCAGTTTACGACACGATCGGCACACGTATGCAGGATTATTTTACGACCGAAACAGTTATTTTAACTTCATAGCAAGGGAGGTAAATACTTCAGAATATTACACTGCGTACTTCAAAATAAGCTGAAATCTTATTCCGGAGAATAGGCAGCAACAACTTTTTACAAAGGATAGCAGCTTATGCGATAACCATTACTGACCAAACCTATTAAATATTATATGAAGACTATAAAGGCCATGTATATTTCTTAAATATATAAATCCAAGAAAGATGGAAGATATGCGTTTGATGGTGTTGCAACAAGAGAAATAAATTATAAAATTAACTGGTTATAAATCTCAATCACTATCATAGGAGAACAATACAGCGTATGAATATATTTTACGCAAGATCACGTGATGATCATGTGATGATTATGATTGATCTATTTATAGAACGCACAGCTAAACGATGAAACAATAGATGAAATAGCTATATAAATAATATATAACTTAAACAATGTATCGAGGAAATTATTTGAAATTTCTAAATGACATTACCTTATTTGTATCCGCACTAGAAAAGAAGAAACACCTGTTAAAATATGGGTCTTCTTTTTCAGACAATGCGTCGATTCATCAGTGAGGCTGTAGTTAGGATTCGTGAAAAAAACACGGTAACTATAGCTTGGTGAACAAGTTCACCATGCTAAAAACACTTCTAACGTATTCTTAAATTGAGAGCACTATATCTATGAAATCAATTCAGAGGAAAATATGAAAGCATAATAGTATTCGCTTTGTCTCCAAATGTGTTGCACCTGTGTGCCTTTCCAAATTCCTGTATCATTCTATCTTCAGTTTGTTTCAAACATAATTTAATTCCAAACGTAATCAAGTATGTTCTATCTGTGGCCTTTATATTAATTTGACCAACACAAATAAACGACAAATAAACACTTTGCTCACATACTTCTGTGTTGACCCCACTCTGGCAGGGCCAAATTTGAACCATCAATGGAAGCAGGAAAGTCGTCATATGACCTTAGATTTTGGTGCCGCTATCAAACCCAATTCAATTCGGTCCGTCTGTTTGTCCGTCCATCCGTCAATAATTGCTTCAAACGACATCTCCTCGGTAGCCGCTTGGTCAATTTGAACCTTCATATCCTGATATCAATGGTTTTCAAATTTGTTAAATTTAGGCCAAAGCGGCATCCAAGACGGCCGTTATTACTGTAAATAATCGAAACATTAATCTTCTTCTCGAGAACGACAGAATAGGGTTCGACTGTTTTTCTTTATTAATGACTGCCAACGCATAGGCTATCATGTTTGTTCAAATAAAATTCCCGGTGTAATAACTGGCTGTGCGACGGGAGTCCAACGTTTGCATATGGAGACTTTACAATTTTACATAGACTTACATAGGAATCAATTTGAAAAGTATTTCTCTGAAACCACAATGAATAGAGCTCTCATATATTACATGTTATATCATCGTATGGCCCTCTATCACATTATTTCAAATGGTAACCGGGTTAAATCTGGCACCGTCATGGGGGTCACAGTTTTGCATAGTGTTAAATAGGCGACTCTTCAAAAACATTATCTTCTCTACAACTACAAGACTCGGGGGTTTAATATTTTGCATTTGCCATAAACTTATGGTCCCTTGTGTTAACCTTAGCCCTGCCCCAGGCTCTTATGTTTTGAAAAATCTTCTTCTTTGTAACCACAAGTTATAGAGCTGTCATATATTGCATGCAGCACAAGCAAATGTTCCTTTATCAAGTTTGTGGAAATATGGTGATGCTGGGATCAAATATGGCCGCACCCCAGATGTTGCAGATTTACAGAGTTATATAGGACAATCTTTAAAACATCTCTGAAATTACGCGAGGTTAAGGTCTAATATTGTTCATGTACTGTCAACCGTTGGGTCAAATTTTTCCCTTCCCCAGATGTCACATGTTTTGAATGTACTTATATTGGAAACCCACTAAACAAAATTCTTCCTTCAAACCACAGAGTATTCATATATTGCATGTAGCATAAGCTTATAGTCTTGTGTTCAAATGGAGACCCTGGGGGTAAAACCTGGTCCCGTCCTGGAGTGATTAGTAAGAGTGATTCTGCATTATTTTATTCACAGTATTATGGACTTTTCTTTTACTTACATATCACATTCAGTAATAGCTCTAGTTAATACAACAAAAAAGTAACACATGTGTTCTGGTACAACATCGTGTTCCTTATTCAAGACAGTGAATATAAGGAACGATACTTTGGTAGAGTTTAATTTCTGGCTAAGCAAGCCTTCACCGCCGACTTAGTTATGCGAATGCGAAAATGCTAACTTTTATTCCAGACCACCGGGCGAACAGATGTCATAGTTTTGACCTTTTTGTTCGGTGCAATTGGGTTGTACCAATTCAACTATTCAACATTAAATCCTGATTTATCTTCGTCATGTAATAATTAACACGATATATGTTTAACGTCGGTAACATTGTCAAAATAATGATGTATTATATGGACAAAATGTGTATTATTTGTGGATCCAATTTTTGTGAAATGTGTTTTGTATGATTTATATGATTTTCTCCAAAAATTTAGGTGATTATAAGTACTCATATTAGCCTTTATTATTATACTTTACTTAAAGCTACACAATCCGTATTTGTATTACATTAGAGCAATTAACATGCAAATAAAAACAAGAAATGCGTACTCGAACGACTGTTTTGCGTAATGCGTTGACATGGTACATACGCAAGAGTTCAACATGACACTGAATCGCCCAGCTGGTGACATTTTCCATTGTAGGTACATGCAAAAGAAAGAGACTAAGTGAGATAATATAAAAAAGAGCTGATAGGTTCAGACGATTTTCTTTTACAAGATATTCGAATATAACTCTTTTTAAAACTATGATCGTGCACATAGTATGGCTACATTCGACCCTTGTTTTTTCCATAAGTGGTTAATTGGCTACAATTACGGCTGGAATACACGGAAGAATATACATTTGATGTCACAAATGAAACAATCTTGTTAAAGCTCTTTCCGCTTGTGAAACATTCAATTCGTGATGGAGTTATGCCTTGTAGTTTCAGCGAAGACGATATTTGAAGTTTTCAAGTATACCATGAAAAAAACAACATAAACAAACTTGACAGTTTACGGTTTCTTAAAAGGCGTTTAAAGCAAAAGTTAGTTCAACAGCAAAGAGACGGACGGACGACAACAAAGAGTAATCCCAATATCAATTTCACAGTCGGCCAAATATTGGCATAATTCGTCAAGGAAATCGCAATCTGGGTACTTTGCACATCTGTCGGAAATAGGCCAGCGTGAACTTCATTGACATTTTTGGTACACTTTCTTGATCAAAGTTAAAGGTTGCGTCAGCAACGTTTGTTTTTGTATCGGTAAAGCTGAAATATACCGTCAGTTATTGCACGGGTCTTCAGGTTGATGAAAATTGTATCATAACCAGGAACAAAGGAAACCTATTAGAGTTATAGTACAACTGTATAATGTACCTGTTTGTTTTCATGATCCGGTGAACGGTTCGGAACATTTAGGAAAAGCATAGAGCACTGAGGAACATTGTATAACATTGAACAACAGTGTTGGACATGAAAGAACAGTGTATAACATTAAGGAAATTAACGAACGGTAGACATTAAAGAACATTAGAGAATACACATATCTTACAGAACATATAGAATATAACAGAAGATTCCAGAAATGAATGGAAGTTTCATGGGTCTTCTAATTTATCTAATTCCAATATTCCTGATTTTCGCAATGGAACATTTCTACACAGATCTCATTATGTGTAAATAAGTGACCATGTATTGTGTTGAAATTCGCAGCAGGATTATACTAAATCTTAATTATTATTATAATATATTATTAATTATAATATATTATTATATTATATTTCCTTTTCGATTTTTATATCTATATTTAATGTCACAATAGTGTTGTTTGTGCCGTGTGGCTACCCTGGAAAGTCTCCCCGTACATCCAATCAATATTGATATCTTTTCATCCCACAGGGATTGTATGACATTCATTGATCCAGTTTTTCCTTAAACACATGTGATTCTTATACCGTGTTGATTGTTTTGTGCTCATCGACATTTTGGCCCGTTTTATTAGGATTTTCCTTAACTCTCCTCGGGATCTATTATTATACACTGCTGTCGAGTTTTAGACCTCTTTTAACCGTCCATAAGTTACAGATATTATTTATTATGGATGTTTGATATGATTCTATTTCGTATCTCTAATAACTACTAATTGGCCCGTATTTCGCTTTTCACAGAATGGTATTACTTTCTAAATTACATGTATGAGTTTATTATTAAAAACATTTAAAATAAATATTTCACCTCTTCGGTTACACTCTGCGTCATCAATTAAAATTTCACAAAATAACTCTTCATTTCTTAGAACTAAACCATATGTACGCCTTACACCTTTGAATCTTCATTCGCCAACCTCGTATCATGTTCCTTCTAATAATATTACCAGGATTTTACAACAGATGTACACCGTTTCTAAACCTACCGATGACGAGGCATATATATATATATAACTTAAATATATTTTGGGGATCCAAACTCTATTACCTCTCATGAACAGACTCAATAAAACCGAGTATGCTACTTTTCTGTCTTGTTTGTGTTTGTTGCTTCCAAGGGATCACCTTTCAGTATTTATTGACATTCACACTAGCGTTATCTTAGTGCTGTGTGGCGGCCGTAAAACGTCGTCCCGACTACAAATCAGAAGTGTTATTATTTACTGGTCCTTGTGAGCAACAAACACAAACAAGAGATAAAAGTAGCAGACTCGGTTTTATTGAGTTTGTTCATGAGAGGTAATTATAAGATGCAACACCTCTCACGCCTCCTAACACCGGCTTAAGCGATATTCTACTTTAAGGCAAACAGAATGGGTTTGATAATCCCAAAGGGATCACCTTTTCAGTATTTATTGACATTCACACTAGCGTTTTTTTAGTGCTGTGTGGCGGGCGTAAAAAGTCGCCCGGACTACAACTAAGAAGTGTTATTATTTACTGGTCCTTTGGGATCATCAAACCCATTTTGTGTTGCTTTGAAGTAGAATATCGCTTTAGCCGGTGCTAGGAGGCGTGAGAGGTGTTGCATCTTATAATTACCTCTCATGAATCACTCAATAAAACCGAGACTGCTACTTTTCTCTCTTGTTTGTGTTTGTTGCTTCCAAGGGTTCATCTTTCAGTATTTATTGATAAACGGTTTTGTAGTGTAATTCTGCCGTTATTTGGCGGTTAAGTTTCTTTAAAGGTACAGAACCTATAAAACACTTTTCTCTGACAGTACACCAATACATATTGTAAATATCGGACATTTAAAAACTGCACTATTCTGATAAGGAATTGTTTTATTGAACTGATATCCACAAATATATCGGTATTCTAAATGCATAATTATATTGTCGTTTTATCAAAAGTATACAAAACAATGGTCGTTGTTTTCCTTGCTTTCTTCACATGGGCGTTATTGTTGTATTATGTTCTTTGTAGTCTACGAGGCCAAAAAACATAACACATTTTCCTTCGTGTGTATTTTGCATACATGCAAACGTCAATCTCCTTGACCACCACGTTGAATATTTAATACCAACTATGCACCACAAAAAAAATCGACCGTCATATGACGTAAAACACTATACAAGCAAACAAAATATATCCCTTAAATTACCATACAACATACGATGGTCAATGATAAATCACGTTCACATATGAATAACACAACACATAGTTGGGAAATAGCCTACAGCCTTAGTGAGCGGCCTTAGATCTCTTTATTACAGAAGGAAAGCAAACATAAGTCACATTAAATGTCAATCCTTCCATCCCTTGTAAACTCCAATCATAATCCATATATAATCCATCTCATATACGTTCCAAGGACGGCTATGTATTGATACATATCACTTCACAGTTCGTTTCTAGTGTACTGAAGATAAGCTGCACACAATAAGGCTATCTGAAAAATACTATCAGTAATTCTTTATTTTCCTGTTTAAAACGTATCAAATATAGAAATTGGTATGTTTTGGTATCAGTCCAATTATACGACCTATGCAAACAAAATACAATTAACAGATAAATATATGTCTAATATTAAAACTGCTTGTTATCATAAGACGTAATCAAACAGATTCGCAAATGATGCTTTCAAATATCATATACTCGACATTTAACGTATGCACTTCCATTTTGGACTGTATACAAGTGTCATTTCCTGGAGTTGCTCTGCAATTAAAGACGATTATGTTTGGAACATGTTGGTATTTCAATAGTGCTATGTCTACTAATAATATTGACAAATATATTTTAAAAAAAATCCGTCTGTGGCCTACGTTATGCTTGTCCATTTTTTTCAGTCGTTTTGCTGAAAATTGTAACTGTATATACTTTGTTATTTTCCATAACAATGGTCTGCAACTGGTCTCGAAAACAAAAGAGAATGATATCCTGTATGCGGTGATAATATGATATTATTTATGCCTGGATTATAAGAAGAGAAAATGAAAAACGAGATAAGGCAGTTGTATAGTGTGCAATATGCGATTATGTGAGATAAGTGAGTAAGTGCCCAAACTGTACTTAGTCTTAGATCTTTGACATGAGAAAAAAAAAAGACCTCGGTCTGAGGGTGTCTCGTCCACCGCGGCAAAAGGCATATGAAATATTTTATTAAATTTGTGTTTAAATGATGTCCACCAAAGACAACACTTCATATGACCAAGTATCAAACAAATAAAAGCGAAGCAATCATAAGAAGTTACTGAGGTTAAGTGGTTTAACCAGGGTGTAGTTTTGGGGAAATAATGCAAAATATGACCTTGACTTTAGTAATTTTTGTCATTTAGCGATGTCCACCATTGCCAACAATACGTATGACCAAGTATCAAGTACATAAAGTCAGAATGGGATTTTCATGATCAGGTAATAGTTGCATTGACCTTTGACCTACTGACCTCAAAACCAAAAGGGGCCATCTTTTCATAACAGGCAGTCCACCTATTAAGTTTCATGAGATTTGCTTCAGGACGAGTGGAGTTATGGATCGGACAATATTTTTAATTATCTGATCCGGTAACCTTGACCTTTGATCTATTGACCTCATATTTAAAAGAGGTCATTTTCTCACCACAGGCAGTTCATCTGGGCAGTTTCATGAAATTTGCTTTAGGAAAAGAGGAGTTATGGAGCGGACAAGGTTTTTCATTATCGGGTGACGGTGTTCTTGACCTTTGACCTACTGACTTCAAAATCAATAGGGTCATCCTCTCATCACAGGCAGTTCGCCTATGAAGTTGCATGAGCTGTGCTTTAGGGGAAGAGGAGTTATGGAGCGGACAAGGTTTCTCATTATCGGATGTCGGTGACCTTGACCTTTGACCTACTAAATCAAAATCAGAATAGGTCGTTCTCTCACCACAGGAAGTTCACCTATAAAGTTTCATGATATTTGCTTCAGAGGGAGAGGAGTTATGGAGTGGACAACGTTTTTAATTATCGAGTCCCTGTGACCTCGACCTTTGGACTACTGACATCAAAATCAATAGGAGTAGTCCTCTCATCACAGGCAGTTCACCTATAGAGTTTCATGATATTTGCTTCAGGGAGACAGGAGTTATGGAACGAACAAGGTTTTTCATTATCGGGTCCCGGTGACCCAGACCTTTGAGCTACTGACATCAAAATCAAAAGATGTTGTCCTCTCACCACAAGCAGTTCACCTTCGAAGTTTCATGGGAAAAAGCAGTTATGGAGCAGACAAGGTTTCTCATTATCGGGTGCTGGTGACCTTGACCTTTGACCTACTGACCTGAAAATCAATAGGAGCCATCCTCTCACTTAGGCGGAGAGGAGTTATGGTGCGGACATGTTTTTTCATTATCGGGTCCCAGTGACCTTGACCTTTGACCAACTAACCTCAAAATCAATAGGGGTCCTCCTCTTAAAACAGGCAGTTCACCTATGAAGTTTCATGGGATTTGCTTCCGGGGGAGCGGAGGTATGGTGCGGACAAGGTTTTTCATTATCGTGTCCCAGTGACCTTGACCTTTGACTTACTGAAGGCAAAATTAACAGAGGTCATCCTCTTACCACAGGCAGTTCACCCATGAAGATTCTTGAGATTTGCTTCAGGGGAAGAGGAGTTATGGAGAGGACAAAGTTTTTCATTATCAGGTCATGGTGACCTTGACCTTTAACCTACTAACCTCTAAATAGCAGTCTTCCTCTCATCACAGGCAGTCCACGCATGAAGTTTTATGAGATTTGCTTCAAGGGGAGAGGAGTTATGGAGCGGATAATGTTGCGTCCACAGACCGACAGACAAACAGACGGATAGGGCGAAACCAGTATATCCACCTAAACTTCGTTTAGTGGGGGTATAACAATACATATGACCAAGTATCAAAGACATAAAGTGAGACAATCACATAAAGTTAACTGAGGTTAAGTTACCTAACCAAGGTTAGATTTGGGGAAAATAACGCAAAATATGACCTTGGTAATTTTTGTCATTCAGTGATGTCCGCCAATGCCAACAATACATATGATCAAGTATCAAACAAAAGAAATTAAAGTTATCAGAAAAAGTTAACTGAGGTTAACTTACCTAACCAAACTGATGTTTAGGATCAATAACGCAAAACATGACCTTGACATTGATATTTTTTGTCGTTCAGCGATGTCCAACAATGCCAACCATACTTATGACCAAGTACCAAAGACATAAAGTTAGGCAATCACATAGAGTTAACTGAGGTTAAGTTACCTAACCAAGATTAAGTTACCTAACCAAGGTTAAGTTACCTAACCAAGGTTAAGTTACCTAACCAAGGTTAAGTTTTGGAAAAACAACGAAAAATATGACCTTGACCTTGGTAATTTTGGCATTACGTGATGTCCCTTGACCCAACAAAGCATCTGACAAAGTTTTAGAAAAATTCGAGCAGCGGTTGTTGTGATATAGTTGATTTTATGTGTGGCCGCCGCCTCCACCGCCGCCGCCGTAAATGTGACTGCTATGTCTCGCTAACCACTATGTGGGCGAGACAAAAATCTGTCATTATGTTTTTCTTTTCGAGGAGAAATTAAGGACAATAAATAGCAATGGAAAGCTAACAGCGACAAGAGGGTTCGTTGAAAAATATATTTAGGATTTGATAGATTGCGCGAAGTATGCACAAATACAATACAATCATCAATATGTACTTTATACAGCACTCAGTAAACAAACAGCAAAAAGTGTGCAATTAAACTCAAATGCATCACGTCGGTATATTAATTATATAATGTAATTAAGGTTTGACAGATCACACGAAGCATACATTTATTTAACATTACATCTATAAGATTTAATTGATAAACAAAAACAAATAGTAGTTTAACATTTCACCGAAGATCCACAAGAAAAACATGTGCAATTTTTTTTTTTATAGTTTCCAGATTTGAGATTTACAGTGAAAGAAAAATAAAGAAAATGTTAACACAATTTATTTCAACATATTGTTGCAACGGAATCATGGAACACCATTCTTAGACACCTTTCCCTGCAAGCCGGGAGAGAAAATTAACATGGGATTCCTATATACTATTGTTTTGTGCACATGTTTCAGTAAAATATTTTCAGCATTAACATGAGCTATTTTAACAATGCATGCATTCGTTATATATCATTGGAAGTGGATATTTTAGTGGTAAACCAAAAACCCTTTGTACCTTTACCTTTGTACCTTTACCTTTGTACCTTTACCCTTGTACCTTTGCTTGTTCCGCTGCTTTTTCACTTAGGAGCAGCGCTCAGTCGTTTCTTGAATGAGTCCACAGACGGCACGGAAACGATGGTCACATTTAATTCGTTCCATGGGTCAACGACCCTATCGCTAAAGACGGTTTTTCGAACATTGGTGTTACAATGGACCTTATGCAGTATTTTTGAGTGTCCACGAAGAGTTCTTTCCGGACAATGGAAGAGCGAATCAAGTTTAGTTTATAATGGTTGTTAAGAATTGTATATGTTTCCACTAAGTCAGTGTTATTGCGACGATCTACCAAACTCGGTGGGTTTAATGTTTTGTCGTAACGTAAGTCCAAGCATCGTTTCTGAACCTATTCAAGTTTGTCTTTTTCACATTTATAATATGGGAAATATGTTATGGTTCCGTACTCGAGCATGGGCCTAATCATTGTAGTATACAAAGTTGAAAAAATTCTCTTATTTAAGTCTGAGAAACATCTTTTATTCATTCCTAATCTTTGGTTACTTTTAGATACAGTTGCTTGTATGTGATATTTGGGAGATAAATCATTAGAGACAAGCAAGGTTTTACGCAAGCGTAAAATAGCTGCCGAGAGAAAATAGCATTATTTCTGGGTAGGAACTGGGAACCAAGTTTAACATAATAACAGACCAAGTCACGGGTGTTAAAACAATATTCGAAAAAAAGAGTTGTCACGGAGACGTTAACACGCCATGACCGTTTTTTATTACCAGACACTTTCTTTCCAATTTGTGCTACCAAACATTTTGAATCAAGGTGGGCGAATCCTTGACATGCCTTACAAATTGATTACATATTCACCTTTGTAGCACGACGTGCTAAAGTACACATCAGCACAGAAATACAATTATGATTACATATTCACCTTTGTAGCACGACGTGCTTAAAGTACACATCAGCACAGAAATACAATTACTCACATGTATGGGATGCGTTTGCGTAAGCATGCATTACAACACAGATAAACTGTTCATTGCTACCATGTGTAATTATAAGATTGCGTTAACAAAGTGAAAAAAACTCAAAGAAACTATTCATAACTACCTTACCATGTGCAATTACTAAAATAATATAAGAGTCGCTGCCGGAACTCGATGCCGTTCCGGCAGCGAATAATGAATCCCAGATCTTTCTGCGGATCCACTACATCGAGGTTTAGTCCGTTTAAAGTATAAATATATTCAATAGAATGCCTTATTCGTAGTACCACACATTTCTTGGCATTAACTTTAATTAGCCATGTTTTCGGCCAACAAATATTAATGTCATCTTGTAGGCACAATCTTGAATATTGTTATCTCACGAACACCTCAATTTTGAAAATCGGTTGAGAAATATATATTTTACTGCTAAAAGGCTTTCGTTGACTGTGGCCCTTGAATTCTGCATTTACTTTTCGACTTGTATATCTACTGTCCTTGTTGCTAGCACAGCAGAACATTAAGCAGTCTAAAAACATCTTTAGTTAGCCTTACCATTTTGCTATACAACGTTTAGGGTGTCTTAATTTACGTTAATCCAACTCATTAACAACTTTTTCGATAACAAATCGAAAAAACAATATTAGCTCTAATTTTGGATGCAGCAAAAATTTCCATTGACAATGCCCTATCAAAAACACGTTTCGCAAATTTAGTTGTTTTGTTTTATTTCTCAACCGAATTTGAAAAGTAAGATATTGTTATTTACCACTAAAATGTCTGCCTCATTGATAAACAACATATTTTGGTACTAGTTGAATTTTGTCTTAAAAGTCTTAAAAGTCTTAAAAGTCCACAAAACCTTTGGCTGAAGCGCCTTAAACCATAGTAATCATCCTCTAGTTCTGGCATGCAAACGGCCAAACAGAATTGAATCTGTTGTCAGGTTATAGTGACCCCGGATTTCATCTGTAGCCTCTTCTTCTTCTGGAAGCGACTACAGCATTAGCAACCTAAGTGATATTTTAAAGATCAGTGAAAAAACTATTTAAATGTTGGTTTGCCATTTGGTTTCCAAATGTAACGTTCTTTCGTCTTAAAGAAGAGAAGACAGTCGTATTAATATCACGTCAAACAGCAATTATTATCGTCATTTAGTGTTGGACTATTATTATGCTATTTTATCTGACGCCAAACACAAACGAATTATCGGTTCTTATCGTCATTGCTAGACTCGTATTATGTTAATTATATATTTGAAGCCAAACACAAACGAATTATCGATTATTATCGTCATTGCTAGACTCTTATCACGCTAATTATTGTATTTCTCACAACAAAACACACACAAAACAAACATAAAAAAACACTATATGTGTTTTGAGTGAGTGATTAATCGCGCTAAATTCTAATAATGTTCTACCGCATCGCACGGCGCCAAAAAATAAAAAATAATATATTTGTTTTGAGGAACTGAAATAATTTATTATGACAAATGATGTGTGGTTTTTGCAAGGGTTATTGATAGGATTTTATTTAAATATTTGCATAAAGAGTAATTATTTATATTAAAGTTGTATGCCCTTGTATGAACTACGAGATACAATTGCTATTTCATTTAAAACAAATGCATAAGGTGTAATTACGTGGTCCCGCCTTAATTCCATTAAGCGATGGGAAAGCTTATAATAGCAGGATTTTATAACGGATATTTCGACAATAAAACATGTTTATAAAAAGGTTTTATTAACAAAATTCGATTATCTGTTTAACATTACCTTTTAAATGTTTTAATTTTACAATATGCAAAGTTGTTAAGCCGAAATTAAGGTTTTATTTCATACCTCAGCCAACACCGTCTTCGCTTCTTGGAGAAGTGGTTGGATAGGTTATGAAATATAGATATAAAAATCTACAGTAAAAGTAGCATCCAAGGAGTCAACCACAAACACACACAGAAAGAAAGAACAACTATATATAAAAATGAATAAAATGCAGTAGGGCGGTACTCGGAACGGTCAGTGGCAGAAAAGGCCGCTGGGGGTCTCGGACCACGTAATGTCTTACTGTATAGTTTTTATGCCTTGAAGACGAATATCATTTCGTTATTGATTGCAAAAATTATACAGAATTAAGAAAATCGTACATAAAGCAATATTATTGGAAAAAACCAAACTACATGAAGTTCGTTCAATTATTAAATAGCGAAAACAAAATCGAAGTGATGAAATTAGGATTATATGTATATAAGGCTTTTGATATTAGAACTGTTTTGAACAAATATTGAACACAATTAAATCTATTTATCGCTGAAATTCAAAAATAGGATTTGTATAAGTATTGTATTTTAACACTTAATATGTGTAGTATATCTCTCCGTGTGGAAATGTGGCTGTGTTGCTTCTATTCCATGAAATACAGATAGTAGTATTTGTTTAAGTTTAAGATAACGATTTATACTTCCAAATGAAAATATAACAAATAAAAACAAAATCTCTCCCAAATGGATAACCACTAAAATTCGGTTACATTTTACTGGTCAAATTAATTTCAACGTATAGCAAACTTGCTAACACATACGTTTAACTTTTGTTTCATTATCCTCGTAATAGTACCGAATGTATTCTATGGTATTGCAATGCTTTGTTATTTCTATGTACATGTACTAACAACATGCCATCTAACCACATTTATTTGTATCTATTATGTAAACATGTTCATGGGCCATATTTGGCTTAAAACAATAAACAATTATATATATGTAATAGTTGTTTCCAAATCTAATGGCGATGAACATAGTATACACGCTAGCTAATATCTTTTAATACATAGCACTGTAAATGATAATTGTCCACTTTGTATTTTAACAACATTGCTCTATCATTTAGTATCCTTTATTCCTTTTCAGGATCCAGTGTTTGTGAAACGTGTTCTGTTCAATGTATGATTTCCTCTACTATATACTGTATATATATATATGTTTGAGCCTGAATAAAACTGAAGCAGAATTACCGAAACTCACGACAAGCAACAATGCATGTGTGATAAATGCTGCCATAGCTAGACTATCAGTAATATTCATAACTCTTGTTATAGTTTAAGACGTTCAACTTACTAAATCACTTATTATTAGTAAAGTCACCGGACTGCCAATACATAATAATTACATGGTTAGTAACTAAGAATTTAAGCTGTATTTTGGTGGTGTAAGAAATGTACAGTTTACGTCTGCTGCCGCCAAATACAAATGGAGTATAATTCGTCAGGAGAAATAACTTTGGCAAAAAAAACACGTTTTCGGCGTTTAAGTATATTTAATATCGCTAATAAATACAAAATACTTTCTTTTGCTAATGTATTGCATTTCTAAATTGATAAGCATAACAAATATTATGTATATTTGCAGTTTAAATGGCTGATTCCTGACTTTTTAGGTCATCGAATAATAGCGCGTGTAGCCACCAGCATAATACAGCAGTTGGACCGAAAATATTAGGTTAGTTTACAGTTGCTGTATTTGTATCGTAGAAACATTAGTTGCATGATAAATCAAGATGTCGCATTTAAAGCAATTGTTTACTTCTAAAGTGAAAATAATGGTATTGTTTTAAATGTCACTGAGTGGTTAAAGTGGTTAACATGACAAACGAGATGTTACATGTTCTATCCTAATCATATATCATGGACTATTGTAAGGCGTTACACGAGACATAACATTACGCGTTATACATGATGTATTTGTTTTAAAACCGAGCCCCCGTATACGTAGTATGAAATAAAATTAGACATACCACACCCCACACTCACCTCCTCCCCCCTGCCCCAAGCAACATTGCATGTTAACGTTATAATACTCCGGACATGTGTTGGTATAAACATGGTTTATTTCAACATATTTACACCATATACATTGGTACAGTACATAGTTAATAGGATTGGTATGAAAGAATACATCTTATTTATAGTTCCTCTCCTTGGTATTTGACAAACGCAATTGATGTTAGTGGTAAAAATGTTGTCGCAATTTTTAAAGTTGCTTTATGAAAACGAAAATTAGTATGCATTCCTTTTAACAGAAATAAAACTAAGTATTAAAGTCGAACAGGAAATGTAGTTTTTACAGAACACAGTAAACCCAAATACACGCAAAAAGACAGACAAGAATGGCAATCGTAACCTCGTATAAAAGAGTATGAGAGTTGAAACGGCCGAACGCGATAAATACGAAA
This sequence comes from Cyrtodaria siliqua, assembly GCA_037043455.1. NCBI lineage: Eukaryota > Metazoa > Mollusca > Bivalvia > Adapedonta > Hiatellidae > Cyrtodaria > Cyrtodaria siliqua. The sequence goes on along the minus strand of JAWPHD010000274.1, from coordinate 339,515 downwards.
TATTGCAGTCTCCGTTTGATTTAGACTGTTCATGAACGGTAGTGAAATATGCTTGCTACCTTTCACGCCCCTTAGCCCCAGGTTGTTCAGAACTCAATATTCATAAAATCAATCGTACATAATTTTAACCATCCAGAAGATGGCATGCATATGGCGGTGGACATGCTATTTAACTGTCATTATTCCAAGCATACCTATAAAATGTCATTTTTCCCAATAGGTTTTCTTTGTTAAAAGAAGGCAAACAATAACCTCTCATGAATCTAAATACACGAAATTAGTTAAAAGCCTATATACGAAAATTAAAAAAGTAAATGATGGTTACTCTGTGTATACTGAACGTCAAGTAAAGGGACGACAAGTAGCATTTTAAGAATAGTTTAATATTTGGAAAAAAGAGTATGATAATGGACCTTTGGAAACGGCCGAGCACGACACATACGAAATATTGCAGTCTCGGTTTGATTGAGACTGTTCATGATTGGTAGTGAAATATGCTAGCTACCGCTCACGCCCTCTAGCCCCGGGTTGAGCAGAACTCAATATTCATAAAATCAATCGTACATCATTTTAACCATCCAGAAGATGGCATGCATATGGCGGTGGACATGCTATTTAACTGTCATTATTCCATGTCCAGCGGCGTATGGTCCCAGTATCTAATAAAATTCTATGCCCCGAAGAGCGAAATGAACAAAATGAAATTTAGTTGGGAGCAGCGGTTATAAGTTTGATTTTAAGACTGCGCGTCAAATTCCAACAGGGTTGCCATATGACATATAGGGTTTTCAATAAATGCTGTTTTACGCAATTTCCTTATGATCTTTCCATTACTACGACGACAAGTACGAGTTGGTTGAGTTAAACATCGAGATGGGCGAAGTCCATGGAGGTGTTTAAATCAATCAACAAGATGAGACTATACTCTATTTGTAATAGTTGTGTAGCATGTCAATTTCAGCTGACTGACACACTCTTACTTCAAATAACTGGTAGTTAGAGTACACAATTTATTCTTACAGGTGTTATTTTAATTAAGCGATTTACACCAGTGTAAATACAAAGGGAATTCCAGTGAAACTGCTACAATGAAACCTACATCTACGCTTTCGAATAGAGAAAATGTCAATATTAGACTTTTTTGAAATAGTTCCTTGTTGATAAATATTACCAGTAAGACCAAGTGGACATGATGCTTGCAAGTTAGTTTTCATCGACTTTGAGGGTCAACATTTGAACAAACTTCGTACGCATACGGTACATGCAAATCAATGTCAAAGATCGCACAGTCAACCCAAACCACAAACCATAACAAGGAAAAACAGAAACACAGTATGCTTTATGTACTCAGCATTTTGTTATGTACGCTGACCTTCATATAAAAATTAATTTGACATTTCCGCCATATTGATAGATTTAACGCAACCATATATAACCACAAAACTCTATAGTGTCGTCAACTTATGTGTCTAACTTATTTTGAGTGTTAACATTAATGTTATATTTGTAATTAACATGCATTCCATTTCAGAAAAAGGCATTCCGTCTTCAGAAGGGTACTGACATGGACATGACATTATAATATGTACTAAACCGAATGCCACTTAAGTGGACTTTTAGTCAAAAACGACGTATAGCATTCGTAGAATGCAGCGAACCGAAAAAAAAGCACTTACAAGGAAACAAAAAACAAATATTAACATTTTAAATGAATTATGAAACATCATAAAAGGATTTACTATGTACACTGCCTCGGAATAGCCGGTGGCAAAAATCCCTCTGGGGTTTTCACTTGATTTTAGGGTTCATGCATTCAATATAGAAAGCTTTCATTATAATTAGGAATTTTAATACTTATTATTAGTGGTGAGGTCGTTGCCTTTTTGTACTGAATGTGTTGGGTAAGTTAGTCTGCATTTCACAAAGTATAATCTGTATGATAAACTATATAATCTGCCGGGTAAACTATATCATCTGCTGGGTAAACTATGTAATCGGCTGGATAAATGATATAATCTCAGGGAAACAGGGGAAAAGGCCTTGATATATTCTAGATAATCCCATCTAGTATTATATTTATTTAAGATATCAAAACAATGCCTACCGTATCAATGGATTGTTGAAGAAAGACTGATCATTACTTGTTTAATATAAACTGACATTCTTACAATACATTACGTCGTCCGAGTATTACCGTTTATACCCTATCCAACCCCTTCTCCAAGAAGCAAAAACGGGGTTGACTGGAGTATGAAATAAAACCTTAATTTCGGCTTAAAAAGTTTGCTTACTGTAAAATTAAAACATTTAATACGTAATTTTAAAAGTGTTTTATTGTCGAAATATCTGTCATAAATTCCTGCTATTATAAGTTTTCGTATCGTTTAATGGAATTAAGGCGTGACCTCGTAATGTTTTTTATTCGAATCTTATTAACATATTCTCCATCCAACCGCTTCTTCAAGAATCAAAGATGGGGTTGGCTGGAGTATGAAATAAAACCTTAATTTCGGCTTAAAAAGTTTGCGTGTAAAATTAAAACATATAATACGTAATTTTAGACCGGTTATCGCATTTTGTCAGTATTTTATTTTTTAAAAGTGTTTTATTGTCGAAATATCCGTCATAAATTCCTGCTATTATAAGTTTTCGTATCGTTTAATGGAATTAAGGCGTGACCTCGTAATGTTTTTTATTCGAATCTTCTTAACATATTCTCCATCCAACCGCTTCTTCAAGAATCAAAGATGGGGTTGGCTGGAGTATGAAATAAAACCTTAATTTCGGCTTAAAAAGTTTGCGTGTAAAATTAAAACATATAATACGTACTTTTAGACCGGTTATCGCATTTTGTCAGTATTTTATTTTTTAAAAGTGTTTTATTGTCGAAATATCCGTCATAAATTCCTGCTATTATACGTTTTCGTATCGTTTAATGGAATTAAGGCGTGACATCGTAATGGTTTTTATTCGAATCTTATGAACATCCACGCTGATACTGACTGCTTTATATGTATGCAGCAACTATAGCAATCAGAGTTTAAGTCTCATCCGAAGGACTGGTCCCGTGAGATACTTATCTGTCCTGGCTGTTATGAAACATACAATTCTATGAGTAATAAGTCGAAATTCTAATCGTTACATCTCACCAGTGCTCTATACGTGCATACTCGCAGTAACATCATTTATTTACATGCAGGGTTTCTAGATTTACTTGTTTACAGTTTGTTTAAAAAACCACAGACAATTATCATTCATATCTCGTGTAAAACTGACAGTTATGTGTTAGCATTACCGTCACACGTATTATTAAATGTTACCGCACTTTATCCAGCCCACAGTAAATATACATATTTTGAGTATGTCATAATATTATAACCATTTCCTTATACATTTGTAAGTGATAAATGTGTTCGATTATTGTGTCATAAAAGATGGTGTAAAAAAACAACGGTGGGTTTCGGTGAATAAAGCGTGCACATCTTTTTTGTGTTGAATCATGTCGACGACCTTTACTAATGCGTTCAAGGGGGTAATCAGTCCAAGTTAATTAAACAACCACTTTTCGTACACAACCTGAATTTTACTACTTGCGAATAAACAGTGGAATTAATAACGCTCTCCCTCATTTGCATACGATCACCTGCTATTTTAACAGATACTCCCGCAGAAACTATTGAATACATGTATATGCTAAAACTATTGTTGGGTACAAACTTTTGTTCTGCAGTATACTTTTCAAGTTTACCAGAAGTGCTCGAAAAGAGGTTGGATGTTCCGTTAAGAATCATGTATATCTAAGTAGGACGTCATCCATCTAAAAATGTGCATGATTATACAGAAATTCAGTACTATAATTAATGGAAACATTATTGGCAGGAAAAGAAGTCTTTTACTTAAATTTAAAGTTTAATTTCATGTTTTGTCCTTATGTATACGAAAAATGGTTGTGCTGGGATTTGTGTGATCTGGTATTATTTTGCTTCCAGTGCCGCGGACCAGGACAGTAGTGATCGACATTAGTGATTTAAAGTAATACCAACATGGAACAGAGCAGTCAAAGGCAATTCATGAATGGATGGATTTGTTTTTGTCAGGCAAATGAAGAAAAACTTTATTTCTGATGATAAATGGGAACATGCATTTATTTGTACCAATTTTCTTGTGAAATGAAGTCCTGCCCGAAAGGTCATGTACATGTTAACAAAACACGTATTTTTTGCAAAGATTTTACTTGGGGGAAAATAACAATAAAAGAAACACTATCGATACCTGTCTGAATATTTATTGGCTAGTTATGTTTTTAATGACGGAAAAGGCTTTTTTTCAAAACCAGTTGTTGTTATCTGGTGACAGCTCTTGTGAAAAAATCATGTTCCCTACGTGTCCAATGATCCAATATGCTAGTGATACGGGCCGAATCCATGTGGGTAAACCACTTCAAAGGTTTCGCATCTCTAATTGTAATGTCGCTCTCTTAGACCTCAAACTGAATCTATACTTAACATTTCCTATATCAATATGCAAAGCAATGACAAGTCCATTATGTTCACGAGGGGCGATGTTAAGTGATACAAAATTCCTGTCGAAGGTAACATTTGGCAGAAAGACGTCGCACACGTTTCGAAAACAATATAAAGCCAAAGTCTTTTTTCTTTGCATATGTATTCTTATCCAATATTTCAGTTTAATGGTTTTCAACTATAAGAGGAATAACCACAGACCTAATAACAAACATATAGGACAGTGCGAAAATTTCGCAAAATATTGCCCAACTTTAAATACTTGTTTCTTGAGGAGTTTTATAGATACAAGTTTCATTTATGCCAGATTTAATTCTTCTTCTAATGATAACACTTTCCATACTCTACCATCTTTAAACAGCTTTGTATAGCACTTATTATGTTGAAAATTAAAACGAACTATTATAATCCTATTGTTATATTCACTATGAAGCTTTTGAATGAATTCATCAAAATCAATGAAAAAATGAGAGAGGAAAAGTTAAAGTGCCACGTGATATTTTGGTTCAGATCGGAAGTTTTCTATCTGTTTATTAATGTCTGTGATTTTTGCGAGTTGACCTAGTCAAACCGCGAAATGTAGATAAACTGTACATACTTTCTACATTCGGATATTTCCAAGTATTTGCTAAACAAAAATCGAAGGGACATCGAAGTTGTGTGACAGGGAAATGTGTCTTCCAAATATTAAACTATTCTTAAAATGCTACTTGTCGTCCCTTTGCTTGACGTTCAGTATACACAGAGTAACCATCATTTACTTTTTTAATTTTCGTATATAAGCTTTTAACTAATTTCGTGTATTTAGATTCATGAGAGGTTATTGTTTGCCTTCTTTTAACAAAGGAAACCTATGGGGAAAACATGACATTTTATAGGTATGCTTATCATTCTTCAATTTGTTAAAGTTACGCTACATTTAAATACCAATCACTTACGTCGTTTAGAATAAATGAGATATAGGGTCCTATAGAAACCACAGCGTCCGAATGCAATGGCATCGTAGGTCCGCACTGTACTGCAAACAAGGACTTGATAATACAATGAAAGCGACAAAAAACAACAGAAAGGGTGGTGAAGACAGGGTTACCGACTTAGAACGGTCAGTAGGCAATAAGGCCTACTGGTTAGCTTGAATCGATTTTATATGCGCACAATCCTCGCTATTATTCTGTCTTCATCGACTAAATATACAAGACAGTGTAAACAAAACTACATCCCATCAAAAGGAATTCTCTAACAATAAAGTCCACATCCAGAGAAACTAACTAAAGAAACACATACAAAATAATAAACATCTCAGCATGTATCCAGAATCGTACTGAACAACCATAGTAGTTGCAGCTAAAGAGAAAACCAATCTAGGGTACGACCAGAAAACCCGAGGGACGAAAGCTCATGCACCCACCTCCCTTAGTTGGGGTTTCAGTAGGTACAATCATAGAGTCCCAAGAGGTAGTCCAGTCATTGTACAAGTGAAAAGTGAAGCGTAATGACTGACTGTAGAGGGGTCAATCACTAAACATGCAGTGCGCTGTAAAACCAAAGGGTTATATCCTTTTTTGACGAACTTCCTGATTAAATTTGTAAAGCGGTCAGGAAACCCGTCAAACCCCTTTAACTTTCGAAGTTTATAGACCACATCTCCATAAAATGAGGGTTGTGATATGCCTAGTCGCAGAAGTGTTTTAAGGTTGGTGTTGTACTTTTCCATCAGGCCCTCGTTGCGGCGGTAGAATTTAGAGAAAGATCTACGTAGTTTGTGATAACGAAAACCCTGCTGAAGAAGTTAACTTGTAATAACTTGATTTCGATCATTGAAGTCTATAACATCATTACACGCTCTAGCAAATCGAATGAGCTGGGAGATATACACCCCGTAGGAGGTAGCACGAGGTACATCTCCATCCAGGTGTGGATAGTTAACGATGTTAAAATTGAAATCATCTCTCTTATCATAGATTTTAATATGAATACAATCATTTGAAATCGAGAGATGAAGATCGAGAAATGCTGCTACTGTATCCGAACTGTTGGCTTTATTCAGCGTGAGCTCTGGTGGATAAATGTTTGTAACCATATGAGCAAAGAACGGATTATCAATATTGAGTATGTCATCAAGATACCGAGAAGTATAATTAAAGGCATCAATAATTTCGCCCTGGCTAGCAGGTGACAAACTCAACATAAAATCTCTTTCATAGCAGTACAAAAACAAATCCGCAACAGGTGGCGCACAGTTAGTACCCATAGGAATACCAACAACCTGGCGGTAAATAGTTTTACCGTATCTTATAAAGATGTTATCCAGAAGGAAAGATAAGGCTCTACAAACATCAGTACAAGTCCACAAATTATACTTATCAATGGGGGCGTTAGTAAAGAAAGCCCTGACATTAATACAAGCTAAAAAGGTTGTACCTTGTCAATCATCTGCTAAGACTATACATCTTACCTGTTGTTCAATCGTTGTATTTTATATTCAAAATCATTAAAACGTCCACTTACCTTTGAATAGTGTGCAATAGCCTCGGCCTGCCAAGACAGTAGCATGCATATGTCTTACTTTGATCGGTCTGGGCAGATTAGGCCAAATAAAGCGACCACTAGCGATTAGCCGATTTTATTTGCGCGTTTTTTCACGCACATGCAGTCACTTGCTGATGCATCAGTTATACTTTTTGACGTCATTTGCTGCTTCACACAAGTTAAAAGTAAGAATTTTAACATTTAATTAACTTGAACATACATTTCTTGAAAGTCTCATAGACTATCTCAAAGTCTTGCCAAAATCGCCCCCAACCTGATTGGCGGCGATTTCAAACTTCCGTATTTCCCCAGGCCTTGGTTCTGGTGATCATAGCGTTGCGAAGATAACAGAAGCAAGCCGGGTGATCGAAGCTAAGTGTTCAATAGACCAGCAGAGATATCGACCTTATAAGGAAATATTTCCAGCCTAGTTGTGTTGTATTTTATTGAGGGAGTTTTTTTGTGGGGTGGAGCATGAGTAAAACATGTATAGATAACTGTAAATCACTGATAGAAATACAACTGCACGAGGCAATTGAGGTTTTCAACTTTGTGTCGGAAGATGAGACACGTGCAATGAAACCATTTAAGCAGGGTTTTAATCATTTGTATTTTGGTTTTGTTTTATTTTCATTATGTCGTTTTGTCGTCTTTTCGCCTTCCGTCTGACATTCGGGTTTTGGTCATTGCGGTCATTGGCATGGGACACGGCATGTCTACCGATACGCGTAGATCAACCGGAAGACAACAAGACGACTGAACAACATCACGAAAAGCCGGAAGAACGAAAAGACGACAAATTCAGCCCGAAACAACGACACGACGAAAAGACGACAAAACTAAAAGAGGAATATTGAGAAGTGAAATAACGCACAGACGACGTTGTCCGTCATCCGTGCGTCGTTAAACCTCTTAAACACCTCCTTCTCAAAAAGCGCCTGCTCATGCCCATGTGTCTTTTTAAATTTGCTAAAATTAGATGAACGCGACATCCATGATGGCCGCCTATCCTATAATCATTTCGAAACCTTAAACAATCAGCTTCTCAAGAAACACTCTACCGATTTCGACAGTTTTTAGCTCTTATGGAACGGCGAGTGGTTCGTGGTCCGTGGTCCGTTAACCGTTAATTTTTGCCTTGCGAACACCCTAGCACCTTCATTATTAATCGGATATTTACCAAACTTTACCGGGGTCTTTATATCTGTGAAAGCTGGGACAGTTCGAAAACCAGCCAGATCGGATAGTAACACCAGAGTTATGGCCCTTGTTTTGCTGAAAAATGTTATTTTCTGCCTTGTGACTACTCTAGCACCTTCATTTATTATTTGATCTTTATCAAACTTGCACCGATTGTTAATATCAATGAAAATCAACTAGATCTGACCAGCAACACCGGAGTTATGACCCTTTGATTTAGTTACAAACGGTTTATTTTTTCCTCGTTAAGATGATAGGGCCATCATTTTCCGATCTTTACCAAACTTGATCAGATTGTTAATATCAATGCAAAATTAGACAAGTTCGGAAAACAGCCAAATTGGATTAATAACACCAGAGTTATGGTCCTTGTTTTAGTTAAAAATGCTCTATTTTACCCCGTTAAGACGATTGGGCATGCGTTTGGCCGGATTTCAACGAAACTTTTCACAATGCATGCATACGTTATATCACTGGAAGTGGATATTTTATTGTTAAACAAAATTACCTTTGTACCTTTAACTTCGTACCTTTGGCTGTTTTGCTGCTTTCTCACTTAGGAGCAGTTCTCAATCGTTTCTTGAATGAATGAGTCCACAGGCGGTGAGGAAAGGATGGTCTTATGGCTAAAGACGTTTTCTGAGCGTTGGTGTTACAATAGACCTTATGCAGTATTGTTAAGAAATGTATATGTTTCCACTAAGTCTATGTTATTGCGACGATCTTCCAAAGTCGGTAGGTTTAATGTTTTGTCTTAAGATAAGTCCAAGCATCGTTCCTGAACCATTTTTTCAAAAATGAGATATAGGGTCCTATAGAAACCACAGCGTCCGAACGCAATGGCATCGTAGGTCCGCACTGTACTGCAAACAAGGACTTGATACTACAATGAAAGAGACAAAAAACAACAGAAAGGGTGGTGAAGACAGGGTTACCGACTTGGAACGGTCAGTAGGCAATAAGGCCTACTGGTTAGCTTGAATCGATTTTATATGCGCACAATCTTCACTATTATCCTGTCTTCAGTGCCCCAAATAGACAAGACAGTGTAAACAAAACTACATCAAGTTTGTCTTTTTCACATTTATAATATGAGGAATATATTATGGCTCCGTACTCGAGCAAGGGCCTAATCATTATAGTATACAAAGTTGAAACTTTTCTCTTATTTAAGTCTGAGAAACATCTTTTAATCATTTCTAATCTTTGATTACATTTAGATACAAATGCTTTTATGTGATATTTGGGAGATAAATCATTAGAGATAATGAATCCCAGGTCTTTCGGCTGATCCACTACATCGATATTTATTCCGTTTAAAGTATAAATATATGCAATAGAATGCCTTATTCGTAGTACCACACATTTCTTGGCATTAAATTTAACTAGCCATGTTTTCGACCAACAATATTAATATCATCTTGTAGGCTGTCACAATTTGAATATTGTTAATCTCACGAACCCCTCAGTTTGTTTTGAAAATCGGTTGAGAAATATATATTTTACTGCTAAAGGGCTTTCGTTGACTGTGGTCCTTGAATTCTGCATTTACCTTTCGACTTGTATATCTACTATCCTTGTTGCTGGCACAGCAGAACATTAAGCAGTCTAAAAACATATTCAGTTAGCCTTACCTTTTTGCTATACAACGTTTAGGGTGTCTTAATTTACGCTAATCCAACACATTAACTCCTTTTTTGGATAACAAATCGAAAATAAATATTTTCTCTAATTTTGGATGCAGCAGAAATTTCCATTGACAATGCCTTATCAAAACACATTTCGCAAATTTAGTTGTTTTGTTTTATTTCTCAACCGAATTTGAAAAGTAAAATACTTTTATTTACAACTAAAATGTCTGCCTCACAGATAAACAACTTATTTTGGTACAAGTTACATTTTGTCTTAAAAGCCTTACAAGTCCACAAAACATTTGGCTGAACCAAGCGCCTAAAACCATAATTCTCATCGTGTAGTTCTGCAAACGGCAAACAGAATGGAATCTGTTGTCAGATTATGGCGACCCCGGGTTTTGTCTGTAGCCTCTTCTTTTTCTGGAGCGACTACAGCATTAGCAACCTAAGTTATAGTTTAAATAACAGTGAAAGAACTATTTAAATGTTGGTTTGCCATTTGGTTCCCAAATGTAACGTTCTTACGTCGTAAAGAATAGAGGACAGCCGTATTATATATCACGTCAAACACCAATTATTATCGCCATTTAGTGTTAGACTGTTATTGTGCTAATTATTTTATATGACGCCAAACACAAACGAATTATTGATTCCTATCGTCATTCAATTTGCTAGACTCCTGTCACGCTAATTATTGTATTTCTCGCAAAAAACGCAAACATAAAAAACACTATGAATATCATGCTCTACCGCATCGCACGGTGCCAAAAAATAAAGAATAATAGAATTTGTTTTGAGGAATTGAGATTATGACAAATGATGTGTTGTTTTTGCAAGGAATATTGATAGCATTTCATTTAAATATGTGCATAAAAAGTTATTATTTATATTAAAGTACAACTGATATTGCCCTAGTATGAACTACGAGATACAATTACTATTCATTTAAAATAAATGCATAAGGAGTAATTACGTGGTCCCGCCTTAATTCCATTAAGCGATGGGAAAGCTTATAATAGCAGGATTTTATATATCTGTTTATAATTACCTTTGAATGTTTTAATTATACAATATAATAACTCTTTAAGCCGAAATTATGGTTTTATTTTATACCGCAGCCAACCTCGTTTTCGCTTCTTGGAGAAGGTGTTGGATGGGGGTATGAAAGTTAATTCTCGGACCACGTGATGTCTTATTGTATAGTTATTATGTAACTTTTGTTTCCAGATCTAATGGCGATGAACATAGTATAAACGCTAGCTAATAGTTCTTTTAATACATAGCACCGTAAATGATAATTGTCCACATTGTATTTTAACAAAATTGCTCTATCATTTTGTATCCTTTCTTCCGTTTCAGGATCCAATGTTTGTGAAACATGTTCTGTTCAATTTATGATTTCCTCTACTATATACTGTATATATATATTACTTGCAACTACCTTTTTTAAGGAGTGAATATATACGTTTGATTTCTGTGTATCTCGTCATAGCTAGGCGCCCTGCCGGAGTTCGTCCGAAGGTTGTCTGTCCTTAGTAGTTCACAAATATTTCTCCCCATATATAATTCTGCCTTGTGAACATGAATCTCTTACGAGATCCCAATTTCGGAAGTTGCCGTAGTGAGTTCAAATTCTCTCCCTTTATTATATATATATATATATATATATATATGCTGCCGTAGCTAGACATCCAATACTTTTTATAAGGCTTGTTATAGTGTTTAAAACGATAAAACGTTACTAAATCACTTATTTTTTGTAAAGTCACCTGACAGCCAATAGATCAAGATGTCGCATTTATAGCACTTGCATCAGCAAATGTTTACCTCTAAAGTTAAAATAATGATATTGTTTTAAAAGTCACTAAGTGCTTAAGTATGGAAATGACAAACGAGGTGTTACATGTACTATAATAATCATATATCATGGAATATTGTAAGGCGTTACACGAGACATAATATTACGAGTTGTACATGATGTATTTGTTTTATCACCGAGCCCTCGTATACGTAGTATGAAATAAAATTAGACATACCACACCGCCCCTCTATCCCCCGCTCGCAAACATTGCATGTTAAAGTTATAATATTCCGGACATGTGTTGGTTTAAACATAGTAGGATTGGAACGAAAGAATACATCTTATAAATAGTTCCTCTCCTTGGTATTTGACAAATGCAATTGATGTTAGCGGTAAAAATGTTGTCCCAATTTTAAAGTTGTTTTTTTGAAAAAGAAAATTGGTATGCATTCCTTTTAATGGAAAACCACGCATAAAAGAGTAAAAGAAATGGCCGAACACGATAAATACGAAATATTGCAGTCTCAGTTTGACTGAGACTGTTCATGAACGGTAGTGAAATATGCTTGCTGCCGTTCACGTCCCCTAGCCCCGGTTTGAGCAGATCTCAATATTCATAAAATCAATAGTACAGAATTTTAACCATCCCGAAGATGGCATGCAAATTTAACTGTCATTATACCATGTCCAGCGGCGTATGGTTCCAGTATCTTACAAAAGTATATGCCCCCGAAGAGCGAAATAAACAAAATGGAATTTAATTGGGAGCAGCGGTTTTATGTTTGATTTAAAGACCTACGCGTCAAATTCCAACTGGGTCACCACATGACATTTATGGTCGTCAACAAATGCTGTTTTACGCGATTTCAGTATGATTTTACCATTATGACGACGAAAAGTATAGAGTATGGTCTCATCGAGATGGTTGATTTAACCAACGAGTCGTTACATCTCACCAGTGCTCTATACTTTATTTTTTAATAGTTGTGTAGCATGTCTATTTCAGCTGTCAGCCATACTCTAACTTCCAATAACTGTTAGTTAGAGTACACAATTTATTCTGACAGATGTTATTTTAAATTAAACGATTTACACCTGCGTAAATACAAAGGGAATTGCAGTGACAATGCTACACTGAAACCTACAGCTACGCTTTCGAATAGAGAAAATGTCAATATTAGGCTCTTTTGAAATAGTTCCTGCACATGGTGCCAGCAAGTTAGTTTTCATCGATTTTGAGGGCCAACATTTGAACAAACTTCGTAAGCGTATGGTACATTCAAATAAATGTCAAAGAAGAAGGTCTGTAGTAATTTTCTCTGTTTGTACATCTGCCAAAACCGTGGCGCTGCATTTTACTATTTGAACTAACCTGGTAGAATTACTTTAAAAGTAGGGTTAAAAGTCGAACATGAAATAAAGCATTAAAGTTCTCCGGCCATGTTTTGTTTCATGAACATGTTTATGTTTATTTAAATCGAAGTCGATACACAACACTATATATTTACAATTCACACGTTGCAATATCCGTGAAAAGCGAGAATAATATTTTATTTGATGGCGTAGACAACTTTGAACAGGTAAATTATTCCACAGGTAAATGTATTGATCACTTATCTGGCAATAGTTGTGCAGCTATACAATTTAGATTTACCTCATTTCCCCGTGCAGTCACGTAGTGGTAACAGTAGTATCTACGTCATGCAAATAATACTTATTTTTACATACAACTTAGTTGCGGTTTTAAATATATGTTTCTCTCCAGGACTATCAAGAAATGTTCATATGATGTTTAAGAGTTAAATTTGTTAATTGATAATACTACAAAAAAGGATGGCCATTCATCTTTAACATCGCACAGTCAACATAAACCACAAACCATAACAAGGAAAAACAGAAACAAAATATGCTTTATGTACTCAGCATTTTGGTATGTACGATGACGTTCATATAAAAAGTAAGTTGATATTTTCGCCATATTGATAGATTTAACGCAACCATATATAACCACAAAACTCTATAGTGTCGCCAACTAATGTGTTTAACTTATTTTAAGTGTTAACATTGATGTTTTATTTGTAATTAACATGCATTCCATTTCAGAAAAAGGCATTCCGTCTTCAGAAGGGTACCGACATGGCCATGACATTATAATATGTACTAAACCGAATGCCACTTAAGTGCACTTTTAACAGTCAAAAACGACGTATAGCATTCGCAGAATGCAGCGAACCAAAACAAGCACTTACAAAGAAACGAAAAACAAATATTAACATTTTAAATAAATGATGAAACATCATAAAAGGGTTCACTAGGTATACAGCCTCGGAACAGTCGTTGGCAAATGCCTCTGGGGTTTACACTTGATTCCAGGGTTTACGCAATCAATTTAAAAAGGTTTCATTATAATTAAGCATTTTAATACTTATTATTGGTGAGGTCGTTGTCTGTTTATGTTGAATGTGTTGCGTTATCTGCGTGATAAACTATATAATATGCGTGGTAAACTATATAATCTGCGGGTAAACTATGTAATCGACGGGATAAACAATATAGTCGGAGGGGTAAACCATATAATCGACTGGATAAATGATATAATCGCCGGGGATATCTTCTAGATCATCCCATCTAGTATTATACTTATATAAGATATGAAAACAATGCCTACCGTATCAAGGGGTTGTTTAATAAAGACTGATCATTACTTGTTTAATATAAACAGACATTCTTACAATACATTACGTGGTCCGAGTATTACCGTTTATACCCCATCCAACCCCTTCTTCAAGAAGGAAAAATGGGGTTGGCTGGAGTATGAAATAAAACCTTAATTTCGGCTTAAAAAGTTTGCGTATTGTAAAATTAAAACATTTAATACGTACTTTTAAACCGGTTATCGCATTTTGTCAATATTTTTTTTTTAAACGTGTTTTCACACTAGCGTTCGTTTAGTGCAGTGTGGCAGCTGTAAATAGTCTCCCCGTGCTACGAATCAATAGTGTTATTTTTACTGGTCCTTTGGGACCAACGAGCCCAATATAGGTGGCTTTGAAGTAGAATACCGCTTAAGCCGGTGCTAGGGGGCGTGAGAGGTGTTGCTTCTTTCATTACTTCTCATGAACAGACTCAATAAAACCGAGTCTTCTGCTTTATTCTCTTAATTGTGTCTGTTGCTCCCAATGGATCACCTTTATCAGTATTTATTATTATTATTGTCGAAATATCCGTCATAAAATCCTGCTATTATAAGTTTTCCTATCGTTTAATGGAATTAAGGCGGATCCTCGTAATGGTTTTTATTCGAATCTTATGAACATCCACACTGATACTGACTGCTTTATATGTATGCAGCAACTATAGCAATCAGCGTTTAAGTCTCATCCGAAGGACTGGTCTCGTGAGAGATACTTATATGTCCTGGCTGTTATGAAACATACAATTCCATAAGTACTAAGTCAAAATTGTAATCGTTACATCTCACCAGTCTCTATACGTGCATACTAGCAGTAACACCATTTATTTACATGTATGGTTTCTAGTTTTTCTTGTTTACATGTTGTTTAAGATACATTTAGAGAAAACCACAGGCAATTATCATTCATATCTCCTGTAAAACTGACATTTATGTGTTAGCATTACCGTCACACGTATTATTGAATGTACTTTATCCAGCCCACAGTAAATATACCTATACCTATTTTGAGTGATGTGTTTCGGTGAATAAAGCGTGTACATCTTCTTTTGTATTGAATCATGCCGACGCGCTTTACTAATGCGTTTAAATGGGTAATCAGTCCAAGTTAATTACACAACACCCTTCGTACACAACCTGAATTCGAACACTTACAAATAAAGAGTGGAAACGCCCTCATTTGCATACGATCACCTGATATTTTAACAGATACTTTGGCAGAAACTATTGAGTACATGTATATGTTAAAACTATTGTTGGGTACAAACTTTTGTTCTGCAGTATACTTTTCAAGTTTACCAGAAGTGTATACCTAAGTAGGACGTCATCCTTCTAAAAATGTGCATGATTATACAGAAATTCAGTACTATAATTAATGAAAACATTATTGGCAGGAAAAGAAGTATTTTATTTAAATTTAAAGTTTTAATTTCATTTTTTGTCATGTTTACGACAAACGGTTGTGCTGGGATATGTGTGCTGTCGGTCTGGTATTGTTTTGTTTAAAGTGTTGTGGCCCAGGACAGTAGTGATTTAAAGTAATACCAACATGGAACAGAGCAGACAATGGCAATTCAAGAATGTATGGATTTGTTTTTGTCAGGCAAATGAAGAAAACGTTATTTCTGATGTTTAATGGGAACATGCATTCATTTGTACCAATTTTCTTGTGAAATGAAGTCTTGCCCGAAAGGACTTGCTTTTATTAACAAAACACGTATTTTTTGCAAGGATTTTACTTGGGGAAAATAACAACAAAAGAAACGCTATCGATACCAGTCTGAATATATATTGGCTAGTTTTGTTTCCAGTTGTTTTTATCTGGTGACAACCAGCTCTTGTGAAAAAAGTCTCGGTGTTTTTTTTCCATATGTAATATTTGTGATTATTATATCATCAGTGTTCTTATCCAATTTTTCCGTTTAATGGTTTTCAACTATAGAGAGGAATAACCACAAGGTGTGTCTTTGCGCAGACCCAATAACAAACAGATAGGATACTGTCAAATTTGCTTGAATTTCTCGTGGGACAGTGCGAAAATTTCACAAAATGTTGCCCCAACTTTAAACACTTGTTTCTTGAAGAGTTTTGTAGATACAAGTTTCATCGATGCAAAATTTAGTTCTTCTTGTAATGACAGCACTTTCCTTACTATATCATGTTAAACAAAAGAAGGAGTTCAACAGAAACGTTTACTATGTCAACTCTGTTTTTTAAGAGAAAAAACAAAAAAATGATGAGATTTTTTATCTTTAAACACCTTTTTATAGAACTTATTATGTTGAAAATTAAAACGAACTATTATAATCCTATTGTAATATTCATTATGAAGCTTTTTAATGAATTCTCATCAAAATCAATGACAAAATGAGAGAGGAAAAGTTAAAGTGCCAGGTAATATTTTGGTTCAGATCGGAAGATACCTATCTGTTTATTAATATGTTTGTGGTTTTTGCAAGTTGACCAAGCCTAATCGCGAACTGTAGATAAACTGTACATACTTTCTACATGCGGATATCTTCCAAGTATTTGCTAAAAAGGATAAATTATAAATAAAAAAATCGACGGAACATGTGTTGTGTGACAGGGAAGTGTGTCATCCAAATATTAAACTATTCATAAAATGCTACTTGTCGTCCCTTTGCTTGACGTTGAGTCTATACAGAGTTACCATCATTTACTTTTTTGATTTTCTTATATAAGCTTTTAACTATTTTCGTGTATTTAGGTTCATGAGAGGTTATTGTTTGCATTCTTTTAACAAAGGAAAACTACTGAGAAAACATGACATTTTATAAGTATGCATATCATTCTTCGATTTGTTAAAGTGGTGTGAACTTACGCTATATTTAACGACCAATCACTTACGTCGTTTAGAAGTCAATCAACTGCTAAGACTTTTCATCTTACCTGTTGTTTAATCGGTGCATTTTATATTCAAAATCATTAAAACGTCCACTTACCTTTTGAATACGTGCAATAGTCTCGGCCTGTCAAGACAGTATCATGCGTATGTCTTACTTTCAGATATCGGTCTGGGCAGATTAGGTCAAATAACTTGAAAGCGACCACTAGCGATTAACCGATTTTTTTCATGTTTTTTCACGCACATAAAGTCACTTGTTGATGCACCAGTTACACTTTTTAACGTCATTTGCTGCTTCACACAAGTTAAAAATAAGCATTTTAGCATTTAATTAACTTGAACATACATTTGTTGAAAGTCTCATAGACTATTTCAAAGTCTGCCAAAATCGCCCCCAATCTGATGGGTGGCGATTTCAAAATTCCGTTTTTCCCCAAGCTTTGGTTCTGGTGATCATAGCGTTGCGAAGAAATCAGAAGCAATCCGGGTGACCGAAGCTAAGTGTGCAGTAAACCAGCAGAGATATCGACCTTACTTTACCGATTAATAAGGAAATATTTCAAGCCTAGTGTAGGCTGTATTTTATTGAGGGAGTATGTTTTTGCGGTGGAGCATGAGTAAAACTTGTTTAGATAACTGTAAATCACTGATAGAAAAACAATTGCCAATTGCAGGAGACAGTGGAGTTTTTCAATTTTGTGTCGGAAGGTGAGGCACGCGCAATGAAAACTTTGAAGCAGGGTTTTCATTATTTGTATTTAGGTTTTATTTTATTTTCATTTTGTCGTTTTGTCGTCTTTTCGCCTTCCGTCTGACATTCGGGTTTTGGTCATTGCGGTCATTGACATGGGACATAGCACGTCTGACACGTACATGTCATTAGGCGGCGGCAGGAACTACCGATACGCACACGTCAACCGGAAGACAAAAAGACGGCTGAACAACACAACGAAAAGCCGGAAGAACGAAAATATGACAAATTCAGCCCGAAACGACGTCACGACGAAAAGACGACAAAACAAAAAGAGGAATATTGAGAAGCGAAACAACGCACAGACGACGTTGTCCGTCATTCGAACTCCATCTTAGAAACCGCTCGGGTCAATTTGGATTGAAAAAATGAGAAACCACAGCGTCCGAACGCAATGGCATCGTAGGTCCGCACTGTACTGCAAACAGGTACTTGAAAATACAATGAAAGAGACAAAAAACAACAGAATGGGTGGTGAAGACAGGTTTACCGACTTGGAACGGTCAGTAGGCAATAAGGCCAACTGGTTAGCTTGAATCGATTTTATATGCGCACAATCCTCGCTAATATCCTGTCTTCAGCGCCCAAATAGACAAGACAGTGTAAACAAAACAACATCCATGGCCTTGTTATTCCAATAAATATAAACTAAATTCAGAATTGAGTCTCTTTCATAGCCCATCTTCAATAAATCACATCAAAAGGAATTCTCTAACAATAAAGTCCACATCCAGAGAAATTAACTAAAGAAACTCATACAAAAAAATAAATAAACATCTCAGCATGTATCCAGAATCGTACTGAATAACCATAGTAGTTGCAGCTAAAGAGAAAACCAATCTAGGGCACGACCAGAAAACTCGATGGACGAAAGCTCATGCACCCACCTCCCTTAGTTGGGGTTTCAGTAGGTACAATCATAGAGTCCCAAGAGGTAGTCCTGTCATCGCACAAGTGAAAAGTGAAGAGTAATGACTGACTGTAGAGGGGTCAATCACTAAACATGCAGTGCGCTGTAAAACCAAAGGGTTATATCCTTTTCTGACGAACTTCCTGATTAAATTTGTAAAGCGGTCAGGAAACCCGTCAGACCCCTTTAACTTTCGACCACATCTCCATAAAATGAGGGTTGTGATATGCCTAGTCGCAGAAGTGTTTTAAGGTTGGTGTTGTACTTTTCCAGCATGCCCTCGTTGCGTCGGTACAATCATAGAGTCAATTCTCCTGAACCCCAGGTCGGATTTCAGCGAAACTAGGCACGTATGATCAGTACGAATCCTAGTTGCTCATGTCATTGCCATGTTCCTGTTTAATGACTTTGTCAATGAAATCATTGAAAACAGATTGGTTTTCAATGAGCAGGAATGATCAGTACCAAGTGTAGTTGTGCATGTTGTTGCTGTGTTTCCGATTAATAATTTTTGTTTGAGTTCTGACTCTTTAAATGTTGCTATATATGCTATATATATTTTTTCCCGACTAGTTTTCCAGATACCCTGGCCGGAGTTTAACGAATCTTGTTGCGCATGGCATGGCCTTGTTCCAGTTGAATTTATTTTGGCGGAATTACGACCCTTTCAAGTTTTAATAATGTAACTATGTACGGACTAGTTCTCCTGAACCCCTGCCTGGAGTTCAATTAAACTCGAAAGGGATGAACAGTACCAAGCGATTTGTTTCTGTAGAACGAATTTTGACAAAGTTATGGCCCCCTTTACACAAACTTTATCAAAACTAGTTTTCCTGAACACCTGACTAGATTTCAGTGAAACTTGGCATAAATTATCAGTACTAAGCGTAGTTGCGCATATCATAGTCGTGTTCCGGTTGAACGATTTTTGTTAGGCTTTACTCTTTAAAGGTTTTAATATGTTTTAATACACAAACTTTGTCCCGACTAGTTCTCCTGATCCCCAGGTAGATTTCAATGAAACTTTGTAAAGATGATTATTGCCAATATAGATATTAAAATCGAACAGGAAAAGCAGCATTCAAAGACGACATTCAACCACAAACACACACAGAAACAAAGAAAAAATTTAAAGATGAATAAAAGGCCAGATAAGACATCACAAACACAAAAGGGTTGACAATAGGGCTACCGCCTTGGAACGATCAGTGGCAAAAAAGGCCGCTGGGGGTTTAAACTAGGTTCTAGGGTGCACCAAATCTCACACTTACCCTACTGTCAACCCAATAAATGGGGACAGTGTAAATAAAGAATTCCCCGCCATGAACTACTCTCTAACCAACAAGACAGCATTAATAGGTAATATAAGTAAAACACAAAGATGCTCGTGTATATATAAATACAAAAAACAATAGCCTAGAAAGCCACAAAGAAGGTCGTCATTGACTTGGCAAAAACCAGAGCAACAAGAGAATAAATCCTTGAGGGCACGGCAAGACAAGACTTCAGACAAATTTCTAAAGTCAATGTCCTTTTGGGCTTTAGGTAGACGTCATCATAGGGTCCACAGCCGTTCCGGTCATCTCATAATTAAAGAGGAAAGCATAGTGGCGAACTGTAAATGGGTCCACCACCAAGCAAGCAGTGTGTTGCAAAATGATAGGTTCATGACCTCTTTGGATAAACCTTTTAACAAGTTTAACAAAGCATTTATAAACAGGTGAATGAGCTTTCGTCCCTCAGGTTTACTGGTCGTACCCTAGATTGGTTTTCTCTTTGGCTGCAACTGCTGTGGTTGTTCAGTAAAATTCTGGAAACATCCTGAGATTTTTTTTATTTTGTAATTTATTTTGCTTTACAACACCATCTTATTGTTTCGTTTGTTAGTTTCTCTTGATGTGGACTTTATTGTTAGAGATTTTCTTTTGATGGGATGTAGTTGTATTGCACTGTATTGTCTATTTGGGCGTTGAAGACAGGGTAATAGCGAGGATTGTGTACACATAAAATCGATTTAAGCTAAGCTGTAGGCCTTATTGCCTACTGAACGTTTCAAGTAACCCTGTATTTACCACCCTTTATGTTGTATTTTATCTTTTTCATTGTATAATTAATTAAATATTGCTCCTTGTTTGTAGTACAGTGCGGTCCTATGATTCCATTGCGGTTGGACGCTGTGGTATCTATAGGACCTTATATCTCATTGTTGTTACTCTACGGTAAAGGGGCTCCATCCCTTCTTTGGGTACTTGGGGGACTTGGAGTAATTTATGCTCGACTGCCACTTTGCTCAATGCTCCATTTTTATTTGTCATACATGTATGTGCCACAACAAATAATATCCACCGCCCCAGCCACAGACACCATAAAGCCAGTAGAGCGATGCAGGCCCTCTTGGGCCTCTTGTTCTTTAATGTCTCGCCTTTCCGAATAGGGATCACTTTTCTGGCGGCGGCGAAGGCCAAGGGGGCTGCGACGTCAACATTTGGTTAAAGTTTTTTGCATGGCATATATCTCCAATACCGTCAAATGTATTGCTTTGAAACTGTGTATGAACATTCACTGGAGTATGTCATTACCCTTTCAATAAACCCCAACCAACCAGCCACCTTGACCATAAAGACGAAATAGGCCTTATTGCCTACTGACCGTTCCAAGTCGGTAACCCTGTCTTCACCACCCTTTCTGTTGTTTTTTGTCTTTTTCATTGTATTTTTAAGTCCTTGTTTGCAGTACAGTGTGGACCTACGATGCCATTGCGCTCGGACGCTGTGGTTTCTATAGGACCCTATATCTCATTTTGTCATCAAGCTTTTCTTGGTTAAAGTTTTTGGTTAACGTTCTTTGGAAGGTAGATATCTCCAATACAGTCAAAGGTATTGCTTTGAAACTTTATATGAACATTCACTGGGGTATGCCATTACCCTTTCAGTAAGTCCCACACTACCAATGACATTGACCTTGTCTTTAAAGTCAAAATAACCTATTTTCTTAGTAAAGGTTTTTGGTTAAAGTTTGTTTTGAAGGTATGTATCTCCAATACTGTCAAAGGTATTGCTTTGAAGTAGTGTATGAACATTCAATGGGTATGTCCGTACCCTTTCACTAAGCCCCACCTCTTCAATAACCTTGACCTTGACTTCAAAGACAAAAGCACTATGAACATTAATATTCCCTTTGTACTTAAAATGTACTCAATTCTACTTTAATACCTTATTTCCAAACCAAACCCTCGTTGTGAATGAACAACAACCCAGAAGGCGAGACAGCCCGTGGCGGTGACCTTGTTAATGCCCGCCAACCATTGAACAATCAATTGTATTCCAATAAAGTTCCCGGGGTAAATAATCGTTGCGCCTAATCCAATACAGAGATTTTGCATGTTTTGCATAGACTTTTATAGGGTAAATACATATATAAAAATCGAAAAAGAAAAGCACCATTTAATGACGACATTTAACCATTAACACACACAGAAACAAAGAACATATTTAAAGATTAATAAAAGGCCAAATAAGACATCACAAACACAAAAGGGTTGACAATAGGGCTACCGCTTTGGAACGGTCAGTGGCAAAAAAGACCGCTGGGGGTTTAAACCAGGTTCTAGGGTGCACCAAACTTGAAAAATCTTTTTCTCTGAAACCACAAGGCAGAGAGCTCTCATGTCTTATGATATTAGCTTCTTAGGTTTAATTTTATTTTTTAATATATTATATACATGAACATTTGTGATTTTTACTTATAACACGCTTTTTCAAATGTAAGGGGTTAACACGGCTGTGAATTTTTTTTTTTTAAATTTTATAATATGCAAACAATTCATCATTAATGGTTTTTATTCATATAATTCTTGCATAGCAAGATTTTCGGGCATTTTATAAGTACAAACAATGTCTATGTCCAAATAGTTTCATGTTGCAATCGATACATACTAGTGTGTGACATAGATTTAGTTTTACTGCAGTTTTTATTCATAAATCTCTATCATATAGTGTTTTAAGTCTAGATGTACAGTGCACTAATCACTTTTTAGAGTTGTTATAGCCTGGTTTACCTGAAATATAATACCATGCATGAATTGTTTGCTCAATTTTATATTTTACGTACAAATATGCGATACAATAAGTGTTGTTGTGTCTTTTCTCTCACTTGCACGCACGCTCTCAAACACGCACTTCTTACACACCCACGTACGCTCAAGGGTACGCGTGTTCGCTCACACACCTACACAAACACATACATATATACACCCAACCGACCACTCGTTTGTACCAGCAGGAAGTGAATAAAAAGAAGAGAGAAGAAAGAAAGATTGCCTTTTTTTCCATATTTTTGATAGGATTTATATGATATTTAAAAAATGACTCTATTTTAAGTTGTGTTGTTGTATTTTATCATGCATCATTGCTATTTGTTTTTCAATATCGATTCGTTTTGAAAGATAAACAATAAATAGTTCGCATCGAGGAATGGTCTGTCTACACTTATTTACAAAACATAATATTTAGCACACAGAATGACAACATTATAGGATTGTTTATGAACGTGTATAGCATTTATTCCAAAAGATATTGTTTGAAAATTAAATGTAATATTTACATTTCTAGCAGTTAAAAATAATGCCAGTTCAGTCCAAAACGTTTGTGTTTTGATTCATTCCCAAAATAAATGTTTTATATTCTCGACATACATATTACAAAAAAAATCGCAATGATTACAATTAACTAGTTTCTGCTTTAGAAGTAATTTATTTGTTAGAATAATTCTAAGGAGATATTTGTATTGAATTTTTTTAATGTTATATCTATGGTGGTTTTAAAAGGTTGTAAACATATTGTTCTCCAGTCTAATTCAACATTAGGGAAAATGTTTTCCGTTCTGTGGCTATATAAATGTCAATATCATACTGCAGCTGGTGATTGTATAGGAACTTATTTGTAAATTTGGATTTAATAAGTTTTCTGTGAATCTATTTTCCCTCATGAAACTTATATTTTCATGTTTTAATCTAGTGTTCCATTTTTTTGGTATACTTGATATCAATGATGAATATTTCAGACAGTCTGATGCTTGAATGTTATATAATTCAGTAAAGTATTCAAATGGATAAAACTGTTTTGTTCTGAAATCATAAATATGCTCTATATGTTTTATACCTTTATCGTACCGTTTATATAACATATTGTTTTATTTAAAACCTTAATTTCAGAATTATTCAATAGTATTTCTTCGCTTATGCATTCTTCCTTTTCGTTTGATTTTATTTTGCACCACGATATGAGATTATCTGTCACAACTGTATGTTTTTGAAAATTATGTTTTCTGTCTTTTTCCAATTTTAGATCGTCCAGAGAATCATTGTCTACTATATTTTGTATTTGAATATCTAAGTCTTCAATATATTTTTGAAGTTGTTTTTCTTGCTTGTTATCACATTTCTTTTTATATGTTGCATATGGTATTGTTTCATTCCTAATAGAACCTTTTATTACTTCCCATAGTGTGTTTGGATTTGCGTCTTTGTTAATACTGGCTACCTCTTCGATAATGTTTTTAATATTTTCTTAATAATCCCTTTCTAGAATTAAACTATTATTCATTTTAAAATACCCCTGACCTCGTTGCTGCACATTAAGGTCTAGATTCAATGTAATAAGTGAATGATCTGTTTTATAGCCAGCTTTAATCCGACTTTCTATTGTAATATTATCTAGGTTATTAGAAATTAAGAAATAATATAATCTGCAAAATATAGGCGGTCTGTGCCATGTATATTGAGTTGTGATTGGATGTTGTATTGTCCAAACGTCTGTTAACTGAATGAGTTCATTAATGGATTTTCGAGTAAAGACATATCATCGTTATTTAGACCGTAGATATTTGTTAAAGTTATTTCTGTATCGTTATATTTTATATCGATAGCTTGTAGTCTTCCTGAAACAATATCTGTTAAAAACGTGTATGATATGATTCAAATGTATACACCTTCGCTATTACTTTTATTTCCGCTGAACTATATATACATCACCACCCAATTCGGTTTTCCATGTTTGTTCTAATTTGCTACTTAAATGTGTTTCTTGTAAAACACATATTGAAAAGTGTTGACCCTTTAACCAGTAGAATACTTGTTGTCGCTTGTGTTTATTTACCAAGCCTCTGACATTTAAAGAGCATATGTTACAATCCATATGTAATGTCGTAAACGTATTTGCTAAGAAGATGGATAAGGCAATCCAAGAGAAGGTTGACATATAGTCATGGTTTTAGATGACATAAATAGTTTCATGAATTCAAACAATGGGCTGAGACAGAATAACATAATTATTACAAACATGTGTTTGTGGTTTGACCATTTAGAAGTCTAGGCAATACCTCAAAATAAAGAAAGGCATACAAAAACAATAAAACATATAAGTTAACATGTTAGCGATTTATAAAAAATAAATAAAAGGCATTTGCAGATTAGATTGATGTTAACAAGAAAAAAAGAAGACCTGACAAATAACCTTGTTGTTTAGTTAGTCTCTTTTTCTTTTACAAAACAAAAGTATGAAAGGCGTTAACATAATTTATCATATATACGGATGCTTTTTTACGTTTAAAATAAATGGCATTATGTGTATTATTTAATTGTCGAAAATATAATAATAAATTTCTTTAGCTTACCATAGATTACGTAAAGTTTGTTTTCGCATAGACTGCAATCTGTTAAGTCATGCCTGTAGCGTCCGCATATATCCAATATAGATATAAAAATCGAACAGGAAAAGTAGCATAACAGTCAACCACAAACACACACATAAACATGAATAAAAGGCAAAACAAGACATCACAAACACACAAGGGTTGACGATAGGGCTACCGCCTTGGAACGGTCAATGGCAAAAAAGGCCGCTGGGGGTTTAAACCAGGTTATAGGGTGCACAAAACCTCACACTTACCCTACTGTCATCCCAATAAAACGGGACAGTGTAAATAAAGAAATCCCCGCCATGAACTATTCCCTAACCAACAAGGCAGCATTAATATGCAATATAAGTAAAACGCAAAGATGATCGTTCATGTATAAATACAAAAAGAAAATAGCCTAGAAAGCCACAAAGAAGGTACTCAATGACCGGACTGAAGCCTACGGTGTCCTGTTAGGGCTATGTTACAATCGCATCTTACCATCGACCATCGACCTAGGTCGATGCTCGATGGTAAGATGCGATGGTCGATGGTAAGATGCGATGGTAAGATGCGATGGTCGATGGTAAGATGCGATGGTCGATGGTAAGTTGCGATGGACCATCAACCATCGCATCTTACCATCGACCATCGCATCTTACCATCTCATCTTACCTAGGTCGATGCTCGATGGTAAGATGCGATGGTCGATGGTAAGATGCGATGTTAAGATGCGATGGTCGATGGTCGATGGTAAGATGCGATGGTCGATGGTAAGATGCGATGGTAAGATGCGATGGTCGATGGTAAGATGCGATGGTAAGATGCGATGGTCAATGGTAAGATGCGATGGTCGATGGTAAGATTCGATGGTCGATGGTAAGATGCGATGGTAAGATGCGATGGTCGATCGTACATCGCATCTTACCATCGACCATCGCATCTTACCATCGCATCTTACCATCGACCATCGCATCTTACCATCGCATCTTACCATCGACCATCGACCTAGTAAGATCAAGAAGCCAGAGCAACAAGAGAACAAACCATTGAGAGCACGACAAGACAAGATTGCAGACAAACATCAAACGTCATCGTCCTTTTGGGCTTTAGGTAGACGTCATCATAGGGTCCACAGCCTGTCCGGTCATCGTACAATTAAAGAGGAAAGAATAGTGGCAAACTATAAATGGGTCCACCACCAAGCATGCAGTGCGTTGCAAAATGATTGGGTCGTATTCTCTTTTGATAAACCTTTTAACAAGTTTAACAAAGATAGCATGAAAGTGATCATGACCAAGTTATCGTACTGTACTACGTATACATATAGCGGACCCTTTAGCAAGCCATGACATTCTTGTATACATATTATAACTGCCAACTTTAAAGCTGAACTTGTCACCATACCATATAACTATACATTTATACATCTAGTTTAGCTTTAAGCAAACTATGAGATAAAGATTAACTATGAGACCTGTGTATATATTTAATACAGGCTAAATTAAAAAAAAGCAAAATAGTCACCGCTATTGTAAAGAATCAATCAGAAGGCCGATTGTCTACGTACTTTTTCACACACTATTCCAAAATGCATATAATGATCGATTGTTAATCAAATGAAATATATTTTACATATTTTACATATACCCATTCTCTTATATATACTTATTTGTTGCCATAACATTCAAAGACGCTACGCTAACTGTAAACTCGTCCTTTAGTACATAATATAATGATCACCAATCTAAGGAAGCAAATAGTAATTTCATAATTAATTAAATATCATCTAATATATCAACTTGTTATAAGTCTATGGGAGCGTATTTAATCTACATCCGTTCCCAAATATATTTTTACCTGACAATATTCATTTGAAAAGTATAGCCAGCATATCCCTAGAGTCTATCCTCACAATTAGGGACATAGTGCATACTTTGAAAGCAATTGATATCCCCACCCATAGAAATTTTTAACTATACAATGAAAAATACAATAAACAACAGAAAGAATGGTGAAGACAGGGTTATCCACTTGGAAAGGTCAGTGGGCAATATGGCCCACCGGTAAGATTAAATCTATTTTAAGTGTACACGACCTCGATATTACCATGTCTTCAGCGCTCAAAGTGACACGACAGTGTAAATAAATGTACATCCCATCGAAAGGAGTTCTCTAACAATAAAGTCCATCAAACCACCATTGACCCTGGGATCAGTCCGCGCCCCTCGGAAAATAGATCATGGGTCGTAACTTGGAAACCGTTGAGATCCTCAGACTATAACCATATATACATGTACTTGGCATGAGCAGACGGACACAGATATCCTACCAGCTCTATCCCTACCCGTGGGGACATAAGGCCGAAGTCATAAGTTTGAAACTGTTGAGGTCATACCCTATAACCATATACATGAACACGTTAAGATGGGCGCGAGAACTTGCCCCGTAACCTAAATCGCGTGGCGTTAATTCGGGTTTTCGCGTTTGAAATGACGTCCTTTATTGCTATAGTTCTGTCGTTTGCCGTCTTTTAGTTGCCGGATTAAAGCAACAATGGCAGAAATCAGCCACCATATATGATTCCTAATGACAATATTGATGACGAATATCATGTTTTTATTAAGGAAATAATACTGTAGATCGTGTATCTTCCTTGGCAGGTATAATATAAACAAGGTTATTAATTACAACACAATATGAGCCTTTTAAAGTTTTTAAAATATAAAAGGTTAACTAATTATGTCGCGGTTTATATTCGACATTGCTTAATGCTAAATGAGTCTCACTAGTCACCAGTTGTCACTTACGTCTTCGACAATTGTTGTGAACATAACATACATATAAATGATAGAGGCCGTTTTAAATTACGAATACAATTAAGCTCCTCCAATGAATATAGTAAATGTAATTCATTTGATTTAAATTTGTCTACTAATATATTGTTAATACAAAATAACTCATGTGAGCCTTGTACGATATGTTCTATATGCATTACATCGTGTTTTCATGTATACATATGAACAGAGTGAATAACAGAATTAACGCGCCAAATAATGGCAAAATTACACAACAGAACCGTTTATCAAAACTCTATCCAGGTGTTTGGGTCTTATAATAATGTATACGTCCCGATTAAAAGTAGTGGTATATTCCCGGGTTATTAAAATACCCGTGACTGAATATGTGTAAAATGAATTATGAGTTGGTTACACTTAATTTGACGCTCCAGTTTTGGGGTTTGGTCTGGCTTGCCAAAGCCGTTTATAGTGTGTCTATAGAGTTTGAATTCTCAAAATATGTAATTTATATATATATATATATACCTCGTCGTCAGTAAGTTTAAATACGGTGCACATCTGTTGTAAAATGTAACTTTGATGGCGAGATAGGGTCTTTAAAGATCGTGGTACTTCAAAAAATGGCCTTGGTATAGGAAAACATATTGATTAGACTACTGCTTGTTCAATAATTTGACACTTTGTATATTAAGTGGATATAATATATACATTGATATTTGTCTTTTATATCTCTGTTTAGAGAGACATATGCATATTAAAAACTGTAAACTGTAAACTGTTGAGAAAACTACCATAATTGTAATGTTCAGTGCTAAGACACTAATAAAAAACACGCTGACAGCCTGTCTGTTCAATGACTAAACACCATAGAATATGTCATCGTCTACATTACTAAGCGATGCTTGTATACACAATAACAAATGACGAAAAAGTGTTCAAATTAAATCTGACGTTTTATAATAAATATATGTTTTATAACAATGTAATTACAATAATGGCAATTTAGTGTGACAAAAATAAATTAGATCCATTAACATTATGTCCATTATTCACACTTTATGGGGTTATTTTCGGTTGGGTATGCTATAGATGTGGCCTGTTAATGATTTACTTATAAAACAAATTATTTTTATTACAATGTCTTGTCATTTCGGGCGCTGCAGACAGTAAAAATGTGAGGTTGTTTTCACATAAAATTAATAAAACTAACTACTATTGCTTTTTGACCGTTTCAAGTCAAGTCTTCAACGCTCGTTGTTGTTTTTCATCGGCTATTTGGTGGTGCAGTGCGACCCTGCGTTGCCACTGCGTTTGGCAGCTGTGGTTTCTATAGAGCTATTTTCTTCATTTATAACCCATACATGACTTTTATATGTATTCCTTTAGTTGTTCCTTTAGTGCGTGTGTTTACGAAACTTAGTTGGAAATCATACGTAGCGTAACTGTAAACTCGTTCTTTAGTACATAATATAATGATCACCAATCTAAGGAAGCAAATAGTAATTTCATAATTAATTAAATATCATCTAATATATCAAAACAAACCTTACCATAATTGGAAATCATTGTTTACAGGGTATTGTTATGTTGTAAGTTATTGTATTGAACATTAAAACCTTATATTAATTTTATATTTGTTCTTTGTTTCTGTGTGGTTGACTGTCGTCCTTGAATGCTGCTTTTCCTGTTCGATTTTTATCTATATATACATTGGATATACACGTAAGAAATGCATACTATTTTGATAAATGAGTTTTGCTTACTATTGTATATTGTCTAGTAATGCTGTCTAGCTTGTAAAAGGATGTATGGATATATACTGGCCCGAATAGTTTTATTTAGGCTATCCCGTTTAATTAGGATGACAATAGACAAAGGTTTGGTAAAACCTTGAAACCGGGTTGAAACCCCCAGCGGTCCCATTGCCACTGACCGTTCTAAGGCAGTTCCCCATGTGTTAACCCTTTGTGTTTGTGATGTCGCGTACGTTGATTATATTTTACCTAATGATTGTTGTTTGTTTTGAATGTGTGTTTTAGTTGACTGTGTTTTGTGAATGCTACATTTCTTGTTCAACTTTTATACCTGCTTATATATATTACACCTCATTTGCATATTTCCTTCTTCACGCAATGTGACGTCATCCGGTCACTATTTTGTGATAGTGACCGGCTCCGGTCCGAAAGCTTTAATTTCGGACGTGTGAAAAAAATGACGTCAAATTTGAATAAATCATAAAACGTACTGTTTTAATTTGTTGGTCAGATTCGATATACTATAACAAATACTGTATGGTGCTTAGGTCCATATAACGTTTATGGACTTGGCAATCAGCTCTAGAACTATACGGACCTCAGCTTCGCTTCGGTCCATAACATTCTAGGTTTGCCTGCCCAGTCCATTAACTTGCATATGGACCTAAGCACCATACATTATGTGTTAAATATATAAGCTGACACGTAGGCCTTATTCCTAAATAGCATTTATAAAACTCATGACGAATTGAAATAATATATTACAGTAATCATTTAAAATTGCACGGTAGACATATTGCTTCAAATGTTGGCTTAATTCGTCTCATCTTAGTCGTTTCATCTTAGTAGGACGAAGTGGAACAGCGTCAACACGTCGCATGAGCGAGATACATGCAGTGGATTATTACTGCATATAGGTATTTATAGTTTATATTATTTTATTGTAAATATGTCATTTTCATTCGCAATGGAGAAATAATAAGCAAAAGCTATGTCAAGAGAGGGGATTTCAATTTTGACCGTTAATTATCACCACTTAGACGAGTATGTTCCTTGAACATATACACCATATGTGTATTATTATGTTTCACAACTTATTCGAAATCGTTTTACTTGAGCTTTTAGTCGAGCTGAGGACTTGGACGACTGACAAAACGTTATGTCTGTGTCAGACATAAGCCGAAAAGACGCCGACAGCGGGAGTACATTATACTTAACGCTTGTTTAATTTTTGAATTTATGAGCTTAGATTTTAAACATGCTGTCTGTTACTGTTCAAAGCTTCTATAACATATTTTCTCCTTTTGCTTCAAGCTTAAAGATAGCTAGTCCGAAAAAAACCCACAAAGTGTTGTGCAGTTATGTTGGAATGCGGTTCAAATGTAACCATATGAAATTTCATAAAAAGAAAACAAAATGTTTTAGTATATGTTTTAAGTATTGATATATCATTATAATACAATATAACTGAAAGCACTTCATCATTTCAAAGAGTTCAACATTTGAATATGCTTTATTACTGTAAAAAAGATAAACCTGGTTGTATCACAGATCGAACATTCGATTATAAAATTTACCTCCGATTTCTCTTTTAAGTTAGAACACAGTCAACCAAACACGCATTAAAACAAACAACACAACTTACAATCGCAATGCTAATAAGCAGGACATGTGACACCACAAAAGGGTTGACAATAGGGCTACCGCACTGGAACGGTTACAGGCAAAAAGATCGCTGGGGGTTTAAATCAGCTTCTAGGGTGCAACAAACCTCACTCTTACCCTATTGTCATCCATATAAAACGGGACGGTGTAAATAAAGATATCACCGCCAGGTTATATTCTCTAACAGACAAGGCAGAATTAATAGGCAATATAAATATAACACATATTTGATCATGTATGTATGAATATAAACAACAAAAGCATTGAAAGCCTCAAAGCAATCTCTCAGTGACATGGCAGAAGCCAGAACAACAAGAGGACAAACCATTAAGGGTACGACAAGACAATATTTAAGAGAAACATCAAACGCTACTGTCCTGTGAGGATTTTGGTAGACGTCATCATGTGACCAACAATCTGTCCGGTCATCGCACAATCACAGAGGAAGGCAAAGTGGCGAACTGTAAGTGGGCCAACCACTACACATGTAGTGCAGTGCTAAATGATATGCTCATAGCCTCTTTTAATAAACATTTTAACACGTTTAATGAAGATTGTATGAAAGTTATTATGACCAAGGATCTTACGAATTTTGTAAATCACATCACCGTAGAAGCCAGGTTGTGATAGCCCTTGTCGCAGAAGAGTTCTTAAATTACTTTTATATTTTAAACGTAGATCAGGGTTACGATAATACAAATTTACAAAAGTTGTTTCGAAGTAGCTTTTTACTTATACACAGACTACAAGCTATAGAGTAACGATTAAGTTGAGTAACATAGACCACAACAGAAGTAGCTCGGGAAGAATCCCTAGCTAAGTGAGGATAATTAACAATATCAAAATTAAAATCATCTATCTTGTCATCGATTTCACTAATTATTTCTCAATTTGACTAGAGAGATGTAAATCGAGAAAAGAAGCGAGATCATCAGAATGGTCAGCTTTTTTGAGTTGAAGATCTTTAAGATTAATCATTGTAAAAAAGAAAGGATAATTAATGTTCAATATGTCATCCAGATACCGAGAGGCGTCATAAAGGCTTCAATTACATTTGCGTCTGAGTATCTGGTGAAACCCACAGCATGAAATCGCTGTCATAGCAATACAAAAACAAATATGCGACAAGAGGTGCATAGTTCGTACACGTAAGGATACCAACAATGTCTATAAACGGTAGTTCCATACCTGACGAAAATATTATCTAACATGTTGTATACAGTGTTGAGAAGTCATCAGTATTTATAAATGGAACTTGACGTTTATTGCAAATTTTATCAAGAACGTCTCCTGAATAATGTTTATTGACCAAAATAATTTGATCCCTGAGTTGTCATAAGCTTAAGCACAAAGTGTTTAAGGTGATCTTTGACGGCAGTAAGACAAGAAGTTAAACGTTTGGAGATGTTTGTAGTGGTGCAGGTACCATTACACCGAACAGAGTCAGATGTCTTTTGAAGATAATTAAATGCAGTGATAGACATTTAATAACTAATAATAATCCATCGTTGTTCTTACATACAATTCACAGACAAAATGAAAGTATTTTAGACGCCTTTTTCCGAAGACAAACGGACGTCAAAACCCAACGTTGTATTGTTTTTAGATTAACAGTCAAAATGGAAGTTTTTAGACGTCATTTTACGAAGTTGTACCGACGTAAAAGTCTAACGTTTTAGTGACTTGTGATTTTCTCTTTCATTTTCTCATAGGCAGTTGTCTGACAAGCTGCAGAGTAAACAAAGTAGCAAACATGTTCTACTACACAAAGATCAATGTTAATGGTAGTTAACATAACATGACATTGATAGTTAATTTGTATATATTTTTATGACAAATTATAACAAAATCTAAAGTCATCTGACGCCGCCCGGCAGGCATTGACGTCAGTGCAACGTTGGCACAACGTTATAACCTGGCATTGATGTCACATTCATAATGAAGGATTATGACGTCATTGTCCGATGTTTGAAAGGACGTCAAAATCCAGCGTTGTATTGACGTCAAAGGTTGACGTCTGACGGACGTCAAAAACTCAAACCTTTGACCCGACGTTAAATCAAGGTAGTTTGACGTCAAAACAACATCAACATATTCCAAAGTCAAACATATGTTTAAAGTCCGACGTTGAATTAACAACAAAAGTTGACGTCCAACTGACGTCAAAATACAACGTTGTATCTGACGTCAAATCAACGTTATTTGAATTCAGTACACTGTTGGTTGAAGCCATAAAGCAAGGTAATACTGACGTTGGATTAACAGTCAAAATTAAAGTTTCTTAGACGTCATATTCAGGCGTCAAACATACGTCAAAGACCGTCGTTGTATTGACGTTGTTTTTAAGTTAATGCACTCACACCAACGTTGCATGATGATTGTGCATTATTTCCACGTATTTATGACCACTATCCCGCGTCAGTACGACGTCAAAACATGACGTCTGTCAGACATCGTGGTTTGGACGACGTATTGACGTTGGAATAAGGTTACCGACGTGATGACCTTATTCAGCTGCCGAAGGCAGCTGACTCTTATATGGCTTTTATATATGTCTATGGTTAACAGACTGTGACTCATGTAAGTGGCAATACGCATGCTTTATAACTTGAATTCCTAGAGAACTCGTCTGAAAAACTTGAATGGCATAAACACATATTTTGTAATGTTGAAAGATTACCATTTCACTTGCTGAAATGACGTTTTCTTAAACCAGTCCACTGAAATGTAGCATGTAATCATTACTATTATATGTATATTAGCGGCGAAACATTCAGAAGACTCAATTG
Source organism: Cyrtodaria siliqua (assembly GCA_037043455.1). Classification (NCBI taxonomy): domain Eukaryota; kingdom Metazoa; phylum Mollusca; class Bivalvia; order Adapedonta; family Hiatellidae; genus Cyrtodaria; species Cyrtodaria siliqua. Next base: position 304,925 of record JAWPHD010000274.1, on the reverse strand, counting down.
TGCAGTTGGTCGAGGCGCCGTGTTAGTGCCCAGGAAGGTAGGGTTCAAGTCTGCTGATTTCCCTCTTTTTTTTTTATTCTTTTTTTTATTCTTTTTTTTTTTTTAATTTTAATTGGTTTATATTATTCCTTTACATTTTTCACTTTGATAACGCAATCTTATAATTACACATGGTAACAGTGAACAGTTTAAATGTGTTGTAATGTACACTCTAACGCACACGTGAACAATTGTATTTCTGTGGTGATGTGTACTTCTAGCACGTCGTATTACAAGGTAATTGTAATCAATATGTAAGGCATGTCAAGGTTTATGAACAGAAAGAAGCGAGGTCGCCCACATTGATTTAAAATGCTTGGTAGGAAAAACTGATGGTAAAAATCAGGAAGAATGTAAGAAAAAACGGTCGTGGCGTGTTTATGTCTTCTTGACAACATTTATTTTTTTCAATATTGTTTTAACACCCGTGACTTGATATGTTATTATGTTAACTTCTTGTCTCTCCGCAGCTATTTTACGCTTGCGTAAAACCTTGCTTGTATCAAGATATATCGCACGTTGGTCCGACGTCCTGTGCCTGCTGGGCAATTTCTGATTTTGGACTCAACATAACCACGCACTATCGCGTCAGTTATATAAGATTTGTTTATTAAATTATTCGAAATAAACTTATCTCTAAACAATGGCTCGATTATGTTTTAAATTATTTACCACATTCAACATATCTGTCACAATTATTCTTCTGTAATCAGTAAATAACCGCGACAATAATCGAAACGACACCCCACTGTTGTAAACTATTTCCCTATAAAAAATTTTTACCATTAAGACGTCAGACAACTTTTGATAGATCGTTAATTACGATTTTTTTATTAAATATAATGCGTAATTCAACCTTGTCAAGTGTGTGCACACATCATACGTAAACGTTGTCAGTATAAACACATCGTAAGATGCTTTTTCAGTGAACAGATCAATGTAGTGATACAGTGATAATTTCACATGCAAAGGAATTGATGAGTTTCATTTTATCTTCGGATTAACTGTGTTATAAGTTAATAAGATCGAAACAACTTCGCTGTATTGAATGTAAGTTGTTGTTGCTATAATTTATTATTTTTATTATTATTAGTAATAGTAGTATAAGAAAGTAGTAGTAGTAGTATTAGTAGTATTAGTAGTAGTAGTAGTAGTAGTAGTATTAGAAGTAATAGTAGAAGTAGTAGTAGTAGTAGTAGTAGTAGTAGTAGAAGTAGTAGTAATAGTAGTAGTAGTAGTAGTAGTAGTAGTAGGAGTAGTAGTAGAAGTAGAATTATTATTATTATTATTAGTAGTAGTAGTAGTAGAAGTAGTAGTAGTAGTAGTAGTAGTAGTAGTAGTAGTAGTAGAAGAAGTAGTAGTAGTAGTAGTAGTAGAATTATTATTATTATTATTATTCTTTACTGAGGGAAAAAAGTTATCAAGTTGTTTTACATGAAATAATACTGTATACAAGATATACAGACATTTTGGGACTTTACGGGCTTGACTCCTACGTTCATTTATTCGTTACGTCATTAAGATGTTCGACTGTTATTGATGTGTGTCTAATAAAATATTGTGTCTATCGCAGTAGTTTATTGATAATACAACCAAAAATGTATTATTTCCAAGGTGCATCAAAAACTTGCAAAACTTTTTCCCCTCAGTATATATTTTCGGCATTCTAGTGTATGCAATTTTCAAAGGTGGATAGGCATAGTGTTATAGTATAGACTTGTTGTAATGGTTAGTATCGCGGCTTAATAACCCAGGGCTTGCGTGTTCAATCATATCCAGGATTGAATTTGTGTTAATTATCGAAATATTAAAAAAGATATTTCCTACCTGACCAGTCCTTCGGATAAGACTTTAAGCCGAGATCTTCTTGCTAAAATGTCCGGTGCAATACAGCGAGAATAAATAAACGCAACCATACACACAGACATTGTGTTTGACAAGAAAATCATCAACAAATTTGACAGAACTGAAGTTCAGAAATTAGAAAAAGATGGAAATTCCATCTATCTTGTCTTGTTAAAAGCTATCAATTCCTGAACACTTTTCCCAATATGATGTCGATTTACTTAATGAAAGTATTTTATTAATATTTATGTTTTGGCGGACATTGAATGACATTTCATAAAACTCCAAATTAGCCGCTAAGCATTCAGTGTTTATTTTCTAAAACGGTTTGGATAAAACATTACTCTAAAACTTCGTTTCGGGGTAGATCGAATAAGATTAAAAAAAAGAAGAAAAACAATGATTTAAATTGTGTAATACAAAAAAATATCAGAAAGCCAATGCAGAACAAAGCACCGTGATAAATATTAGTGAATGCCGTTTTGCAGCTGTTGGGAGATTGCCAACTGGCATGAAGGTTCAGCGTTCTAGCACCATATTACGGCAAACACATTTAAGCCATTTTTATAAAATTTCAAAAATATTACACGAAACTTCTGCTGACTAAATTTGATTGGTTCCTAACATTCTGCATTGGAGTACTGATTTTATTTGATTGTTTTTGCGCATACATTTAAAACAATATCAGTAATTTTGTACAAGTATCGAAAACTAAACATTGTATTAGGTGGATGCATCGAATTATACATGAATTAGTTGGTGGTGCACACAAGAATACATCATTTTGCAATTTGTTTGTAGTAAATAACGGACCAACGGTCAACGGTATATATGCATCGTGATATATACGACCATTTTTTTTTAGCTCACCTGAGCACCTAGTGCTCAAGGGTGAGCTATTGTGACCACTCTTCTTTCGTCGCCCGTCGTCTGTCTGTATGTCGTCAACTTTTAGCTTCTTTAGACGTTAGAGGCCACATTACTTGAGTAATCTTAACAAACTTAAACAGATTGTATATGACCATAAGATCTCGGACAAGTTCGATAATGAATAAGATCGGACCAGGAACACCAGAGTTATTGTCCCTGATTAAGTAAAAATGCAGTTTGTCATATTGTTTACACGATAGAGGCCATATTTCCTGAGAAATCTCCACCAAATTAGCACATATTGGAGGGGGTACCTGGGGTCTTCCTCCATCAGTGGAAAGTGGAAAGTTGCGACTATTCAATCCAATTAAATTCAATTCATCCCAATAAACGGGACAGTGTAAAGAAAGATATTTCCACCAGGTTATATTCTCTAACAAACAAAGCATTAATATGCAGTATAAGTCTAACACGTAAGTGATCATGTATATATTAATATACATAGCTAAAGTCTAGAAAGCCAAAAACCAAGTACTCACTGACTTGCAGAAGTCTGAGCAAAACGAGAACAAAAATAAGTATACAAGTAAAACAGGAAATGCAGCTTTCACAGAACACATTAAACACAAAAACACGCAAAACGACAAAAATGAATGGCAAACATAAATTAACAAATCATTAAGGGTACAAGACAATATTTAAGGCAAGCATCAGACGCTACCGTCCTTTGAGGATTTAGGTAGACGTCATCATAGGGTCCACAATATGTCCTGTCATCGCGCAATCAAAAAGGAAAGCATAGTGGAGAACTGTAAATGGGTCAACACTAAACATGCTGTACGTTGCAAAATAATAGGGTCATTTTCGATAAACGTTTTAACAAGTTTAATAACGACTGTTGATTATGACAAAGGATCTTACGAAATTTGTAAATCACATCACCATAGAAGTCAGGTTGTGATAGTCCTTGTCGCAGAGGTGTTCTTAAATTACTTTTATATTTTAAAATTGTACCATAGCTCTAATGGTTTTCTTGCTTATGATATAATTTTCATCAACCTGAAGGTCTGAGCCTAAACCGTGCCATTAAATGCGGTATATTTCAGCCGGGCTATAAATGACAGATTCGGCAGTTATTACCATGGTCTACTCAATTTTACGCGCGCGCAGTTGTAATGTTTACACACAACCCCGTCAATCAAAACGACTAAACAATTACCAAAATAGCACTCCTTGACATTACATTTGCCCAATAATATACAAAGGCGATTGACTGCAATAATCAAAACATGGGTCATGCTCATGCTGCGTGATAATGCTATTTCTTGATTGGATCGAGCTGTTATGTTTACTGAAAACTGCAACGCCCTAAAACGTCTTGCACGCAAAACGTCTTGCACGCGCGTACTTGGATAAATGGCCGTGGTACAAAACATTTATAGCAAATTTTTCTCGTATGCGATTTATACTGCAATCTCGGGCCTACGGCCCTCGAGAAGCAGTATAAATCGCATATACGAGAAAAAGTATGCTATAGATATTACGTAGATCAGGGTTACGATAATAACATTTTGCAAAGATTTTTCGAAGTTTATGATAACGGTAACCCTGATGGAGTAGCTTCTTAGTTATACACAGATTACGAATATTAAAGTCTTCAACTCGACTACAATCTCTAGGAAAACGAATAAGTTGAGGAAAATAGACCATAACAATTAGCTCGGGGGTGGGGTGGGGTGGGTGGGGGGATAATTAACAATATCAAAATTAAAATCATCTGTCTTTTCATAGATTAGAGATGTAAATAAAGAAAGGAAGCGACAGTACCAGAAATATTAGATTTGCTGAGTAAAAGTTCTTTGGGATAAATAGTATTAACCATATTAGAAAATCTTTAATTGTGCGATGGTCTGACAGATTGCGGACCCTATGATGACGTCTGCTTAATCCTTAAAGGATGTTAGCGTTTGATGTTGGTCTTTAATCTTGTATTATCGTACCTTTAACGGTTTATTCTCTTGCTGCTCTGGCTTCTGCCAAGTCCCTGTACCCCTTTTCTCAACCCGTTTGTGTTTGTGATGTCTTTTGTTGTCTTTTATTCATATTTAAATTTGTTCCTTGTTTCTGTGTGTATTTGTGGTTGACAACATGATATCTCGTTTGTCTGTTTGCGTGTTTGTTTCTGTGTTTTGTGGTTGACTGTCCTCCTTGAATGCTACTTTCCCAGTCCGATCTTTTTATATTTCTTTTCATGGCGCAATAGTGTTGTTTGTGCCGTGTGGCGACCGTAAAAAGTCTCCCCGTACATCCAATCAATATTGTTATTTTTACATCCTACAGGGATTGTATGACATTCATTGATCCAGTTTTTCCTTAAAAACGTGAGTTTCATATACCGCGTTGAAGGTTTTATTGCTTTTGCCTTCTTGTTTGTCTGTTTGCGTGTTTGTTTCTGTTTTTTGTGGTTGACTGTCCTCCTTGAATGCTACTTTCCCTGTCCGATCTTTTTATATTTCTTTTCATAGCAATACAAAAACAACTCTGCTACAAGATGTGCACAGTTCGTACCCATAGGGATACCAACAACTTCTCTTTACAAGAGAGATGATTTTAATTTTGATTTTGTTAATTATCTCCATTTAGATGGGAATGTTCCTCGAGCTACATCGTATGATGTATATGTTTTTTTTCAAATTTTGCGTTATTCTAGAGTTTGTAGTCTAGCTGAAAACTTAAATATGATTTAAAAACTTCGTAAGATCTTGTGTCACAATCACTTTCATACCATCTTTATAAAAGTAGTCAAAAAGGTTATATCAAAAGAGGTTATGCCCCTATCGTTTTGCAACGCACTGCAAGTTTAGTGGTTGACCCATTTACAGTTTAGTGGTTGACCCATTTACAGTTGGGACAGACTTTGGACAGATTGTGAACGCTATGTTACCTAAATCCTCATAGGACGGTAGCGTTTGATGTTTGTCTTAAATCTTGCTTTGGCGTACCCTTAACTGTTTGTTCTCTTGTTGTTCTCGCTTCTGCCAGTCACTGAGTACTTGCTTTGTGGCTTTCTAAGCTTTCTTTTCTTTTATATTATAAATACATGCTCATTTATGTGTTTTACTTATATTGCCTAGTAATGATGCATTGTTGGTTAGAGAATATAACCTGGCGGGGATCTTTATTTACACTGTCCCGTTTATTGGGATGACCAATAGGGTAAGAGTGAGGTTTAGTGCATCCTAGATCCTGGTTTAAACCCCAGCGGCCTTTTTTGACACAGACCGTTCTAAGCGGTAGCCCTTCGATGTTTCTGATGTCATATCTTGCGTTTAAGTCATCTTTGTAGTTGTTGTTTGTCTCTGTGCGTGTATGTGGTTTGTCTCTGGTCCTTGAATGCTACTTGTCCTGTTCGACTTTCACTTAAACAATAGGGATGCCGCCTTAAAACGGTCAAAATGCTGCTCGGGGTTTAAACCAGTCTCTACAGTAATACTATATTAAATGATCAGCTGTGAATTTCGCATTAATTTGCAGCGATCTTCCTTCCATTAAATGATATTTATCAATATGCATTATATGGTAATTTAGATAGGTAACGTTATAGTTATCAAAACGACGGCTTCCATATCCGTTTTGGAACGGTTTTCAAATGGTCACATCTTCTTTGTTCATCGTCCGATTTTGATAATTATCTCACCCATTTTTAAGTTATTCAGAAATGTCTATAATAAAGCTTGTTTGAGTATATGTCTACATGCCAGTTTAGAGTTTATTAGTTTTAGATATGATGCAGATACAGAGAAGTGCAACAATGTTTCCAGATTTTACCTTAGTATTTATGTTTTAAGTTCAGCAAGTAATATCATATTTTTCAAACAATCTCATGATCAGGTTAAACCTAGTTGAACAAACACTATGTGTCACAGAACGAATACTTAAACTGTTAGAACTGTTATATCTACATGAAACTTTGAAGTGTCATTTGCTGGAAACATACTCACTTTACACGCGTCCCGCATGTCCGCCAGTCAAAATTCTTCTTCTTTGGCAACTTGTTAATTAAATGGTTTCATCAGCATGTCTGTATTGTTTCAGGTGCTACTTGAGTGATGGCAGAACATATCCGTGTTTCTATAGAGAAAACGGTGTGTCTTTAACATAATTTGAAAAACGTCTGCGGTTCTGCCGGTATGAAGTTTCTAGGCCCATTCTGCATATTGTTCTGTGTAAATGGTGGGTGACCTGGAATGGTCAGTCTTTATGGTGACATCTATTTCGTGCTTGTACGCTGTAACAAAGAAGTTTACTCCACTCAGTTTACATGTACCCTAGAACCCGGTTTAACGCCCCAGCGGCCTTTTTTGCCACTGACCGTTCCAAGGCGGTAGCCCTATTGTCAACCCTTTTGTGTTTGCGATGTCTTATTTGACCTTTTATTCATCTTTAAATTTGTTCTTTGTTTCTGTGTGTGTTTGTGGTTGACTTTCGTCCTTGAATGCTGCTTTTCCTGTTCGATTTTTGCACTATATGCAGACAAACCACGTCAAACTAATTTGCGTTTTATATGTAACGTTTTATAATGCATACATATTTGCGCGTTTATCTAATAAACCATTGGTGTGTTTGCCATAGGTTAGTTATATATGTAAATGGTTCATTGCTTCGGGCTTTGTTTTATATATATTTTTTTAAAATCGGCATTTTAATCAACATGTTCTAATAAATCAGCGGAGCAGCAATAATGGTGAGCGGTAAATACAAATAAATCACATATTTTTTAAAAAAAAACTGTTTACATCAAATTGTTAAAAATATTATTGATTAATGATAATTTAATAATTCAAGTCTGTCCAAATTTAGATATTTTTGATTATTTTTTATTAAATTATAATAAATCATATTTTTTTTTAAAAGGAAAAGAATGAATTCTGTGAATCTAAGAATCCAAATTATAATAAATCATAATTTTAAAAAGAATGTTTTTTTGTGAATCTAAATTAATTTTTATTTTTTAAAATAGCAATGTATTCAGCAAATCTAAATTCCACAATAAACAATACGTTTAGGACACTATATCAAGGATTAAGAGCCGGGAACAAAAGAAAGATTCAAAGTTGGATATCTCAAACACTTCTGCATAGTTTGATATGAAACTTGCAGTACCTCATCTTATTATCCTATTTGGAAACAAAAACTGATTTCAAAACTAAATTGTTTGAATAGAGTGGTTTTAATAGAGCACTTCAAAGTGAAACCAACAGGAATTAGAACTCAACAGTATAAATCTAATTTTACAATAAAACTTGTAATATGTTACTTTTATATACTTAGCGTGTTGGTGCTATCAATTAAAATCTCAAATAATCCTTTCAAAATTGTTTTTAAAGAAACAAAATCAATGTTTATAATCAAATGAATACTCAAATGAAATGCATGCATATGTTATTTACATATATGGTCATGGTATTTGACTGGTCACTACTTGTACAAATTCTATTTATATACAACTCGCAATATTTAATTTCAAGACAGGTGATTTAAAATCAGTAGTTGCATACAACTACTGTATACACAACTGTTCACGCTTTAATGGCTGGCACAACTTAGACAAGGCTATCAATGTAATATATTGCAAGTTATATACCAAATATTCTTTTTTTAAATTTATTTATTGTTTTAATTTTATTATTTTTCTTCTTTTTTTTTATTGTTTTTTTTTTTTTAACTTTTCTGCTCACGTTCTAGTATTATCATGTTTCAAAGAAACAAAATGGAAGGAAATAAGATTCAGCTCACAAGTTTGTTTTTTCAGTGCCCGGCTCTAACAGTCTCTGACGATAATAAATGTCTTTTAAGAATATAGAAGTCTTTCAGCACGAAATTTCAGGAGCGAGTCAACGTGTTACTAAAGCACAGTATTTATTTGTTATACGGGAGGTTGTGCGTTTTATCTCGCAAGGTGAACATTATATGTATGTTAACACATAAAACACTTTAATAGTTATGCATAGAGTTCAAAGATATAATGAGGTCAATGAATTTCTGAAGGGATCTTATATTAAACATTATTATATCCGAACTGAATTTTATGAGAGAATGACCACATGCGTTCAGTTAAGCAGCTATATATATTCATAAACTAATGAATAGAGAGATACCTTTATGTTACCATTCTTAGGCTCTCAAATGAGTTATACTTAATAATGATTTTTTAACATGCAATTTCAAATTCAGTGATTCAAAACGAGTTTTAATCAACAAAATTAATAAACTCTTTACTATGGTTATATATACTTACAGATAGAGGGGGGGGGGGGGGGGGGGGGGGGTGGGGGGGCTCTTACATGTGTGTCTGCCTACCAACATATCAATTTGATGTAACTCGTTTAATAAATTCAATAATCAATAGACACGAATGTGAAATTCTTTTTATCACAAAACTTTAAAAATGTCTAAAAAGGGAAATTTGGAAATCGTCGACCACGATAAATACAAACAATATTGCAGTCTCGGTTTGATTGAGCCTGTTCATGAACGGTACTAAAAAGTGCTTGCTACAGTTCACGCCATCTAGGCCCGGTTTGAGCAGAACTCAATATTTATAAAGTCAATAGTTCAGAAATTTGAACCATTCCGAAGATGATATGCACATGGAACCCTCAATGAGGTATTTTCAAACCATTCCATGGCCAGCGGCGTATGGTCCCAGTTTCTAACAAAACGCTTTGCCCTATACGAGAAAAGAGTTGGCGAAATAAACAAAATAGAATTTAGTTGGGAGAAGAAGTTATGAAGCCAACGTATAACAGGTAACAGTCAAAGGACTTAATTGAAAGCAGGCAACATATCATAAGGGACAGTAAATAATACCCAGAGCCTTTGAAGCCTGAAGTAGTGGAAAAACCTATTCGAAATTCAAATAAGAAAACAAAAGTATTTGAGAATCTACCACCGATATCTATAAATATCGGGCTCAGCGATCTCGAAAGATCGGAATGAATAACATTTCTGATTGCAAGCACAGGGAGACGTTTTACCGCCGCACCACTGTACAGGCAGCGCTACTCTGATGTATAAAAAGTATGAAAAGCGAAATTTGAAAATCGTCGAACAGGAAAGACGTACATTTATTAATGTAGCTATATATAATGTTGATGCACGGAAGCGTTACTGTTGTTTAGGGCACTGGTTTGAGCCGAGGAGTTTTCGGCATGTGTGTAGTCGTAATTTTTATAAACCTTGGTAACTCATATATCAATGTATTCGAGTATTTTAATGGTAAATAAAACCACATTATTGTTTAAAATGGGCTGAGATTTTTTTTTTGATAGGACGTTTTACATAACAATTCTTGTTGCCAATATAGCAGGAAATTCAAGTCAATATTTACAGCAATATATGTTGTTAAAACATTCAGTATAAATTGTCTTATTTAGGTTTTCTCCAACGCATCAAAAGTTATGTATGTTTTATATATACACTGTTCAAAACTAAGTACCCACTTACCAAACTAAGTACCCACTTACCACCTAAGAATATGTCAATAATATTCTCATTGTTTTGTGTATTTCACGCTTGATTGGAGATACGACTGAACTACAAAATAACGAATTTAAATCGTCTGCTCTGATTGCATGAACACATTTTAAAGCTTTCAAGTCGATGTGTTTTTTTAGAAATAAATTATAACACATACAACTGGGTACTATGTCTAGCTTCAAATGTAGATTGACGTACATCTCACGTCATTTATGTCTTGGCTTGAAATGCACCACGTTGCGGTATAAAATATGTTGGACAAACAGGTCGATCTTTAAAAGTTCGATTTCGTGAACATATATATAATGCAGGTCATCCTAAAAAGTTAAAACATTACTTGTACCAACACTTTCGTCAATCCGGTCATACTTTTGGTAACGTTACTGTTCAACCGGTTGAATATATTATAATAATGATGCTACTAAAAGCTTTAAAAAATAAGCTAGACATATAGCAGAACTTAAGTGGATGAAACACTCACAGACACCATATCCACTCGGCCTTAATGACACTATTTATCAACAAGGAAATATTTCAAAAGATCCTAATATTGACATTTTTTCTATATTTTCTATTTGAAAGCGTAACTTAGGGTCTCATGTCGTAGGCGTAATGGTAACATCAAACGTAAATGGCTTGTAATTATTTCAGTCGCTGATTTACATACTATGTTTAAACAGTCGGGAAAGCACTATATGCTTTCAGGGCACTCTATGCTTTCACGGCTTACCTCTCTGTCGAGTTCTCCACTTAAGTTGATCGACATGGAAGCAGACAAAATATTCATTCGTACAGATCACTTGTATAACACTGCTTCCATAATTCAAAGCTACGCACAACATGTTCTCCGACTCCATATTGACAAGGAGTCTGATCACGTCAGGTAATTTCTAAAACTTCTATATCTTAATAAAGGTATTGATTTCATTGACATTCCTAGTATTTTTCGAGATAATCTTGTAGTTGATTCTATCCCTCAATATTTCAAAAATTCAGAAAGTCCTGTAATTTGTTATAAGTATAAAAAAACTATTAGAAATATTATTAAGAAAATAGTTTCTGACATTGATATAGTAAATATCACTCCTAAGGAATGTGAATGTAACACATCAAAATTTTGCTATGCTCCAGCAGGTCATATCATCACTGGTTATTTTGATATTGTTGATAAACGTATTTGGCATCTGTTTCGAAAGGTCCTAAGTATAGATTACCTTCAACTATCGATTTTAATGCCTGTTTTGCTCAGATCACCCAATCCATTGAGGAATTTAGTATAACATGGTGTCGTAGAGAACATGCGGACCCAAACTTTTAAAATTATAGATACACGTATTAACTGTTATAATGCTAACCCCTCTTTACTTCCTCCGAGACCTAGGTTTTCCTTTCGTAATTTAAAATCGGAAATTCAAGAATTTCGTAATAAATTTGTTTTAGTCCCTAATAACGTTAATAATATATACCCTAAAGAACTTCAACTTAACAAAGCTAATATTTCTGATACTAACGCTTCTTTTCTTGATTTACATCTCTCCATTGAAATTGGTGAATAATTAGCAAAATATATGACAAGAGATATGATTTTAATTTTGATGTTGTTATTTATCCCTATTTAAATGGGGATTTTTCTCGAGCAACTTCTTATGGGGTCTATGTGTTTCAACTTATTCGTTTTTCTAGAGCTTGTACTCGAGCTGACGACTTTAACAACCTGACTTCTATGATGACGTAATTTACACACTTCGTAAGATCCTTGGTCATGATCACTTTCATACTATCTTTGCTAAACTTGTTAAAAGGTTTTATCAAAAGAGGTTATGCAACATACTGCATGCTTGGTGGTGGACCCATTTACAGTTCGCCACTATGCTTTCATCTTTATTTGTGCGATGACCGGACAGGCTGTGGACCCTATGATGACGTCTACCTAAAGCCCAAAAGGACGGTGAGGTTTGATGTTTGTCTACAGTCTTGTTTTGTCGTGCCCTCAATGGTTTATTCTCGTGTTGCTCTGGCTTCTGCCAAGTCACTGAGTACCTTCTTTGTGGCTTTCTAGGCTATTGTTTTTTTTGTATTTATATATACACGAGCATCTTTGCGTTTTACTTATATTTCCTATTAAAACTGCCTTGTTGGTTAGAGAATAGTTCATGGCGGGGATTTCTTTATTTACACTGTCCCGTTTTATTAGGTTGACAGTAAGGTAATTGTGCGGTTTGGTGCATCTAGAACCTGGTTTAAACCCCCAGCGGCCTTTTTTGCCATTGACCGTTCCAAGGCGGTAGCCCTATTGTCAACCCTTTTGAGTTTGTGATGTCTATTTTGGCCTTTTATTCATCTTTACATTTATTCTCTGTTTTTGTGTGTGTTTGTGGTTGACTGTCGTCCTTGAATGCTGCTTTTTTTTGCTGTTCGACTTTTATATCTATATTAGGATTGTGTACTTTGAATTAGTGCAGTTTCGATGTTCCTAATTCTAAAATATGCCAACTAAAATTTGTTGGCATTATGTTTTACTAGCGCTACCACTACAAATGCTTTTGCAAAATATTTTTTCGAAATATTTAATGTTACCGCTGAATTACGGTTATTTGAATTTCAAACGATATTCAATTAAAAGGGGGATAATTTAGGAGTATCCATGTTTCATTGTATTATATATCTAATAAATGGGTAAAATTTCATGTTGTTTTTTTAATATTATTTCCTACCAAATTTAAGAAGTTTATATAATTATTTAGGCAGACTTTATATTTAGTTATCGGTGGTACATTTTCAATTTCTGTTGTTTTCTTACTTAAATTTCGATTCGGTGGTTCCACTACTCAGGCCGATAAAAGGCTCTGGGTATTGTTTAACCACTCATAGGATATGTTGTCTGTTTTCTAATTTAGTCTTTTGGCTGTTACTTGGGATATGCAGGCTTCATAACCGCTGCTCCTAACTAAATTCCGTTTGGTTTATTTCGCTGTTCGGGGCATAGTATTTTGTTAGATACTGGGAACATACGCCCTGGGCATGGGGGAGGAAAATCTCCATGTCCACCGCCATATATCTTCGGGATGGTTAACATTATGTACTATTGATTTTATGAATATTGAGTTCTGCTCAACCCGGGGCTAAAGGGCGTAAGCGGTAGCTAGCATATTTCACTAACGTTCATGAACAGTCTCAATCAAACCGAGACTGCAATATTTTGTATGTGTCGTGTTCGGCCGTTTCCAAAAGGTCCATTATTAAACTCTTTGATTTATTTCATGTGTTTTATCAGCCCATTTCATGTTTTCGAATAAAAGAAGGGTAACTCTCAAAAGATGTAACAATTTAAACAAATAATAAATAGTTTACAAACTGTTGGACCAAACCAAATACTTATCACTCAATTATTCTAAAATGTATTTGAACTGAGAAAATTATTTAGAATACAAAAGTGAGTAATTAGGAATTTTGTTCGGCGTATGTACAAGCGTATTGCAACACAACAGCAAAATCATAAACATGTAAAGAAAGGTGTTCTCCAACAAATCCATATTACAATTCAAAAAGAGTTATAAAATGTTGACAGTTATATAGCGTTTTCTTTTGTAATCAAATAAACAGTGCAATGACAAGAGCTGACATATATTTCATATTTTTTCTTTCAGGATAACGCCCTTTCTACCACGATGACGAAACTGTTAGCGCTATATTTCCTTCTGAGTGCATCGATTACAGCTGATATATCGTTAGCTTTACCACCGCCTAATGCACCACCACCCTTTATTCCGGTTGGCCCAGAACCACTTCCCAATAGCATAGGACCACATCCCATGCCCATGAAGAAACCGTCTTCATCAGGTAAGAATATAATGTTATTATATTTATTTTTATCTTGCTGATTCGAAGAATAAGCGAGTTTATGGAAAAACAAACCGGCGTAGGTATCTCATTCCACATATAAACGTTTTGCATGAAGACTGTTAACAGGTCTATACATTTTCTTGTCTTAGCTCAGCTTAATTTGGCCACGTGATTCCTTACGTATTATCTTAAGGGCTGCATTAATTTGGTTCCTGTAACCTATGGGATCCCATGGAACCCCAGTACTGAGTGTTCATAAAATAAGCACTAAAGACCGTTCAATGTTTGCGTGTAAGCTTTTGTATATTAATATTTTTAAAGGCCAAGCATGCAGTTTTTCGTTTTACTGCCAAATAACCAGTAAGGCTTATGTCATGGTCTGTTGTCCGTGGTCCGTCTGTTAACGAATTGGTGTCTATAATCTATCAGCTTCATTTTGAATCCGATCTTTACCAAACTCGGTCTTAATATCGTTCAATTCTCAGGGCAGATCAAAAACGACAATATCGTAGAATAAACATCATGATTATAGCACTGGAATTGATGAAAACTGCTATACATTTCGTTGTCAACACTTCAGACCATTGATTGTGCACACCTTAGACAGATTATCAACGTTAAGAACGCTCGGACGAGTTTGAAAACCATTACGATCAGTTAATAAACAGTAGAGCTATGGTCCTTGATTGTTATAGAGTTGACATGCTAACTGGCACCTTCATATTGCCTTCGAATTGATCAGAATATTAATATTGATAAAAGCTCAAATGTGTTTGAATAATATTTATATCGAATAATAATTTACAGTTATTATAGTTGAGTTAATAAAATAATGCTATACTTTGCCATGTGAACTAATGGCATTTGCATCCGATCTTTACAAAACCTTGCCAGTGTCTCAATATTAAAGAAAGCGCTGATAAATATGAAAACCATATTTACCGGAAATCTAACATCAGATTTATGGCCATTGATTTATTATAAAATGCTATGTTTTGCTTTGTTAAGCTGTAGCTATCTAGTTCATAGAAGAAGCGTGGACAAAATCTAAAACTAACCATGCCGGACTAGAAATAGCTGGATTATAGCCCTTGAATTATAAACACTCAGATTGTCATTGTTAACATTCTAGCTCCTACATTATTCATCCGATCATTACCAAATTGGTTTTCAAAATGTTAATATAAATAAAAATCTGAATAAGTTTGAAAACTAGGCACACCCGACACTACCCTTAACTTTCACTAGTACCTCTGCTCAACCCGGGGCTAGAGGACGTGAGCGGTAGATAGCATATTTCGCTACCGCTCATGAACAGTCTCAATCAAACCGAGACTGCAATATTTCGTATTTGTCGTGCTCGGCCGTTTCCAAAGGTCCATTATCGTACTCTTTTTTACGCTAATTACTCACTGTATTCAGATAGAACTTTTATTTGACCAAAATAAATTAGTGCATATTTGTCATAAGCGTAAGACAACACTATTTCACATGATCTCAAACGGCCTTTAGAAAATAGGTTACACGTTTGAAGATGTTTGTAATAGTGCAGGAACTTGAATTCGAAAATAACACTGGCTTTATAAGGCTGTTTGTTTAATTTGGGAATCCGGTACACAGTATGAAGTTTATTGTGCTTTTCGTCTACCCCAACATTTTAACGGTGAGATGGAGTTCACGAATTAGTATCGTTAGTATATCGATTTTTAGCTTTTTACCATTGCATGTAACTATTTATTGACGCATTAAACTCGAATATTAGAAGACACCCGGCTAATTTGTTTTGAGCTAGTTAAAAACGTATTAAAATTACTTCTTGATATTCAGTTATTAAGGGTAACCGATAGTAACTCCGCGAGTTGTTTCAGAACTTGTGTCTCTTTAGAAGTTTCGATATTCAAACTTGAGCAATTCAGTCTACATGCACATGACCTCTATATGAATATGTATGCTACCCTTCGACCCAGAACATGTTGATCTATGTTAAATTAAAACAAATAAACATTAATGCTTCTTTTTAAGAATGTCGGACGTTAATGGACGTCGTGGTAGTTATTGATGGTTCAGACAGTATCACTGCCGGTGACTATGACTTGTTAAGAGATGCACTCGCTCGAATGATACCAGAATTACATCTTGGACCGCGAAATGTCAGAGTCGGTTATGTAGTATATAGTTCGTCCATTGCACAGGTAAGATATATTGTCTTATGTCAGAATCGAGTTACAAGGAGAACTGTTCTCTATTGCACCAGTAAATCATATTTACTTTGTCAGAATCAGTCACGTGGTATACTTTTCCTCCCTTGCACAAGAACGGCATGTTTACTTTTGTCAGAGTCAATTACCGTTCCTCCATTGGACATAAAAAGTAATTTAAAAGTTAAACAGGAAATATAGCATTCAAGGACCACAGTCAGCCAAAACCACGCACAGAAACAAACAATAATTGCACAGATAAAAAAACAACAAGATATGACATCACAAACATAAAAGCATTTTCAATAGTACAACCACCTCGGAAAGGTCAGTGGTAAAAATGGCCGCTGGGGGATTGGGTGACATCTCCTAAAGTAGTGTAGACTGTATCCTATACGAGTGGACTGCATTCTAGACTGTATCCCATACGTGTGGACTGCATCCTAGACTGTATCCTATACGTGTGGACTGCATCCTAGACTGTATCCTATACGTGTGGACTGCATCCTAGACTGTATCCTATACGTGTGAACTGCATCCTACACTTATCCTATACGTGTGGACTCATCCTAGATTGTATCCTATACGTGTGGACTGCATCCTAGACTGTATCCTATACGTGTGGACTGCATCCTAGACTGTATCCTATACGTGTGGACTGTATCCTAGACTGTATCCTATACGTGTGGACTGCATACTAGACAGTATCCTATACGTGTGGACTGCATCCTAGTCTGTATCCTATACGTGTGGACTGCATCCTAGACTGTATCCTATACGTGTGGACTGCATCCTATACTGTATCCTATACGTGTGGACTGCATCCTAGACTGTATCCTATACGTGTGGACTGCATCCTAGTCTTATCCTATACGTGTGGACTGCATCCTAGACTGTATCCTATACGTGTGGGCTGCATCCTAGACTGTATCCTATACGTGTGGACTGCATCATAGACTGTATCCTATACGTGTGGACTGCATCCTAGACTGTATCATATACGTGTGGACTGCATCCTATACTGTATCCTATACGTGTGGACTGTATCCTAGACTGTATCCTAGACTGCATCCTTTGTTTATATTTTACAGGTTGTTGATATAACGCACGACCAGTCTATTTTAGTCAAAGCCGCTAGAGGGCTTTTACACCCAAGGGACGGTACCCGCACCGATCTTGGTATTGAAACAATGAGGCAAATGTTGGCTAAAGATGGCAGAGTTGGTGTGCCATGGGTATGCATTGTCATCACAGACGGAATAAGCAAAGATCCAGACGTCACGGAACAACAAGCGAACTTAGCTAAATCAGAACGTAAACAACCGTCTTTATTATGATTATGTACAATAGCTTGCACGAATGTGTTGTGTGCATGTATTTGCGTGAACGAGGGTGTGTTTGTTTCAGCTGAAAAACATTTCCTCATACATACAATCTAGAATGGTAAAGGGGCTGATTCATTCTCATATTCGCAACACACATATACAAAGTTGTTTTTATTAGGTATACCTTACCCCCAAAAAACAATGTTCTGAACTGGTTCTTTTTTTTTGAATAATATCTGAGTTTTATAACTTCTGAGAACCCTAACACAACAATTACAACAAGGACATATATTTTATCTTATTTCTATGGGGGATATATCGGGATTTCTCAGAAAAGACAGTTCAAAATCGCTAAATATTAATAACTAACTCCAAACACAAATATAACACATGACGCTTAGTCATGACGTCAATAAAGTGCTGCAGACGTCAACGTCATCCACTGATAACGTTTAGCAAAGCAAAACATTTCGATTAAAATCATACACAAATTGATTTAAAATGTAATACATAGATAATTTAACTTCTTGCTCCGATAATATGGATATCCTTCACTCGAAGGTATGCGTGTTTTGCATCCTCGCGTTCGTGAAAAGAACGACACGACTACCATATCGGGAACGACTTCCCTATACTCGATCCAAGCTGTCATCGTATCATTCTTTCACAGATTAAGGATACACTAAGGTATAGAGGGGTAGCATGATAGTTTAGGGATTAGCTCTATTATCTGTATGAAGGAGTGTAATATATCAAATTCAAGATGCTAAAACGTACTTTTTCAATTTGTAGTATTTGAAATATTTAATTAAAGCAACATTTGGACGTAAAAAGTTTTTATTATTTTTAGATTCTTCTCACACCGTTTCCCCTAAATGAGCCCACAATACGCAATATTTTGATCTGAATAACATTATGTAAGCACACTTGTCAGAGATTTTCTTTACTGACACCCAAACTCTTTCAACACCTACCTTACTATCCATGCCTCATTAAAATAGCATTTCTTCCACAAATATATTCATTCATCAGTGACATCAATTTATCAAAAATTGCTGATACATAAGCAGCAGACAAACATCATACGACCTTCGCGCCAATGTATCATACTTTAACAAATAAAATCCAGGGATAAATAAAAATATACAAAGGGATTTTTTTTTACACTTTTTCACTTTTCAGGAAAGCCAAAAGACTGATTATGCAATTAATTAAAGAAATACATGTTGAACCGATAATAGCACTATAATCTTCATCTTGTGACGTCACTATCATCTGACCACACGGAACATTTGGTAACCATCAGGCTATTAAATTGCAATTAAAGTGCCATTTCTATCGAACATAAAGGAGAAAGTGTGAATAGAATTCACCGTTATGACTAATCAGCACAAGAGGAAAAAGAACATCTGAGTTGGCTAACATGTTTTGTTTTTCTTATAACTCAACATCTAAACTAGATACAACTTTCAAACTTTGCAGATATTTGCAGTGTAAAAAATACAACACAACGTGTTACATTTCAAACAAAATAAATGTAATTAACACATTTATAACTTAGTGTATACTTCACCTGTTATCAAGATTATCGTCATACATGTAGTGATTGAACACGTTTATTTGCAGCTGGACTTAGTAAGAAAGTGTCGATATTTACGGATGACGGGTGGTATAAAATACTGGTTCTACCCAGAAATAAGGGGGTAATCTGCCTCTACCTTTAAAAAATCGAGCGTCAAAAATAGCCTAAAATGTGCTGTAAATTTATGTTATACAAAATTAATAAACCTTAATTGACGTTTCTATAAAAGGCAAACATGTTTCAGGCGGCATATATGACATGTACTATAAGACTACCTCTAGTTATACAAAACATATTTGAAACACACATGTGTACATTGTAGAATGACCTACAATATATTTCAGGAATAAACATGTTTGCTGTTGGAGTTTCGAAAGTTATAATTGACGCGGAGCTGATTAGAATAGCTAGTACGCCGGACCAAGTACTCAGATTGACAACGTTTAAAGAACTGAGAACGTCGTTATCAAATCTCATGCAGGTTGTCTGCCGTAAGTATGCATCTCACAACATAAAACTCTCCGGTATTTTATTATTCTTCCATTCGCGGTTATACAAAATCCTAATGAACACATGATAATCTATCAGTACATGGCGTGAAGATCTCTCAGTATATGACGTGATGATCTCTCAGTATATCACGTGATAATCTCTCAGTATATGACGTGATGATCTCTCAATATATGACGTGATAATCTCTCAGTATATGACGTGATGATCTCTCAGTATATGACGTAATAATCTCTCAGTATATGACGGATGCTATGATCTCTCAGTATATGACGTGATAATCTCTCAGTATATGACTTGATGATCCCTCAGTATATGACGTGATAATCTCTCAGTATATGACGTGATGATCTCTCAGTATATCACGTGATAATCTCTCAGTATATGACGTGATGATCTCTCAGTATATGATTTGATGATCTCTCAGTATATGACGTGATGATCTCTTAGTATATGACGTGATGAACACAATTACAGTAAAACACATGCGTTTCATAATGTCGTCATACAATTAAGCTCCATTCTAAGAACTACTTCAAACTGGGAATGTCGTTGAACGGTGGTTAATATGAACGTCAATTGACTTACGTATTGCGTTTGTTAACTTTTAAAGTGTTACATGTTATTATAAAAGTTTTGAATAACATAGTTTTCGTTTTGTACATTATATATACCTAATATTTTGAACGTTCCCTCATGGTTGCATATAGCTTCTTTATAAGTCTGTTACATTTTTAAAGTTTACGTTAAAAGCTTTTGCTCTGAAATAATTTGGTAAACATCCACCAGACGTGGATAATAGTTGCAGTGTATGAAGAAGATCACGATGCCATGTCTGGCGTTGCTGATTTTTTCAAAGCTTATACAGGATGCATTGCACAACAATATTGCATTTAGCTCCGTTTCTAAATATAATCATGAAATACATTAACATTATTTGATCTTGGAGATGATACTGTATTCTCTTATACGTTTTATAGTGTCCTACAATTTAACCCATTTAAATGCAGACATGCAAGTAGTTGGTGATGCCTCATTTGTTTTGCTTTCCATCGTGTTCACTCTTCTTAACCCATTTTGAATGAATGCATTGCTGATAATACCGCATTATTTTCATTTTATTTTCCAGCGTGTCCAGCTCCTTTACCCATTATGAATGCCTTTATTGTTGACGATTCCATACGAGCAATTGGAACCACGCTGCAATACGTGTGCGAAAAGGGATTTCATTCCATGGGCGATAATACAATCACGTGTATGGCGGACTCATCCTGGTCAATTTCTACGTTCTCCTGTGCAGGTATACTCGGAAGAATTACTACATAACTCATAAAGTATAATGTTTTGTGCTCCATTTCACTGGGAATAAAAACAGGTTAGATATTAAATTTTGTGCTTTACTTCAATGAGAATATCAACAAGGGAAAGTTTTAGTTTTGTTCCCCTCACGACATTATAAATATAAACAATGGAAATGCTAAGTTTATGCCTCAGTATAAACAAGGGACATGAGTAAGTTTGTACCTCCATTCAGTCGCAATATTAAAACAAAATATATTAGGTTTCCTAAGGAAATATCGGGTTTTATGCCTCAGTTTAGTGAGAATATAAACATGGGAAATGCTTAGTTTTGTGCCTCATTTCATTGGGAATATAAACAAGGGAAAGAGAGTTTGTGACTCACTTCATTGGTATAAAACCAAGGAAATATTAGGTGTTGTGCCTCACTTTAGTGAAAATATAAACAAGAGAAATGCTAGGTTTTGAGCCTCGCTTCAGGAAGAATAAAAGTTAAGTTTTGTGCTTCACTTCAGTAGGAATACAAATAAGGGAAATGTTAGGTAACAGTTATCAGCAAAATAACACGAACTGTTGTTTGTCAATCATATAGCATTTAGATTTTACAGCAAATAGTGACAAAATGACAAAACAACCGTTTTAATTTTTAAAAATGACACCTATATCCTTTTATCATATCGTAAATGACATATAGTGTAAGCATGGATCTTAATTTAAATAACCATTGTGTCTACATGTATATAAAGTGTTTCAATGTATGACTATATTTATATAATTTTATTCACTGATCTTGCTTTTTCCCAGTCTTCATTTCGATCAACATTTATTTTTCTTTTACCTTTGTTTAAGTGTTTTGTGTATTGATGCATACTTTATAATATTCTTTATCAACACTTTTGATTTCTTTTTCCCAATAGCTTGTATGAACCCTATGGAATTTGCTGGTAATGCGATATTGTTAGCTGGACCAAACTTTATAGGCTCTGTTCGAGAATATGTTTGTAAAAAGGGATTTACTTCGCCATTCCCACCATCTATCACGTGTGAAGTGACACCTTCCGGTCCAGCTTGGACACCATTATCGACTGTTTGTAATGGTAAGTAAACAACTAATTAATACTAATTATACTTTTGTAATCGTACGTCACTTTTAATCCTTTTATGGGTGTGTGTGTGAGAGACGGGGGCGGGGGGATTTCCGTCTGAAAATGGCTATACAAGTCGAACTGGAAATGTTCAGTCAGGGATCACAGTCAACCAAAACACGCATGGAAACAAGTCTGTACAGATATTAATCATTTAGTCTTAATTATTATCTAAATATTTCACGTGAAGGAGCTATGCTAAAGAAAAGGTTTATATCAAGCAAGGTATGTTCTTTACACTTTAAATTACAAATCGAAAATAAAAAAGACATTTTTTCACTATGGAGATGGTTATCACTATAACCATAACCCAACTATCATTTTTTGTTAAATTTTGAACGATTTGACTAAAATAATTATAAAAGTATTATTTAAAAACATTGTATGATAGTTTTATTAAATCCTCGTAAACAGTAACAATAGTGTTTAAAATACATGAGATGATTTTATGAAAACACAACTCGACTTCCGGCGATATTTGATCAGTTTGTCCCAAAATCAATGCAAAACTCCTCTGAACACAGAAGTCTACTCAGGTGATATATTACATATAGCCATCACATATTGACACATTTCTAAAATTTGCGTCCTCTACTATGATTTTTTCATTGAGCCAACTTCTAGCTAGTTGATTTGTAGAATCACCCAGTATCTCCCCCAAAAGAGTTTAAATAAGAATGTTGATTATGTTTGTCTTATCGTTGGTAAGACAGAGTAAAGAATTTATTAAAAAATGTCTCATGTATGATACTCTGAATGTCTAGAACTTGTAAGTTTGGTTAAACAAATGTTTCACCCCAGCGGCCGTTTTTGACACTGACCTTTCCAAGGCGGTAGTCCTATTGTCAACCCTTTTACATTTGTGAAGTCATATTTTGCCTTTCATTCATCTTTGTAATTATTGTTTTTTTTTGTGAGTGTTTGTGTTTGACTGTGGTCCCTGAATGCTGCATTTCCTGTTCGACTTTTAAATATAGATTACCTTCAACTATTGATTTTAATGCTTGTCGTGCTCAGATCGCCCACTCCATTGAAGATTTTAGTATAAAATGGTGTCGTAGAGAACATGCGGACCCAAACTCGCTTTCTACTTGGAAAAAGTCAATTCTTAAAATTATAGATACACGTATTAACTTTTATACTGCTAATCCCTCTTGACTTCCTCCGAGACCTAGGTTTTTCTTTCGTAATTTAAAATCGGGAATTTAGGAATTTCATAATACATTTGTTTTAATTCCTGCAGATAAAGCAGCTAATAATGTAATTATTGTTTGACGCCTACATTACGTCAATGTTTTATCTCTGGAACTCGGCAGCACCAATTTGTTAACTCCAATTAATTCTACTGAGGATGATGTTGTTTCCGCACATATAACTCGGTGCACTACTTTCAAGGCTGGTGTAAACGATAAGCAAAATAAACTGCCTACTATGTACTGGATTCCTAAATTACATAAAAATCCGTATAAGGCTCGCTTTGTTTCGAATTCTAGTGCCTGCACCACAACAAACATCTCCAAACTTTTAACTTCTTGTCTTACTGCCGTTAAAGATCACGTTAAACTATATTGTGATAAAACTTATGAAAACTCTGGGATTAATTTATTTTGCTTCCAAGAGACCCCATTGTCAGTACGTGTAACTGTGCTTCATACAATTAAATAACGTTAAGATGTCCAGTTAGTTAATACACCACAGATATCATCTTCAGAACCTCAAAGAAATTTAGTTGCATCAACTGGCCGATTTCAAAATAAGCCGTTTGAATTAAAGGCGTTACTTTCTTACTCATTACTTGATTTTCTCAAATAAAAACATATTCTTCTATTGTTTATTTTATTTAGTTTCCATCTTTTGTAATATAGTTTTCTTCTGTGTTCCCTATCTTGAAATTAGAATGCCCCGACCCGGACCCTTATGGACTTGGATATCTCGATTCCGTTGTCGACAGACTTATTGGGACTGTTCGCCGAATTGAATGTAATCCGGGTTACATCGAAACCGGACCAATCACGATACAATGTA
Source organism: Cyrtodaria siliqua (assembly GCA_037043455.1). Classification (NCBI taxonomy): domain Eukaryota; kingdom Metazoa; phylum Mollusca; class Bivalvia; order Adapedonta; family Hiatellidae; genus Cyrtodaria; species Cyrtodaria siliqua. Next base: position 280,705 of record JAWPHD010000274.1, on the reverse strand, counting down.
TCGATGTAAAGGGTATACCACAATGGACAAAACCTGTCCATGCCTGTATAGGTAAGAATACAATATACTTTGATTATCCTAACCAAATTAAACAAAATGGTGAGCTAAAGAACATGAATTATAATGCATTTATCTCTCTACACGTTTACATATCTCTGTATATATGCCCTTATATAATACATATATGTTTCTTTAAGGTTCTACACGTACCTATTTTCTGTATACCGCTTTATAGTTAGTACATGCATACATCTATGTCTCTTCAAGTTATATACGTATATATATCTGCATATATACCCTTACACAGTGCATATAAGTCCCTCTACTTTCTACACGTACATAAATTATTCCTCTTTATATATACCCTTATACAGTACATATAAGTCCCTCTACGTTCTACACGTTCACATATCCCTGTACATATACCCATATATAATAAATATATGTTTCTTTAAAGTTCTACACGTACCTATTTTTCTGTATACCGCTTTATAGTTAATACATGTATACATCTATGTCTCTTTAAGTTATATACGTATATATATCTGTATATATACCCTAACACAGTGCATATAACTCCCTCTACTTTCTACACGTACAATTATTCCTCTTTATATATACCCTTATACATTACATATAAGTCACTCTACGTTCTACACGTACATATGTCCCTGTATATATACTCTTATACAGTACATCTAAGTCGCTCTACGTTCTACACGTACATATGTCCCTTTATATATACCCTTATATAGTATATATAAGTATCTTCAATGTGTATCTTCTGTACATATGTCTCTGTTTATTTACGCTTATGTAGTAAATGTAAGTCGTTCCGTTATATATTACAACACTCTGATTGTATTCTGTTTGAGTTTCTCCGCTACATATTATTCTGATTTTATTCTGTATAAGTTTTTCCGTTACATATTATTCTGTAGAAGTTCTACCCTTACATATTTCTCTGTATACATTTATACCTGTAGCTTGTGGACCGGCACCGCAACGTGCAAACTCGGTCATCGTCTCAAGCGGCTTCCTCATCGGCTCTAAAACAGTCTACGAATGTATTCCCGGTTTTATTGCTACTGGACTGCTAGAAGCTATGTGTTTCGGTGATAAATCGCAAGGCGCAGCATTTTGGAAGGGAAATGAACATAACTGCATAGGTATTTATTGATTTAGCCGTCATGAATGAGATATACAATAATATATTAATCAAGGTTTATAAGAATTAGAGAATGATACATATATTTGATACTAACAGGCAATGTGTGCAGTCGTTGTGCATCTAGGAATTCAGGATAGGGACGGGGTGACTTTTAAAATCAAATGGATAACCATATGCAAAAGAAACAACACATTTTTATTAAATCGATTTAAGATATTTTAAGTTGTAGCTGCTGTTCTCCACCCGCCACCCACCCCCACATTCATATTTGAAGGGGCGCAAACGCGTTTCATATCTAATAAAGAGGGCGTTACAAAATAGTTTCAATACCTTAAATCTTTTTATAAAAACACATTGCGTTATGTTTTAACGGTCAGTGGATGCAGGGGCAGTATATTTGAAGATATTTAAATATCTTAACTTCGTCTACCCGCGCTTGCAATCAGTACTGTTATTCATTCAATCTTTGGAGATCGTTGAGCCCGATACTTACATTTAGCTATCGGTGGTACATTTTCAATTTCTTTTGTTATCTACTTAATTTTTGATTCGGTGGTTCCACTACTCCGGCCGATAAAAGGCTCTGGGTATTGTTTAACCACTTATAGGATATGCTGTCTGCTTTTTAATTTATTATTTTGGCTATTACTTGTGATACGCAGGCTTCATAACCGCTGCTCCCAACTAAATTCCATTATGTTTGTTTCGCTGTTCGGGGCATTTAATTTTATTAGATACTGGGACCTTACGCCGTACGACATGGGGAAGCATATAACTCCATGTCCACCGCCGTATGCATGCCATCTTCGGGATGGTTTAAATTGTGTACTATTTATGAATATTGAGTTCTTTTCAACCCGGGGCTAGAGGGCGTGAGCGGTAGCTAGCATATTTCACTACCGCTCATGAACAGTCTCAATCAAACCGAGACTGCAATATTTCGTATGTGTCGTGTTCGGCCGTTTCCAAAGGTCCATTGTCATACTCTTTTTCAAGGCACATAAAGTCAAATACGAAGTCACTTTAAATCAAGTATTTAAATAAACTTATATCGTTCAGACAATTTGCTTTGTTTACCTTGCATACCTGAGTTAACTATCTAGAGATAATTTCGTTGTGTTGCACGAAAGTTCATCGCAACATTGCACGGCATGACTTTCACTCTTCCTATTTTGTACAAATGTACATCACAGAAAAACAGCAAAATATTTCATCACCATTAATACCCGATCCACATCGCGTTTGCAAATTATACGTTATCAACCTTAAACCTTCCCTTTTTAAAAGTTCATATATTTGAAATGCGTGCTAATAAGTAGAGGTGCTAATAAATAGAGGTGTTAACAATGGTTTACTAATTAAAAACGTCGTATATGTGAACTTTGGCATACGTTATCATCTATTTTCCTTCGGTAAGCGGTATTAACCGATGGTAAGAGTAGGGGAGAATGGTATCAACTGATGTTCAATTCTGGTTCAGTTACATCATTCAGCTTTGGACATCGTTTATACGTTTGGATTGAACCATGCCAGACAAGGCAAACTTGATATATTACTAATGCAGTTCTTGTTTATATTTAACCTAAACTAACTTTATCATTCACTCACATGTATACCCTTTTTCGAATTTCAGCTTGTAAAATGCCACCTCATGTACCCAAAGCTAGATTACTCAAGCCAGGAGATTCCCTTGTGGGGACGACCCGTAAATACGACTGTGAACAAGGCTACCAAGAGACCGGGCCAATACTGGCCACTTGTGTTGGCGACAATTTCAATGCATATTGGGTAGGACCCACGGAAATGTGCGTAGGTGAGTACTGGGGAAGTTATAGGTTTTAAACAACCGTTTTCGACGAAATATCAGGCGTGTGTGTAGTGTGCATTAGAGAATTAATGACCTTAAGTTAAATTATTTCGTTATAACGATACAATAAATCAATATATAACAATATACAGGCTGACCGCAGCTCAACGAAAACAGAATAGATACAAGGTAGAAAAAACAACAACTAGTATTTAGATGTTTTTATATCAATCTGGAAAGAATCGGAGAATTTTACCTGTTTTCATTAATTAAAGTCCAATTGTAAGAGTAATTTTAAGGCGATTTAGTGGTTACCGTGTTTTATCCAACGACGCTTGCTTCTTCGTGTTCGTGTTATATTTTCCTGAAACTAGTGTTCTACTTATACATATACAACATGTATTGTCGCACAAACATAACTACATTTACCCGCTAGAATTCTACATTACTATACAATATTTAATATAGTATATTTAAATTAAATGTAGGATTATAGCGGGTCATTTAATTATTTTGTTGTCATGATAAAGTAATTATCTTACCTGCAACTGGAATTGAGGAGATCAAGAGTCATGCTTGTTATTTCCTTCTGTATGACAGACATATGCCTGGATATCTTTTATGAAGACTATACAACATTGTATTATGTGTTTTCCCGCCAAAACAATGTTGCTATGCAGGAAATGAAGACACACAATAGGTATTTCTAGTCAGTGTAACATACATCCACTGAGACAGAGTTTCTCTTCGTATAGGATACAACCATTGTTTAACATTTTAGCATGTGTTGCCCCACCACCGCTACAAAATGCGCTGTTAGTTGTTCCCGGAGACACACTGGTAGGTTCAGAGAGGAATTACATATGTACAGAAGGATTTATTGCGTCAGGACCTATCAGGGTCGGATGTATCCCGGGCATAGGTGGACCAATGTGGACTAAAACAAAGCATCAATGCATAGGTAAACGTTTTAGTAAATACTATGCTTTATAGAAGTAGAGACATATAGTTTTCTTGTTTTAGCATGTTTAGTGGTATTTTGCATGTCACGTGCTTTTACTGTGAGTTGTGCATGATTAATGGTTTAATGATAATGTTAACATTAACGTTAGTTAACAATGTACTACTTAAGATCGATTAGTATTTTTGAAAACGAACAGTCAATTCATCACTTCGTTAAGTAAGTAAATGAAACACGCTATTATGAAACAATGTGATAAATTTATTAAAAAGTAACCGTTAAAAAGCTAAAAAAAAGAAAGAAGGAAATTAGATTTATTAAACAGGTAAATGTTAACAAACGATGACGATGTGTTATGTAGACAATTGGTTTGCTATTTACTTCAATGTGTCAGTGTTATTATGAAACAATATATCTAATCGGATATTGTCGAGCAAGCGTATATAATCCAGATGTTAATGTATCATAACATGATATTTTCCTTTTATCTTAAAAGGGATACTTTATCAGTTTGTGTATTCTGACGTATGTAAAATACCCAAACTAGCCAAGTGAGTGTATTCAGACGCATTCTATGTATATAAAATACCCAAACTAGCCCAGTGAGTGTATTCAGACGCATACTATGTATGCAAAATACCCAAACTAGTCCATACATTTTGTGCCAGTGAGTGTATTCCGACGCATACTATGTATGTACAATACCGGAACTAGCACAGTGAGTGTATTCCGACGCATACTATGTATGTAAAATACCCAAACTAGTCCATACATTTTGTCAGTGAGTGTAATCCGACTCATACTATGTTAAAAAAACCCAAACGAGTCCATACATTTTGTCAGTGGGTGTATTCTGACACATACGATATAATTATGTAACCTACCCATAAAGTTCATAACCGTTGCATTATGGTTTGTAGTTGTTATTTGTTAAACGTGTTGGCTCAAAAGACTTTAAAACTTGGTGTAAAAAGTGTATATTCATGTACTGTACCATACTGGCTCTTATTCCAAGGTCATATAACAGTGTTAAGATGTGTAATTCTTGGTAAGCACGGATTTAACAAAGATATAAATGTATTTAAGTTCTGGATGCAGAAAGCTTGTTAAACTTTGTGATTTTTGTATTATTTTGTTGTTTTTTATACTGCTGAGGACAGTGTTAAAGCAAGTCATGTTTTACATTTTACGTTGACCAAAGTTGAAAAAGGAAACGTTGCGATCCTTTTCTGTATTGAAGAAAAAATATTTATAAAAAAACAACGCTTGAACTGTTAATTGGAGATGGACAATGTATTGGTTGTAGATTAGAAATTTAAAGTGCGTATTGCATCGAAATAATGTATAATGTTGTTTTTTAAATAATATAAAGCTTGCCCACCACCTCCAAGTGTGTTGCCGAATGCCCAGTTAGATCCTACCGGACTGAATCTTGTTGGTCAAGTTCGACTTTACCATTGCCTGAAGGGGTTTGTCGCTTCTATTCCTGGCGCTGGTCCAGTCAAGTTGCAATGCATAGGGCAGGTTGACCCTGATGGTATGGGTAAAGCTTTCTGGAGCCCTCCATCACATGAGTGCATTGGTAAGATTTACATTTTAACATTTAATCAAACAGTTTAATTAATGGTGACTGTTCTTATTTATATTCGCCGGTGGCGATTCATGAGCTCAAATATATCTGACTATTAAAAACCCCCACACAGATTACGTTATAGCCTTGATGTCGGCGTTTGATAAAATGTACGCCAACGTTGCCTTCGCGGCTCTGCTGAACCAGTTTTCTTTACACTTTGTATACATTTTTTGAAGCTGCCAGCTGACCCGTAATGATTTAAATTTAGCAGATCAAATGTCGACGACTCAATAAATCTGGACCCAGTTCTTCAAAGATCGGTTAACTTAACCGAGCGTTAAGTCAGACCCATCTGAAACTTTAACACGAACATGTTTCAGTACGCTTTCCAAATGTTAACATACTTTTGTTCATGTATTGTTCTACTACGTTTAAGTGTGCACGGTACATATGATGAATTAGGTCAGTAAATTAAAATTCAAGGTCAGAGCAACCATCTGGAATAAGATGTACCCCTTAACAAAGGGTTAGGATATTCGTACCTCTTAAGAATGTGGAATACCACTTTACGGGCGCATACAAACTTTTATCGTCGCCTTTTTAAACATGAAAGAGACACATATGGATGACTTTGTCCGTCGTCTTGCGTATTGCGTACGGCCACTTACAATTGTGTTGTAGGTTTTTAGTTTGTCTTCCTGGCAATTGTTTTGTGACGTTACAAATATATAAACGTCAAGATCGCAGGCAAAGTCACATTCGGGGTTCAATGGTAATGTTTGGTTAAAAACACTGAACATGTATTTTAAATCTACCTTTTTATGGGTTGCCGCTGTGGCCTAGTGGATAGCACGATGTACTCTGAATCCGGAAATAGCCTTAAGTGTATTGCTGAGCTGTTAATTAACTCTATTTTCCATCATCAAACTTTTGATATATACCGTGGCTGTATAAACAATTTATAGACAAGTTCTGTCGTTCCACAAATATATAAGATACAAGTTAGAAGTACATGTTTAAGATGTATATATTGGTAAAGATATGTTAATTCAAAATGTATAATGAATTTTGTTTGAATGTATAAATACATAAACAGTTACTACAGCATATTTTTAAAAAGAATATGCTGCCAGAGAAGGTTGGATCACGTCGTAAAATTAACGTCAGTTGCTGGATATGCATGCAAACATTTACTATTATGATGCAGACTAATTTAGAATTTTCACACAGACACATTTATGTTTCTCAATATATGACAAAACAATTTTATAAACAATAATAAACCCTAAGTTAACAAGAAGCTCAGTTTTAATGCATGTGCACAATTAATATGTACATGAAGCTCATGATGATGGTTATCATTTGTGTGTTGATTGACTTCAATTTCTTTTGCCAAATCCGCTTTAGTCCATTTAAAGTGTGTTCCATATTTCATCCACCATCACACACACACATCCCCTGTTATGCGATATGCCAGCCTCCAGTTTGTTTGGGTGTTACACCATTCATTTTTTTTAATTTCAGGGTGTGGCCCGTTGCCACATGTACCCAATGCTGAACCGGAACAAGGAGACCATTTTGTCGGATTGAGTCGACGTTATATTTGCAACAAAGGCTTTTACGAGACTGGAAATATATTGGCCGTTTGTCTGGATAACGGACAATGGTCTCTGAATGGACACGATTGTTCAGGTAAGGTTCCAAACTATCCCTTTTGTACACGCCCGTAGGGACATATTATGTCGTGATGTTGTCCGTCCGTCTGTCCGTTAACTTTTACCTGAAACGTATTAATAATAAAACGTTCAAATATAAGGTCACCAAAAATGAAACATCTTCGGCATGATCAAATGAATACATATGATAAAGGACCATAACTCTCTGGTTCATATTTGTTAAACGATTCCCCTTTGAAAAATGGTTTAACATATTACATAACCTTACCAACGACGGGCGTATATGCCGCGCTAGGCGGAGCTCCTGTTATACATACACTTCAGAGAAATGAGACCTTTAAACTTTTTTGTAAAAGGGATGGCATAGACACTCGTTATAAGTAGATTATCTTTCTTAATGCATGTTCAATAAAAAACAACTGCACAACGGTCACCCTGTACATAATTCATTATTAGTAAACAAAATGTCCTTCAATTTAATAACCACAAAAACTATACATATATTGAAATTAATATTTTTTAAATAAATAAACAATCTCAATCTTTTTCAATTTATAATAGTAATATGTGTGTAATACAAAGTTATTATAGCAGTTTTTTAGCACAGATCTATCCAATTTGGTCTTCAAAACACGACCAAAATGGTCATCGAAACACAATTTATTATTTATTCATTAATTAAATATTTATTTATAAAATATAAAAGTTATAATTCTGTGTACGCTTTTATAGCTTGTGGACCAGTTTATGAAGTCCCCTATGCAATATTATTGCCCGGACCTAACACAGTTGGAACGATTCGTAATTTTGAATGTGTGAAGGGTTTCGTGCCGGATGGTAAGCCAGTCACGACCTGTGGACTTGATTTTCTATGGACGAGCCAGTCATTCTCGTGCGTAGGTAAGTAAAATGTTATAAAGATATTAGAAAATAGGTGCTCCAGAATAAATATTTATTTACAAATAGTTCTAAGCAATTGCCCGTACTTTATCCAACATTTATTATAGCTTGAAAGAAATGTCATATCAGGATTGTTATATTGGAATGCTATTGGAGGGTTTCAAACGCCCCTTTCGATAGATTCTATAAATAGTGTATTTCCCCTTTCAAAATATGTTAATTAATTCAAGTTGTGCTACACCTCGCCCCCTACCCCAGGACCCGCCCCGTCTTCACCCCCACCCCACCCCCATAACACTGCAACAAATTGGAATCGATTTCTGAAAATAGCAATTGCGAACAACATCGTCTTGTGGCAGTCGTAACTAACGACCAGAATTGAAAGTTAAGAGTAAGAAGAATAATGTCAGTGTCAGGGCGTTGTCATATAACAAGAATAGTGATGTTCTATAGAACCGTAATCTACAGAACCTATATTTTGAAGAGTTTTGTTCTGACCTCTAATGACGTGCTCTGGATGTTCTTCGACCATTTCTCTATGTTTAATGACATTATTGTTTGTACTTTTTTTTTGGGGGGTGGAAATCGGGTTTAATGTGTAACCGATTAAAAGATGTCCTTATTCATACTCACAGTTGGGCTATTAATGACCACTGTCCAGATTCTTTGCGCTCCCATCCAAGGTTAAATCTGACGACTGGCCAGTGTGCGTACGTTCACAGTCACGACCGATACTGGCCTCTGTCTAGTTTATGTTTGGATAATCATGATCGATTTTTCCAATTTAATATTTTTGTAATTACTGTTTCAAACACACTTGGCAAAAATAGTTCAATCCGATTGGATGACATTTAACACAGTTGCGATACTGAATAGTGTATCACTCATTGCACATGAAACCGTTAACCGTTGACGTCATTTTGTATTATTTCACCGCGTTTATCATCAAATCTGCGTTTGCAGCACTTAAATGAATTACATACCACGGCAAAGGTCAATATTGAAATATAGCTAACGTCAACTTTCATGTTCTTTGTTGCATTATTGATTGTAATAAGGTGCCTCATTGTGTGTATCATTTTTCAGCATGTATTGATTTATATCCAATTAAACACGCCAGTTTGTGTCTTTCCTTTCAGCATGTAAGGATCCCTATCCAATCAACCATGCTATTTTGGAGCCCGGTGACAACTTGTTCAACACAGTTCGGCATTATACGTGTTTGCCTGGTTACCTAGCAACGGGCCCGATAAAAACAACATGTTATCTGCCAGGGAAAAAACCCATGCCTGATTGGTCAACACCGGTGCACTTTTGTAAAGGTAAAAAATGCTCTTAATCCGGTGGTTACAAGTGACATGACATGACGCACTCCTTAAAATGTATCTCTCAGAATATGTAAGGTCAATGGCAAGTCTAGTTTGACATTAAGCATTTCATTGAAATGTAGAATCATTATACTAGCCGCGTTGATAAACAATGGCCCAGCAAATGCGGAACGATTAATGTAGGAAACACTTTAAAAAATTATTCTAAATGGAAAGTGCAGAAGCAATGAAATTATGGTTTACATTAGGCAACTTATCACCATGAAGAGCCATTTTGTTAAATTTATGACTTAAAGCTGTACAGTCCCTATTTTATTTTAACTGGTTATAACTCATGAATATGAATGAGTCACGTGTGAAGTAGTTTCAAATCGACGAACACCCCAAAAGTCGGTATATAAGCAGAAATCGATGCGTAAAATTTCACATTTTTATTAAGCCTCCGTACAGGTAGCATCGATAAATATACGGCCCCAGAATATATGTGATAAAAAATAGTTGCCCGGAACGGGATATGAACCACAGCCTGGCACTTGTAAGTTTTGAAAGATGTACTCTGAGCCACTAGACCACTGCTATTTATTGGTATGTTGTAGCATTTTTAACAATAAATAGGCATTACGTAATAACAAGCGCTCGCACACAAACTCATCAAGCGCTAAATAACAAATCGAGATTTGGTTGTTTGAGGCGAAGTATTAGTTCCATATTGATAACATACAGTATTACACCAGGCAATGTTAATTTACACGTGCGACAATATGAACTACATATTTATTAATCCATCTTTAGTTGCGTTCAAATATGTTAAATTATTTTGCCTCATAACATGCATAATATATGGTAGTTAGTATACTATTTTCTCAAGTAGCGTTGTAGTTCAGTGGCCTATAGCAATCGATTCGTGTCTTTATTAGTAACTTCATGTTCACTAGCTCATGTCGAAATCGGGTATTTAAGCGAGCAAATATAGCGCAGGAAATCATTTACTGTATATGCATCGACCAGTGCACATCGTACCTATACACAGGTAACAGTAATGTTTACAGAAAACTGGCCCCATTCCGGGGGTCAAATGATTGTATATAGAGATGTATATATAGAATATCTACAATCCTATCAACTAATGTGCCGTTACATTATTATTTGCATGAAGCATCGTATTGAGGTGGATGTGCAAATTTGTACAAATGCCGTCTTTGGATTCACGAACGGCCACGGGTCAGTTTATTGTATTGTGGCCATATTTGTATACATCAACATACATACAGTGAACACGTGTGGTAACTTCTATGAACCCTCTGGTCATAATTTGTTACTTCTACTGACTTTTAGGATGGAGTCTTGTCAGTTATCATGTTGTTGTTAATACTCTAACACTTTGATTTTGCATTTGATCTTTACCAAGCGTTATCATGGTCTTTATATTAATGATAGCTTGGACACAATTTAAAACTGTTAATATTAGTAATACCAGATATTAAACAACAGAAATGTGGCCCTTGCGTTATTCAGAAATACTATATTCTGTCTAGTTAACACTCTAGCACTATTCCTTTCAGCATATGCGTTTTAACAAACTTTATGAGGTTCTTTGTATCAATGAAACTCGCGAATATTAAATATTAAACGGCGAAGTTATGGCCCTTGTTATAATCTGTCTTGTTAACCAACCATCATTTTCTAACTATTCGAATATCAAACAACGAAGTAATGGCTCTTTTTCATTGAAAAAACAACAACATATTCTTCCTCACTATCACCTTCATCTTTCATCCGATCATTACTAAACTTGGCCTGATTGTTGATACCTATGAAATTCTGAGTTAAATTTGGTGTCTCTCCTGGGGTTACAGTTTTGTTTAGGGAATTATTTGTTTTTGTAGTTGATGATGTTGTTGTTGTTGATATTATGTGGTTTCCGTTTTATAAAATACTAATTTTCTCAATATTCTTCTTTGCAAGGGCTTTTACAATGCAGATGATACTTGGTTATTTTGCAACCGATATCTAACTCAATCTCTTGTTATAAGAGCCATACTACCCACTACTCCTATCCATGCCCGCTTGGACTCTTGTTTTATATTTTTATATATAACCTTGTCCCCATGCCTTCTCCAGCTAAATCAGTTTCTGTCAGAAGAGCGCTTTAAGGTCATTTATTGTTTCTTTCAGATTGCGGGGAACCTTTTCCTGTAGAGAAAGCAAGCTATAAACAAGGAGGACCTTCCACCGTCGGTTCCATGCTGGAGTACATGTGTATTGACGGTAAATTAGTTTTATTTGTTTAATGTCTTTCCATTTTCCTTATTGTAATGTCAGATTTCAATGCTGGTTTGAGCCAAAAAAAGGAAATATAGTCATTTTACTGGTAAAAATAAGTATAAAAGTCGAACAGAAAACATAGCTTTCACACAGTACACCCCAAAACACGCAAAAAGACAAACATGAATGGCAACGTTAATAAAGAATAAAGGCATATGACGTCAAAAACACAAAAATGGCTGACAATAGGGCTACCGCCCTGGAACGGTCATTGGCAAAAAAGGTCGCTTGGGATTTAAACCAGGTTCTAGGGTGCACCAAACCTCACACTTACCCTACTGTCATCCCAATAAAACGGGACAGTGTAAATAAAGAAATCCCCGCCATGAGCTATTCCCTAACCAACAAGGCATGTTGAAAAATCAACACGCCTCTCATATCAAGAAAGAATTTCACTGATAATAGAACCAATCTGTTTAAATCTCTAAATATCAGCACATCTTTGGGCCAAATTCTTGTGACAAAAAGTGGTTTCCAAACACATATAATGCAATGCAATAGCAGTTGATGTGTACGGTATTGGAATGGCTGACAGCCTGTGTTAGATATATTGATACTACTGTAACACAGTGTACGTACATCTACATTACAGCAACATTTCTACTAAATATGGTCAGTGAATATGACCCTAACATACGTGCGCATGTTATGGAGTGTGTTATGCAACTGACAGCGCTAAGGCGAGGCATTTGCGCCCCATTGAAACATTTTCTAGTTTAATATATTTATACAATATCAATTTCATTCTTTCAATTGATGTATGTGCCTCTTAAGTCGTAGGCTACGTGTATCTCGTGATGTAATACGTGAAACTTGCATATGAAAAGCCAACTGTATTCTGAGACTTGCAATATGTCTTATTTTTGACATTCCTTTCAGGTTTTGTACCAACTGGTCCGACAGTTGTACACTGCATGCAAAATGCCGAGTGGTCTCGACCGAATTTCAAATGCATAGGTAAGTTTTGTAATAACATACCTAAACATAATTACAGGTTAACGACAGTTTCGATATGTTTGTATTGTTTACATGTGGTAGGTGTACTGAAATTTGCAGAATTCACAGTACGTGCAAGTTGTATACATATCGTCTACTGTTTATGTGTTTGTGTTTCTGTAAAACATTGTATGTTCATATATATCTGTCTTGTGTACGTGATATTTTAGACAAATATCAGTTTTGTTCTGATCGCATTCACATTTCGGCAACGTTGACTTCTTAATAATCTTCATTGATGAAGAGTTCAATGTTGCACGGGTTAAGCGCCAACAGGAGATAAAGCCTTTCTCTAAATATACTCTGAAGACCTTTAATGACCGGTGCACCCCATTAAACACAGGTAGGGATAAACACGTGCCGTCTCAGACAAACAAATATCAGTTCACTTTATTTTTATCAGATGTGTTTAAAAATACAAAGACACACACGATCATAATTACATTATACACCATGGTTCACAATGCATGACATATAAACATACTTAATAGGTAGATATTGTGTACATTGCTTTGCTAAATGCGGTATAGTGCAGCTGAAATATAGATAGATCAGAGCGATCAGCTTGTTGCCTGCTCATGTCATAAATCTATGAAAGATTACTTTTCATTTTCATTTCATCCGTACGCAGGAGCCCCATTCATGCGCTTTGTCTGCTTAGATTAGATAATAATATACTAGTTCACATGATTTTAAATGCAAGAAATGCAAAACAAAACCACACACGGACATAGTAGTGTACGTGTTTAGACAATCGCATTTAGGGCGCTACCGACGCTTAAATGAGCGCCTTTTCATCATAGCGTGCGAGCCCCCTCAAAATCTCAGTAACGCCACCGTGGATAAAGTTGGCAGCAACACTGTCGGTAGCATACGTGCTTACACGTGTGATAAAGGTTACGCAGCCACAGGACCAATCGAAGTTACATGCTTTGCCGATGTTGGATTGACACCACCGTTCTGGAAGGCGTTGACAAATAATTACTGCACAGGTTAGATTATTTTATTATATTTTTCAGTTTTGTTCTCTATCTATACCCTCATATTTCTTTGTATTTAATTGTTTACTTTAAGTTTGACCTGTTGAATAGTTTTGTATTTGTCTGAAGTCATCCCGTGCGTTTACAACCTAGTTCACTCATTCGTCAATATCAATGTATTGTTTCCCCTCTTTTCTCTCTTTTTCACTTGTCAATATTTAATACCTTGCTATATGGATGCATACTGCTTCAGATTTATTACGTCAGTTCACTATGCAATACGGACGCCGTTCTTTAGAAAATATTATAAAAGAACAAACTTTGTTTTCTTCAAAACTGCTTTATTCATCATTTTCTTATCGCATATAGAATAGTTTTATTTATTAGCGTTACTTGTAAAAAGCAAGCCACAAGCGTCGTCTGTCATCATCATTCATTAACAATTAAACAAAAAAACGACATCATCTCCGCCGACTTAAGAACATATGCTTCAAACGAAATATCATCCGAAACTGTTTGTCATCCACGATGATCGCTTTTAATTGAATAGACAAATATTATTAACATTTCAAACGGCGTCTTATTTTGCTATTCTAATAAACCATAAAGTCCATCTTTCTTGGGTTGACCTTTAACACTGGAACGTGTGTCTTTTTAGTTGTCTAAAATAGTGTACATAGAATTACATAGGGACATTAAATATGTATTGTAGACTTAAACTTCTCTCCGTATACAATAGAATAAAGGCAAAACCGTTCCCTGGATGCGTCGCGTTCAGATTTGGGTTCCTTCTCTCATAAATCGAGATGATCGCAGAACAACAATAGAAATCGAAGACTTAAACAAATAATAATGTAAAGCCTTGGTTTATAAACTCTTTACATAAGTATGACGTCGTCATTCGAACTTGAACCTTTTGTTAAAGATATGCTTTATTTGAGACAAAATACGTCCAAAAATGTTGATTGATAGCGGTACATTTATAATCCCTACAACAGGAATTCTAACATTGATAAACAGAATATTTAAATCGTCCAGAGCCATGAGAAAAGTCTTATAATGGCAAAATGACAGTAAGCACGCTATGTCGCATTAATTTCATACATCTGGTTTTAATCTACTTTACCGTGATAAACGCGTTATTGGTAAGAAAAAGGTGGATGGTACAAAATAAAAGCATATATATATAAGAAAACAGCCTTTTCAGAAATCTAATCCTAAACGTTGTTTACCTCAATCTCATTAAAATCAGACCCTTTGTCACGCTACGATACCCTACGCTACTAAGGATCTGACAGATTGGCCTTGCTATGGAGCAGTCTACGCTCGGTATTGAAAGAGACAATGTCCGTTAAATTCAGCTTATAAAACACAAAATAATTGCATTGACAAACACAACACACCAACCATTATTGAATATTTACTTAAAAAAACAACACAAGATTGTTTGACGGTACAACAAAATGTACCGACCGATTCGTGGGATTGAACCCACATTAAAAGAGCACTGGCGGATAAATATCCGACTTCGCTATCAACTGAGCTAAGCGGGCCAGATGTACAATGACTTACTATTTAGAAATATAGTGTCGTAATAATTTCGGTGGAATATATATTTTCAAAACTCATGACATTGCCCATGATTTTCTTCGTATTATTGATGTAAAACATGCCACTTAGTGCATTTCGTTGAATTTATCGTGCAGTCCACAACAATAACACAGGAAGACTCTATCTTTATTCGGATACTGTATAGATCTATGTGTCTTATTTGTTCAGTTCACTCGAAACATCATATGAAAAGCATGATTTCATTGCGAATTTAGTTGAACTTCTGATGAATATCGATTAGATGAAAGGTCGATCTGACGTGACCTCCAAGGCAGTGTTTGTCAGATCCTATAGCGGAGAGTATCAAAGCGTAATAAGGATATTAATTTAATGAGATTATGTTTACCTATACAGAGTACGATAAAGTAGTATTACAGTTGTTGACCGATAGCGGCTGATCTAAATAGATTTTGTCTATGTATGCGTAATGCAACACTGAAACTACGCTAAAGATCTGTCCGGTATTTTAAGACCCTTATTTCGATATATTACTTAAATTAATCGTTGCAGTGGCGATTGATTTCTGTTGAAAGATTGAATGGTTAACATATTTAAACAACGATGAAGACATACACACCTGCGTATGCTTTCGAAATCCTGCACCTAGACTTTTGTTATTACCAGATTGTGGCGTGCCAGACCCCGTTAAGCACGGTGTATGGTTAGAAGGATCGACGACAATAGGATCTATTGCATTCTTCAAATGTGATCCTGGCTATGTACCGGCGGGACTGCCGGAGATACAGTGTCTATCGGATGGAGTATGGGAATCTCCTTATTTTGCATGTAAAGGTAAGGTGAATAAACTTACGCATGAATCTAAAACAGCTGAATGATAATATAGAAAGAGTAATGTAAGGTGTATTTTATATTAGTTACATGCTATAAGCATGTTAAAAGAGAAACAATTATACAAACAGGTGTTAAGCCTATATTCTACGTTAAACATATGCATCAATGGAAGCGATTTAAATTTTAGAGCGACAACATGAACGCCCATTCGGCATTACCAAGACAAAGGAAGCGTTGAGATAGTAATTGATTGATTTTTGCACTTTAAGTTAAAATATTTTGTCAACTATTTAAATTTGTAAACAAAATATAGATTATTTAGCTTACCTGAACCAAAAGCTCAAAGTGACCTATTTTGACCGTTCCTCAGCCGTTCTTCATCCGAAGTCCGCCAATTTTACCTTACTTCAAGGGAATGAGTATTACATCCATAGGTAGCACTTATAATAAGGTCAACGTGATACTGAAGATGGCCACAGTGACACTGACCGTTCCAAGGCAGTACCACTAATGTTAACCCTTTTGTTTTGTGGTCTCGCATACTTTGATTCTATAGTTGGGGTTGTTTGTTTTGAATACGTGTTTTCGGTTGACTGTGTTCTGTCAAAGGTACCTTTCCTGTTCGGCTGTTATACATGTACCAACTTTTCGTCTCAAGAACCATTGAAGACAGTTTTTCTTCAGAAATGATCTTTATATTATATACGAGCATGTTGGTTTAAATCATGTCACTGCGATCAAAAAGTACTACGCCCCAGGGGTACCATGTTTGTATATAACATATATGGCGTAAACTCTAAGACAATGTTCATTTGAAGAACAATTCGACATACTTTGACAGTTGGTTGGAAAATCTAAGACTATCAACTTTGGTTGTATGAATTTCCCTGGGTAAACAAATATCATCACCCCGGAGATACCACGTTTGTATATAGAGCATATGGATAACTTTAAAAACAGGCTTCTATGTCAAGTTCAGTAACGTTGTACAAACAAAGTCCCTAAGTTCAACATATACCGAACAAAAAAAGAAACTTCCGCATTTTAAGCTGTGATTTGCATAGGGTTGACTTCGTTACACTCTGTACACCAATCTAGATACAATTTCAACATTTTCTACTTATCACTCACTCAATCGTTCTGATCAATATTAATAATCGTCAAAAACCAGAGTTAGCGTGTTGCTGCTAAAACATATTTTATTCAAATTGCGAAATCACTATATTTGTATTATAAAGGGGGCTAATCTGAAAATATTCATTCTTGAAAGCTGTATGGCGCAAAAGTTAGTGAACAGGTCAGCTTACTTTCTCTGTTTTTTTGGTGCTGAGGTTGTCTTCTGTTTATTTCAATAGAACAAAACTGTGTTAAATCAAAGTTTAAACCACAAGCCCCGGAAATGCTGTTTAAACTCAAACAAGGGAATAACTTTGCGTACAAGTTTGACTCAAGGAAAATTGTTTTCATGACAGTGCTGGCCTTTTAACAAAGGTATTATCATATAAGACCAAACAAAATATATTTTTATTGTGTCTACATGCATAGGTAAAGTTGCGGTAAAGTCTTTTTTTTTGTTGAGTATACATTTAGTTCCGTGATGATTTGGTTTCACTTCTAAATATGATTAGAGCAACAAGCAAAACGCTGACATCATTAGATAACACACAATATACAGTACATTTAAGCATTGCATATTCCACTTGTAACCTGTCTACCATGTGAGTGTATGGCAGTGTTACTTTGACAATAGGTTTAGTCAAAATAGTATGCATCATACTCAAAATTAGGTAAACAACTGGAACAGGAAATGTAGCTTTCTCAGAACATAGTCATCCAACCACACGCATTAACACAAACAAGTCATCCAACCACACGCATTAACACAAACAATTCATCCAACCACACGCATTAACACAAACAAGTCATCCAACCACACGCAATAACACAAACAAGTCATCCAACCACACGCATTAACACAAACAAGTCATCCAACCACACGCATCAACCACACGCATTAACACAAACAAGTCATCCAACCACACGCATTAACACAAACAACAATTACAATGTTATTCAAAAGCAAGGCAATTGACATCGCAAACAAAACGGGTTGACAATAGGGCTACTGCCTTGGAACGGTCAGTGGCAAAAAAGCCGCTGGGGTTTAAACCAGGTTCTAAGTTTGGTCAGTAATAGAAAGACCCCGGTTAAAGAATTAGTAATATACCAAACTAAAGTAATTAAATTATTAGTTCTAATTTGCAAGGAAATCAAATTGTGGGGAAAATAAGCGTTAACAGGGTGGGGTTTTAAGGACCTATTTACCAATGCTAACTTTCCACTGAAAAAGCAAAAAAGCTTGCTTATTTACTGTTTACATTTTACATGACTGATTAGCTCAGGAAATAATTAAGGCCCAGTTACTGTTGTTTTGTTTTTTGAATAGCAATGCCATTAGATGTGGACTTTATTGTTAGAGAATTACCTTTGGTGGGATGTAGTTTTGTTTACACTGTCTTGTCTATTTGGGCGCTGAAGACAGGATAATAGCGAGGAGGTTGCGCATATAAAATCAATTCAAGCTTACCAGTAGGCCTTATTGCCTACTGACCGTTCCAAGTCGGTAAACCTGTCTTCACCGCCCTTTCTGTTGTTTTTTGTCACCTTCATTGTATTTTCAAGTCCTTGTTTGCAGTACAGTGCGGACCTACGATGCCATTGCGTTCGGACGCTGTGGTTTCTATAGGACCCTATATCTCATTTTTGAATATTAACACTAGGGTATAGCTCTACAATAAGGTGTACTTTACTTTAGGAAGAAAATATTTTAACAGTTAAGCTATACCAAACACAGAGCAAATTGGATCATTATTTATAGCTTCTAGAACAATAATTACACAAAAACGCATATACATACAACAAACACATAGCTTTATCGGGTGGGCCAAGTGTCAGTTTAGCAATGACTTACAGCTATATATAAAAGTCCCCCCTCCCACACCAATATCCCACTGAAAAAAACACACAACAAGAACAAAAGCAAAAAACAACAACATAAAACCAGCACAGCACGAAAACCAACAACAACAGGCTAGAAATAGGTCTTAACGAATCATAAATCCATAAAAGTTTAAGCCAAGCAATTTTTTAAAAATCAATGAAAGAAATATAAAAAGATCGGACAGGGAAAGTAGCATTCAAGGAGGACAGTCAACCACAAAACACAGAAACAAACACGCAAACAGACATACAAGAAAGGTTAATTACGTGACAACAAGTAAACGGTTATGCTTTTGGAGCAACAGTTCCAGCACTAAGTTCAAGTATTAGTCTCGTTTTTATTTAGGTTGTTCGGAACCTCCGCAATTACCTAACGCTGAGCTAACTACTCCGATTCTTCCTGACCAGTGGATCGTGGTCGGTACTAGTCTGTTGTATCAGTGTGCACCCGGATACATCACCGGTGGTGATATTGCTGTAACGTGTCAGGAAGATAGAACGTGGTCAACAGCTCTTCACACATGTACAGGTAAATACCAACTTTATTTAATACGGTAAACATGTTTCAGTGCAGGCGTGGAACTTGTTACATGTAAGGGCAAAATAAATGTGTGAACTGTAAAACGATTATATTTTTAAAAGGCATAGCGTCAATGTATGTTACGTTTTAGATTTAGGTCGGTATTTTTGCCTAGTCTTTCACAATATATTTTATGTGTGTAAAGGGCTTCATATTTCCTTAAGAAAGATTGAATTGTATGCATCGTTAAACGCTGACGTCATACACACCTGCCGATGCTTTCGAAATCCTACATATAAAATTTGCTCTTGGCAGATTGTGGCGTACCAGAACCCTATAAGCACGGTGTATGGTTAGAAGGACCGACGACAATAGGATCCACTGCATTCTTCAAATGTGATCCTGGCTATGTACCGGCGGGACTGCCGGAGATACAGTGTCTATCGGATGGAGTATGGGAATCTCCTTGGTTTGCATGTAAAGGTAACGTGAATTAACGTACGCACTATTTCGAATCAGCTGAATGATAAATAAGAAAACGTAATACATTATAATTCCTACCTTACCTCTATAGTTTACTTCCTGTCTGTTACGTTAATACGTGTATATTTACGTGTTTGGAATTTGCATCTGCAATAATAAGTATTACATGTACATTTCACATTTAATATTTAATTAAAACTATAGTAAAATCGCAATCCCCACACATATTTGTCATTAAAACACATCTTTACAAATTGTAACTATGTGCGAACTAATGACCTTAAAGAAAGGTATATGTTAATTAAATATATAAAGATTAGCGGATAATGCATTTGATGATCGAATAGTGACATATTTCTAATTATACTCGTTTTATTTCGAGTAACAGTTCCAATGTAACTTTCAAGTATGTCACTTGATTTTGTTTAGGTTGTTCAGAACCACCGCAATTAACTAACGCTGAACTAACTACTCCGACACCCACTGACCAATGGATATTGGTCGGTATTAGTCTAGTGTATCAGTGTACACCCGGATACTTCGCTAGTGGCGTTATTGTTGTCACGTGTCAGGAGGATAGGACGTGGTCAACAGCCCTTCACACGTGTAGAGGTAAATACCACATATATCTGAATTGGTCAAATGTTACTTGCCTAAACGTTCAAAAAATGAGATATAGGGTCCTATAGAAACCACAGCGTCTGAACGCAATGGCATCGTAGGTCCGCACTGTACTGCAAACAAGGACTTGATAATACAATGAAAGAATCAAAAACCAACAGAAAGGGTGTTGAAGACAGGGTTACCGACTTGGAACGGTCAGCAGGCAATAAGGCCTACTGGTTAGCTCTAATCGAACTATTTCCTAACGCTAAATTATCATTGGAAAGGCATGGAAAGCTTAGCTATTTACTGCTAACATGCTACATGACCGATTAGCTCAAGTAGATAAACTGAGGCCCTAGTAAAGTTTTCTCTTTGAATAAGCATTGGTATATTGAATAGTACGTAGGGTATAGCAGTATATAATACTTCAAGCTTTACTTTTTGAAGAAAAAAAGAGCAAATTAGCAGGTAAGCTGTACTAAACATAAAGAAAGATAAAACTATCAGACAGGGAAAGCAGCATTCAAGGACGACAGTCAACCACAAAACACAAAAACAAACACGCAAACAGACAAACGAGAGGGCAAAAGTAATACAAAATGCGAACGACATCAAAACACAAAATGATTGACAATAGGGCTACCGCCTTGGAACGGTCAGTGGCAAAAAAGGCCACTGGGGGTTTAAACCGGTTCTAGGGTGTACCAAACCTCACACTTACCCTACTGTCATTCCATTAAAACAGAACAGTGTAACTAAAGAAATCCCCGCCATGATCTAATCTCTAACTTGGTTGAGAAATCAGAGTTTTTAGAAGACCCCCCCCCATCAAAATACAACTAATGAAACAGCTTCTTTTATGTTTTAATATGTTGGTTTCGTACAAAAGCTGTATTGAAAGGGCCTCAACAACTGAAATAAAATTGAATACCACCGTTTTCGCATGAAATTGTATGTCTAACAGTGATTTACAGTAACCTATAAAAATTCTTTCCTCCAAATACAATAGGCTGGCAATGGTTCCTTAAAAGAATACGTTTGGTTGTGCGGCATTAATGGGAGGGTTACATTTAACTCACTAGAACCTGATTCAAACTCCCAACAGCCGTGTTGCCACTCCAAGGCAGTACCCCTATTGACAACCATTTTATGTATGTTGTGTCATGTATCAGGAGGGGTGTCACGTCGTGGTATAAAGTCTTCACATACTAGTATGTAGATCTGAAACCGAATTGGCTCATCTGGTTAAATATTCCCTGCCTTTGGTATACATATTTCAGCGGAAAAATGTCTGGTTGTTTAGGTTTATGGTCTTCCAGTTGATAAAGGAAAACAATTATCGTGGACTATGTCTGCAAAGGATTTTAATTACATACATCATATATTTGATAAGTCCTTAAAAAACATGTTGGTTCTAGAATATGTTTCTTTTTCTATAAAATTGAATTCATAACTAAATAAAATTGAGTCTGCTACTTTTCTCTCTTGTTTGTGTTCGTTGGTTCCAAACAATCCCCTTTCCTGTATTGAAGTATAACGACGTGAGTCTACTGACTTATTGTGAATGCAGTTTGTTTTAAGTATGTCGTCATACCTTACCTTCAAACGCTCGTACTTACTAAAATTCATGTATTGTAGGAAGACATTCTTTGCAACGTAATATGAAAAATAAATGTTTGTTTGGAATAGGCTGCGGAAGTCCACCCCTAGTCAAAGACGGAGTTGCGTTAACTAAACCCGGAGATCTCGTGTATACAATAGGAACAGTTATGCTATTCGAATGTGCTGTAGGATACGTGCAAGTTGGCCAGCCGGAGGTGGCGTGTCTTGCTAATATCGAATGGTCTTTGCCTGCGTTCAGCTGTATACTCAGTAAGTCATATACTACGTTTATTGTTTTTACTTTTGGAATTGCAAAGTTCATTTGTTTCTGGGAACGCTTAATAAGGAATACTGCATATGTTATCAGATACTTCTTACATAACCTTCGCTAACGGTGGTTATTGCGGACATTTCCCCTACATTGAAGAATAATTAAAATAGCTTCCTGGGGATCAATTTTCAGTATTTATTAATAAGGCAACCTTAGGTAAATTGAGGTAAGTTAGCAATCACGGAAACGTCATATTCCCTTGTTAAATATGATTTTCTTTAAATAAACTGTTCAATCCTGTGTTCCACTCAACAGAGTTTAGGAACCCATATCATAGTGTTTCATTATTTAAAAATATTCATCTACTGAAAGTCCAATGAAAGCACCTTTACATGTAATCGGTTTTATTTCGAAGCCGTTATACTGATCCATTACAATCATTTTGAAGCCAAAATAAAAGTTATAGGCATCACCCGGTATGAACTCGGTCAATACGTAAAACGATATGCAATAAGAAAAACGATCATATAACACTAAAGCATCCTTGCGACACTGTGACATCGATAATCGGTCACAGTGTCTCAAGGTTGCTATATAGTTATGTAGTCGTTTTTCGTGGAGCCTAGGTTTTACGTATTTACCGAATTCATATGTTAAACGCGTCTCCACGAAAACCGACTATATATAACTCTATAGAATCGTAAATTAGGCATACACACTACGTTGTGTTACCTTGACAGACCCTTCTGCCTGTAATCAAACAAAACAAACGGTAAATTAGGCATACACACTACGTTTTGTTACCTTGACATACACTTCTGCCTGTAATCAAACAAAACAAACGGTAAATTAGGCATACACACTACGTTTTGTTACCTTGACAGACACTTCTGCCTATAATCAAACAAAACAAACGTATTATTGCCTTTTATTTTATTCATTTTTTTAAACTACAATAGCAGTAGAAAGATCATACACTTTGTATTTATATGCGAACAGCTTAATTTTATACGAAAACCTGCCTGTAACCAAAACTTCACACACATATAATTCAGTTTTGTTTCATTAAATGTTTATTTTTATTTGTTAAAAATGCCATAAGATTGATCCATTTGTTACCCCCGTCCCCTACCCATAAACACTCACGCCCTCCTACTGCAAACATGTCATATTACCATAACAGTATCTAACAATAACGTATTCTAAACTGTTACAGCTTGCTATGACCCACCAGTGTATAAAGATGCAACGAATAACCTAATGGCGAGTGTTTTATTGGGGATTGAAAGGGTATATACTGCTAACGACGGTATGTTATTAGTTGGAAATCCAACAAATAACCTGCTCGCCTTCAGGAAAGTGGACTGACAGAGCGTTTGAGTGTATAAGTAAGTTGGCACCTTCTTTATTAATCTGATACTCTCATTGACTGCATCATTAATACACATATTGGGTCATTGCTTTATTATCTTATATGTAAGGCACAAGTAGTTATGTTGTTATACATAATTGCTGGTCATGACAATATTGAGTCTTGAAGAGTCTATTAATTTGGTCAGTAATTAAAAGACCGCAGGATTTAACAAATGTTATTATATTACCTATAAATAGAGCGTTTTCATTGGCTAAAAAGTAATTTTTTAGAAAAAATATCTAGCGATATTGACTGTTTTTTTGATATTGACTGTTTTTTTGATATTGAAGTGTTTTATATAATTGTTTTTTTTTGATATTGACCTGTTTTATATAATTGTAAATTGAGGGTTAAATAATAAAACAGTTATGGACTTTTCAGCTGTTATACATGATGTTGATATGTACCAAAAAATCATTATTGACCTCGGCTATCGCCTCGGTCAATAATGATTTTTTTGGTGCATATCACATCATGTATAACAGCTGAAAAGTCCATAATTGTATAATATTGACTGTGGTCCTTGAATGCTACATTTTCTGTTCTACTTTGCTTATGCTATGGAATCACGTCGTTTCTTGTTTTTTGTATTTAAAAATCAACAATATACAAATTATATAGTGTATGAAAAGTGCTTATATTATTTTTTATTTGATATAACAAATAAATGCAAAACCTACGTCTCGTGAATCATACAACGTTGTACAAGACAAAAAACGTAGCCGTCCAAAATTGATATATCGTAATGTGAAAGTTTGCGCCCAGCTCAGTTTCTGTAATAAACGTGTACCATATATATTAAAGACTACGTCACATTCCTAAGCAGGACAACAAACCAAACAATATTGACCTTATACTTCGGACTTCGTTTTCGTTTTTTAAAATAGTCCATGCCATCATCGTGAACCACTTGAAAGATGGGACTTTTCATATACATATCAAACTACGAACAGTTTTACTTGACGAATAATGCATTGTTGCTTCAATAAATACAAACAAGAGATAAAAGTAGCGGACTCGGTTTTATTGAGTCTGTACATGAGAGGTAATGTTAAGTGCAACACCTCTCATGATATTCTATTTTCAAGCCAAGAAAGATAAAAAAATCGGACAGGGAAAGCAGCATTCAAGGACGACAGTCAACCACAAAACACAAAAACAAACACGCAAACAGACAAACGAGAAGGCAAAAGTAATAAAAAATACAAACGACATCACAAACACAAAAGGGTTGACAATAGGGCTACCGCCTTGGAACGGTCAGTCTATTAATGGAAATGTATATATTCCATTTGATGAATTAAATGCCTTCAGTCTGTATATTAAAATAAAACTATGATTCCACCTGCTTTATTTAGTTAATCGGTCAGCTGATTTTAGGCGAATACAGCGGTTTATATATAAACACAGGAACACAACCGTTATAATGGGAGTCAAATCACGAGTTATAAACGGCTCCTCGTGGATACATGAAAGCATACAGCTAAGGTGCCATTTCATACTATTATTATATATATACATTTTATCGTTTTAGTGTGCGGTGATCCACCAAGAGTGCCGTTTTCCCTCGTAAATACTGGTCCCAAGTTTATTGCGGGAAAAGGTCCAATTCACGTGTGATGCGGGATATGTACCTGTAGGAGATACTTATGTTAAATGTATGCCAGACGCAACATGGTCGAAAACCACTTTTTACATGTTCTGGTAAGTAATTTAGAAGTACCTTATTTATAGCAGTTTATACTAGATCTAGTGGTATATTACAAACCATATGTGGGATAACATAAATAAGTTGGATCATGCTGTAGATCATGACGATCTTAGTTGTCTGGTACTGAACTTCTGCATCATATATTAAGAACAGTATTTTCTCCCATTTTCAGTCTAGTCTAGGTGTTTCCTCATGCGAGATAACTCATGACATGTGACTCTTACACGAAACATCATGACGTCACGTTGGTGATGTCGGCTTATTATAGCGTAAAATCAATTAATTGAAGTATGCCTGTACTAAGCGCATAATGGGAGTAAAATAATATATCATGAGTTTATCCATGTGAAATTGGGAAATCTCGCCCTCGGAATCAAAGAATTGCAACTGGTTACAATTCTGACGCTCGGGTGAGATTTCCTATGCTTCACAGCTTCAATGATTCAAGATTTAATGTTTTACCCCAGAGGGGACGGATCACAAATCCAATGTGATTTCATATATAAATAGATCCAGGAAATGTCACATTATCGCAATATCTGTTTGTATGTATGTGGATTGCACCAAAGTGAAATAATTAGCTTAGTTCGCTTAAAACTCCAAATATAGTAAGTCAATTCCGGCCAAATGTGTGTTAAATTTCCAAAAAACTGACTTAGTCAAGACTCTACTGCAAACACATTGATAAATACTTTAATATTGAAGAACATGGTGTTTGTCGTAATATGGTGTTATGCACGGCATTTGTCTCTCAAACTTCATTATCTTTTGATTATGCTATAGATTGCGGTAAACCACCAGATGTGTTAAACGCATATTCAGCCCTAGGTCCTAACACCATTGGATCCACTAAGAAATACCAATGTAACTCAGGCTATGACATGTCCGGATCAGGGACGATTAAATGCTTAAAGTCTGGCAAATGGACTAATCCTAGTTTCGTATGCAACGGTAAGAATATAAGTATATGTGACTTATTGACCATAAAATACAATATGAATGTAACGTAGTTTAGAACATGCTAAAACCTGTGACATTTTAATACCTATCAATCGGAAACGGGTCGTGTTTACGGTTAGAGTTTATGACGGAATTATCATACTTACCAAAATATTAACGATTTAAAACTGCTAGAAACTATCTCCGATATTTAGACAGTTTTGACATAAACTTTACTTAAAATAATTGGTGTTGACTTATTTCTAGAAAAATGTTTATTCGATTAATGAAATGTCGGATAAGGAATAAAATACATCGTGCACGATTAAAATCATGGTGTATGGGACTTTAAGAATATCGATAGCAAGGTTCGTTCCGCCAGCCATGTAATTTATTTTAGACCATACAAATCCGCTCAAAGTATTGCCTTTTCTTGCATACGACACCGGCACCATTTATTTCTTAACAGATGGAAATAGTTGATCTAGCTGGGGGATCCCAAATGGGTTTGCAACAGAAATATGAGATACTTATTAAAAAAGCAATAATGTTTTTATAATATATTTATATTTATATTATTATACAAATATATTATAAGAAATATGCCAGACACGATTGATTATTAAATAACCAGCAAATTTGCGTAACCACCATATTCATGCAACAGTAAGAGTTTATTTTGAATTTCTATAATATGATAATATCGATAAATACAAATAAGTATACAAATAAGCCTAGTATGAGCTGTCAGAAAAACAGATAATGACTATGATCCAAAACCCACGGTTTATGACGGTTTCGCTTGTTAAGGCGACAGGCAAAATGCAATAAAAGTCGATATGTGAGTTATGTGATAAATAGAATCTAACATACGTTCTCATTCATTATTGAATTTATTAAATTCGTTAGTAAAAATGATATATTGCTCGGCAAGAGCCTCGCATTATAACATTTTGCCAACTCGTTAAATAAATTCAGTAATGAATGAGTACTCATGTAAGATCCTCTATATACAAATTTTGCACGACTGAGTGAATAAAATCGAAAAATAGGCGAATCCAACATCAAGATTTTCAATAACGGACATGTATGTGTAAGCAAGATCAGATGTAACAGTTATATGATACAAATAAATATGACACTAGAACTGATGCCCTACGGAGTTGACTTGTATACCCCGTCACTAAATATATTGGTTCCCGGCGCAGAATAAACGACAATAACCTATTGACCTCAACACCAATAGCGTCCTCTCACCAAAAACAGTCTACCTGTGAATTTTGTGAATGTAACTATACACATATTGGCTACGGTATTGGATTTTTCCATCTCACCAAAGGCAACATGACGTTTAATAAGCTGTATTCTAATTCTTCCGTATGATAACATACCCCAAAAGCTAACAGGTTCCTCATCTATGATACAAGTGTCTGACATTGATGTTATACTGAGTATTTTCTATAATTTAATATTTTGCTTACTTGCACATTTATCCTGAACAATGCTTGCAGAAGGAAACATGTAGTTGTAAATGTGTTGCGAACTGTTTCAGTAAGAACAACAACCACGTCGACAACTCCTGCGCCCGTGAAAAACGATCCGTGTAAGTAACATTGTTAATTTAAAATACGAACTATTGATCTAGATAACATTGATATAAAACAAGCCAATTATCTACACCTCTAGAGTCAACCCATCTATAACCATATAGAGAATCTTTGAATGTGTGTGATTCTTTCAATTTTTGGTCAAATATGTATACTTGTTTGTTAAAAAGCGTGTTTTGCATGGATGTTATGCGTTAATGCTGTACTTTCTTTTCGACGTTTGCATCTACGTTCAATAAACAAATAAGTCTCAATTGCGAGGATAGGGTGATCATGGTTTAAAAAAAGATCTAAAAGTTGAAGAGGAAATGTAGCATGCAAGGACCACACTCAACCAAAAACAGGCATAGAAAAAACAAGAACTTCGAATATAAATAAGAGGCAAGATATGAGATCACAAACATAACAGGGTTGATAATAGGGCTACAGTGTGGTAACCCATGTGAAGCCTAATAGTCGGAGTGGTCATACACTTGCATGCAACGTCAAGCCAAGTAGCCGAACCTGGCAAGGAGAAGCAAATGCTTCACCGACCTAACTTGTTGTAAAAATGGTGTTTTTGTTTAGGATATTGCTTTTAATTATTAAGGAGGTACATGAATGATTATTGTTTAATTTGAACGAAATATATACGCGAACTTTATTCTCAGGAAAATAGTGTGTACGCTTTTTGAGCATTTTTGTGATGTCTGTAGATTTTAATTGGTACTGTTTGTATATGCAGACTATAATAATAATAATAATAATAATAATAATAACAATAACAATATCTTTATTTATCGAGGATAACCAATTTGGCTTACAGTCAGTATGACATATAATCCTCAAACAAAATATTTACAGTATGTTCACACATTTGTTGAAACATTATTATATATGGCATAACACATGTCTAGAAACGTTATAATACTTTTAAACAACAATGCACAGTTTGTGCTAAGATGAATAAAACAATTGGCTTTAAAATATGATTAATACTAGTTTACATTGAGTGTGTTCTGTGGTCCTTGAATGCTACATTTCTTGTCCGACTTCTACTCTAATCTGCATCAATAGCCCCCAAAACAGTTTAGAACTCCAATTACTCATAGTTATCTGCGGTTAGACAACATGCAAGCTAACCCATCACAAGAAAATATCATTTTCAGGTAAATAAATAATTTAAATAGCTCTATAGGAAGATATTCTTAAGAACGGGTTGGTTCTTATTTTACAGCGGTGTGTGATGGCTGCACAATGCTTAATGGTGTCGGCTACATAAACCATCCTTACGACTGCGGCAAGTTCGTGCAGTGCTTCTACAGCTCTAAAGGCGGTATTGATGCCGCGTATATGCCGTGCCCGTTCGGACAGTACTGGGACCAGAAGGACCTGACTTGCTTGCCCGCCGCCAATGTTGATTGTCCTAACGGTGACCATTTAATTTTATTTAAACTGTCCAATAGGTCAATTTTGTCGCGAGGTCTTGTATTTTAAATGGAGCTTTGGAAAATCAATGAGGTTTAGCAAGAAATACAAATTAAACATTCATGCTTTGCTTCAGTTTCATACAAAGTATGCACATAAACTAAATATGTGTACACCTTAGAGCAATATGAAGCTTACGTGAATTTATATTATGAATTGTATAATAACCATACTATTTCATAAACAGGATGGAACATTAATATGAACCGAAACAGAACCATAATATGATGTATTTATTTGTATTATGATTGGCACCCTTACTTCTTACATATAGCCTCCTGCTACTGTTATTAGTTTATCGAGGTCTTGACCTCGGTCTTGCTGTCACGTTCCACATATTCTTCTATCACCGTTCTTAGTTAATCGTGGTCTGAACCTCGGTCTGATGACACCTTCCAGGTAGTCTGATGTTACTGCTCTTACTTAATCGTGATCTGGACCTCGGTCTGCTATCTCACAAACACAGATGATAACATCTTACTTTCGAGAGCTGTCTAGACCCCGGTATCCATGATACAAACTATTGAACCAGATATATTACAAGTTCTGCATGACTAAAGTATTGAACCTCAGACCGGTATTTGGACTCGGGTATACCGGTCTGCATGCTACACGTATTCATCTAAAATTGTCTTCTGTTTTATTTGTTATATTCATATATACATGATCATTTGTGTGTTATAGTGCATATTAATGCTGCATAGTGTGATAGTTTAGTTTAAACGTATTTGTTAATGCTGGCTTGTTTGAATAGAGAATGTAGCCTTGTGGAGATTTCTTTATTTACACTGTCCCGTTTTATTGGGGTGACAAAATGGTAAGAGTGAAGTTTGGTGCACCCTAGAATCTGGTTAAACACCCAAGTGGCATTTTTGTCAGTGACCGTTCCAAGGCGGTAGCCCTATTGTCAACCCGTTTATGTGTGTGATGTCACTCACACGCATGGCTTCTTCTTAACATTTTAATTGTTGTTTGTTTTAATTAGTGTTTTTGGTTGATTGTGTGTTGTGAAACCTACATTTCCCCTTGTACTGTTATACCTACCTACACCAAAAAGTGACATCGAGACCACTATCTGCATAATACACGTATTGTACCAACATTGTCTCTCTTCAGATCGCTGTCTGTACCCCTTCTTGCACGATGCTAATATTGAACCATATTGTCTTTCTTCTTAACGAAACTATATTACTTTAGAACTTTATCTTGACTCCGGTCTGGATCCCGATCTTCACTGGACAAACATTCAACTATATTGTCTTACTTCAGAGCGTTGCCTGGATCCTGGTCTTGTATCATACAGACACACGGATAGCACGAAGTGTTGTGCCTATTGGGAGTGCGTTAATGGGAAGTCTACCGCTAAATGTTGCGGTGCTGGCTTTAGCTATTCGGTTGGCAAAGGGTGTGTCCCAGACAGTGGATGTACGGCTCTGTGTCCGTGGGAGGATATGTTCCCAGGTAGGTTTATACAAAACAATCGCTTGAAATAAGTAGGAGCGAATTTTGAGTGTTCGGTTATATGTCACGAACGGATGATTGACCAGGTGAGTTTGAATAGAAAATAAACACAAAAACTTAGCTGTATGTGTGTGAGTTAACGTGGCTTTTAACAAT
This sequence comes from Cyrtodaria siliqua, assembly GCA_037043455.1. NCBI lineage: Eukaryota > Metazoa > Mollusca > Bivalvia > Adapedonta > Hiatellidae > Cyrtodaria > Cyrtodaria siliqua. The sequence goes on along the minus strand of JAWPHD010000274.1, from coordinate 249,348 downwards.
CTTCAAGTCTTAAGTCTTTAATATCGTGGCTTTTAACAATCTTCAAGTCTTAGGTCTTTAATATCACGACGGTGTCTATTTGCTATGAGCTAAACGGTTAGCTTTATAGTGCTGCAACAGCATAATGCGGTAGGCACGTCAGGATATAGTCTTTTAATTATTATATGCTCTATACAGTACCGTATTATTTAATACAGTTTGCGTTTTAATTAATATATACTCTATGTTTTATTATTTAATGCAGTGTGTGTTTTAATTACTATATAAAATATTCTTTATTATTTAATATAGTGTGTGTCTTAATTATCATATAATATAATTATGCTTATTATTTAATACAGTGTGTGTTTTAATTACTATACACTCTAGGTTTTATTATTTACTACAGCGTGTGATAAAAGACCTACTTTGGTCATGACGACGTTTGAGCAGCACATCGGGAATGACTACTGGGTTAAGATGCCCTGTGCCCCAGGGACCGCCTTCAACATAATTGACTGTGAATGCACCCTTCACACAGGAGTCATACCTGGATACGGTACTATATTTTCTACACCCGTTTAAATTTGAAGACGGTGTTCGTCTGTCCGTCTGGTGTCTATATGTCCGACCGTAAATATACGTGTACTTTTTTCCTACACCTCATACTAACTACTAACTTTGCAAGCACTCTTTGTGTAAGAAAGATTAACGCTGTTTTAGAATCAAAGATTGAATGTATAGGTGACCCTGAGTCGTCTACACATACTCATATCTACACAAATACATATCTACACATACTCATATATACGCATACTCATATCTACTCATACTCATATATACGCATACTCATATCTACACATACTCGTATCTACACATACTCATATCTACACATACTCATATCTGCACATATATACATATACTCATATATACGCATACTCATATCTACACATACTCCTATCTACACATACTCATATATACGCATACTCATATCTACGCATACTCATATCTACATATACTCATATCTACACATACTCATATCTACGCATACCCATATCTACACATACTCATATCTACACATACTCATATATTCGCATACTCATATCTACGCATACTCGTATATACACATACTCGTATCTACACATACTCATATCTGCATATACACATATATGCATATACTCTTATATACGCATATATACGCATACTCATATCTACTCATACTCATATCTACGCATACTCATATCTACGCATACTCATATCTACACACACTCATATATACGCATACTCATATATACACATACTCATATCTACACATACTCATATATGCATATACAAATATATACATAAACTCATATATACGCATACTCATATTGGCAATTCATACTCACATTGGCAAGTCATACTCACATTGACATACACTTATACTCATATTGACACACATTCATAAAATACTCGTTTACATTACGTGGTCTCGCATTAATTCCATTAAGCGATGGGAAAGCTTATATAAGCAGGATTTTATAACGGATATTTCGACAATAAAACGCATTTAAAAACATTTTTTACTGAAAATAATGCGATAACCTGTTAAAAATTACCCTTTAAATGTTTTAATGTTACAATATGCAAACTTTTTAAGACGAAATTAAGGTTTTATTTCATACCCCAGCCAACCCCGTTTTCGCTTCCTGGAGAAGGGGTTGAATGGGGTATGAAAGTTAATACTCGGAGCATGTAATGTAGACACGTACTCATAATGAATACTGGTATGGAAATCCTTTGGAAGCAACAAACACTACCAAGAGAATGAAAAATATGCAAGTAGGCTTGTCCTACTACTAGATTAATATTCTTGCCTGAGTGATATACATTGATTTCAAATATTTTTACAGTGTGTCGACCCGAATTGCATATGGACTTCGACAACGGTAAAATTGAAGATTCTTCCACTAACCATGTTTACGTTATTAACGAGAATGTGATTCCATACAAAGGCGCCGCCTACTTCAACGGAAATAATTCCCGCCTAATAATTAACCGATTTTCGAACACTGCCTTCCACGGGAACCTCGTGATAAAGCTTCGCTACAAGGAACAACTAGCAGTTAGTATTACTTATGCTAGAATAGTAGTTTATAAAAAAAGAAAAGCCTTTGTCCTGCCCATTTGGCCTTACTTAATATATATTCCTCAAAATAAATTAAAGTCCATGTTTTGATTTGTGTCATTTTTATAGTGCTGCTAATGAACGAGTTACTGTCTTTTCGCATTTCATTTTTAAGTTTATTTGCATTCTTTTAAAAAGTTTACGTTACACTCCTGTATTATCGTTTGATAAATATGAAACCAAAATATTACAGATAAAGTAATTATTACTGTTCTATTTTGTGGTGCTTAATTTATTTTGAGGAATTTTGTTAATGGCACATCTATGATATTAAGGCATTAACGCTACTTGCCTGTAGAATGATTATCTTCCAACTTGTCCAATGTATGACACTATAGTTTAGCTCTATAGTTTAGGTCCACTGGTCAAACGGCAGATGAGCTCAAGCGATAGCGCATTGCCGTCGTGCCGTCGGGCGTTGGAAAATTGATGTTTACTCATTTAAATATTTAAGTAAAGGATGCTGGACTTTTCACGAAATTTGATGGACTAGTTTGACAGTAATGGAAACCAAGGCCTGCATAACAGTGTTTTTGGCATATTTATAGCAAAATGAGAAGGTGTCAGTGAATTTAATGATTTCAAACATCTGCTAAATTTGGTAAGAATGTTTGTATCATAAACGTGTTGGGTAAGTTTGACATTTACCATGATTAAACTATATATGTTCGAGTTAACACGTTTGAATATATCAAAACGTGAGATTCCGATTGTTAACTATATCACACTCTCAACGTTGAAGATGATATAGAAAAAGATGTTCAAGAGTTCGACAACAAACGCAATCGACAAATGCGTTACATAGAATTTTTTTTAATCCATTCGTCATTGTGTATCTGACTTTCACCAAACTGGGTAAAACTGTTTGCGCCATAAATATGTTTGACGAGTCGACACTCATATGGACACCAAATCTTTGACTTTTGTCATGATCCTACTGTAGTTACGGTAGATACAAGGGTCATAAAACATTTATTTTCATAACGTATATATATTTATCACATGGAACTGCTTGTATTCCGTATAATATACTCATTACGTATTTCCTTATATTAACCATGTGTAATACAAGGCGACCGAATCAGTCGGTCGTTGAAGTGCAGTGTCAGTACGTTCGTCTAGTCAATGTCCCGAAACACCCGTTTAGTCCGTGGAGTCCATGGATATAGCACTGAACCGGCGATGTTGTGAGGGTAACAGTCCGCCGTATGTAGATTCACCACAAGCAATAATGTGTAGTTTCTTGTCGTTTTTGAGCCATGGAGCCATGTGATAAAAAGGATCTGACACTCGTTGTCATTTCATACAAAATTTTATTAAACTCGTCCAGGAATTTGTTATTATATTTGTTATTAAGCTCGCCAGAGGCTCGCTTAATAACAAATTCCTGAACTCGTTTAATAAAATGATGTATGAAATGACAACTCATGTCAGATCCTCTCTTTATATAATGTTACCGTCTTTCCCCCGAATAATAACCATCACGATGGAAAATAGCATGTATATGCATGGCTTTTATACGTTTTATTACCAGGGTCCCTACGCCAATCAACTACAAGCGCTAGTAACAAACGGCGACTGTGGCGATGATCCGTCCGTTATAATTGCAAAGATGCCAGGGTATGTTCTATGTGGTGCCAGGACAGCGGATTCGAAATCGTTTGCCTTGCCTACAGTGGTATGTTGTGTTTAATATTATATAAATATCACATCCCATGGAGGGTGATAGAACATATTGTCAACCCGAGATTGGTAATGTCCACCGAGGCTTTAGCCGAGGTGGACATTACCACATCGAGGGTTGACAATATGTTCTATCACCCTCCATGGGATGTGATATTTATTTTATTATACCAAACATCAAAATTCATTTAATCAGCAATTACTTTTTATTATAATAATAATATATTTTTAGAAGCACGAGATAATGTTTCATGCCATGAAACATTACCATGAACCATTACCAATTGTTGACTGATCGGGAATGGGGAAATTACATAGAGAATTTTGAGTGAGGTATAATAATATCAATTATAACGGTGTTAAAGGTTATATATTTAACTACTAGAAATGTGCACGTAATTATAATGTTTATAATTATATAATAATGTAAACACTTTATCATAACCTTCAACGAGTTATTATCATACAACATAAACTAATTGCTGCTTTAGTTATAGATTCAAATTTAAGACATTCATGTATCTGCATTTCTTTTGTAAATCATAAACTAAACAAAGATCTGGTTTGTTTCCTGTAACTACGGAAACACATTTAGCATACCTAATGAACTTTTCGGGTCAAGAGTTATGTTAAACCGTATTATTAGAAGTTAAACTTACCCTCCATTTCAGGATTTAAGTAGATGTCATCATAGGGTCCACAATCGGTCGGGCCGTCGCAAAATTAAAGATTGGCGTGTGTCCCTGTAAGGTTAAAACCTTTAGAGGCGCCAGGATAACATTTTAAAACTATATATATATATTACAGATAAAACCATGGAAAGAAGTGGTATATATTCACGATGAAAAGAAACTTGAAGGCAAGGTGTGCGGTGCTGCGTACAATAAATGGTCATGGGGTAGGTTGGTTTGTCCATGAGTAAATTTTTTCTAGGATGCATCTAATGCATCTAAACACTTTTTTAAATGTCTGATTTGTGATTTGCTTTTATACAGTTTAACAGCATGCTGAAACATAAACGTGAATTTCTAGTTATTTTGTCATAGACTCAAGCAATAGTGGAAAGTTGTAAATGCAGACGATTGTGTATGTGGAAATATACCTCGTACATATATACTAACATTTTGCTATGTTACTGACAGGTCCTATAGCATCCACACACTGTGGTATTCAGATTGGATACGGGACCAAACTTCCTAACTTCATGGGCCTGATAGACGACGTAAGTTAACCTTAAATAGTCCATGTTTGACATTATATAATAATAAAAACGTTGTTGCTTTGTTTTCTATTTTAACGGTTATTTTCCAGTTATTGTACAATTAATTTTATCTTTAGGTAAATTGTGTTGAGATAATATAACTTAAGATTTTCTGATTGCACCAACAAGTTATTGCAGTGGCATGCATTGTATACATTGTACCTTCAGTTTGCTCACCTTTTGAGTTCGTCTGTGGTCATGTCACCGGGTCCTCGCGTCTTGGAGTCCGTCACACCTTTATTTCCGTGCGACATTTTTATTCACAGTTTTTAGATCTAAACTAGGCTTGATAAATGGTTTGGTTTCCCTATAATATATTCCTTGTAGAAAAATACGTCCTTCATACAATAAATGAATATGTAGTTATGCGAGGTCAATAGGTCAACGTTGCGCAATAGGTCAACGTTGCGGTCACCGCTGCTAAAATGGATGTTTTTGCCAGAGCAATATCTTCTGGTTTTGAAGATGTATTTTATATAGGTACAAACATAAAGGTCTCACTACACATTGCATTATTACTATGTTGCCTGTATGAATAAAGTGTACAGGGCCATTCAGAACAGGAAGTTTCCAAGCTAAAAGTTACTTTTTTATGTAACCAAGTCATTTGCCCACAAAAAACTGTACAAGATCTGGTACGTTGACCAGTTTTCTTTTAACAATTTGAGTGGTGTCCTCCAGTGCACTATTTTGGGCTTTAACTCCAGAGTTTGGATCAGAATTCCTACTCTTCTTCAACACCCATAAAACTGCCATATGTTGGTGGCAGTGTCATCTAATAGCTGCACATCCAAGTTCAGACTCTGTTCATCTCACCTGCAATAGCAATAAACATATATGTCATCAATTATTAAAATTATTTAAAACCGAAGAACACGCTACTTCTTTTTAAGGCGTAAGAATTACCCTACCGTGGTTTCAATGGAACTAACTGTGTAGTGAGACCTATATAGATATACAATTTCAAAAAACTTGTCCAGTCGATCGTGAAACAACATTCACTCTGACGTAAATGTAACCATTTAATTTCCTTCACGTTGTGACCTTGACCGTTGACTTATTGACTTCAATCTTAATAGTTGTCAGTCAGATACAAACATTATGCAAAGTCTCATAAAGATAGATACAGCAAATTCCAAATAAAATTAATATGGAGGTAAGTTTACCTGGTCCTAAATACAGTCGCCTGATATGCAACGTGAGCTCTCTCATTTTAGCTCTACTGCCCAAAGGTCAGCATAGCTAATGGGATGACGTGTTTCTGTCGTCCGTCCGTTAACTTTTGCCCTGTGAACACTTTAGCCCTTTATTTTTCATGCGATCTTAACCAAACTTGGCCAAAGTCTTTATATCAATGAGAGCTCGGATGAGTTCGAAAACCGGGCAGATTAGTAACACCAGAGTTATTGCCCTTGAATTAACGGAAAATGCTATATTTTGCGTTGTGAACACTTTAATCCTTCATTTTCCATGCGATCTTAAGTCAAATTTGGCCAAAGCCTTTATCAATGAAGGCTCGGAAAAGTTTGAAAACCAGCCAGATGGATTAGTTTCACCAGAGTTATGGCCCTTGATTTGATGAAAAATGCCATATTCTGCCTTGTGAACATTTTATCACCTTCATTTATTATTTGATCTTTACCAGACTAACAAAGATTGTTCATATCAATAAAAGCTACGACAAGTTCGATCTAGCAACTTCATTTAGTATTTGTTCTTTACCAACCTAGCAAATATTGTTATTATCAATAAAAGCTCGAGCAAGTTCGAAAACCGGTCAGATCGGATAAGTAACACTGTGTTGCTGAAAAAAATGCTATTTTCCGCCTTGTGATCACTCTAGCACCTTCATTTATTATTCGATAATTACCAAACTTGCACATATTGTTAATATCAATGAAAGCACGTACAAGTTTGACAAAACATCCGGATCGGACTAGTTACACCAGGTTATGGCCATTAATTTTGATAAAATGCTGTATTATGCCACGTTAAGATGATAAGGCTTTCGTTTATCCGATCTTTACCAAACTTTACCAGATTGTTAATGTCAATGATAGCTCGGACAAGTTCGAAAACCAGCCAGATCGTACCAGTTACACCAGGTTATGGCCATTAATTTAGATAAAATGATGTATTATGCCACGTTAAGATGATAAGGCTTTCGTTTATCCGATCTTTACCAAACTTTACCAGTTGTTATTGTTAATGATAGCTAGGACAAGTTCGAAAACCAGCCAGATCGGACCATTAACAGCGGAGTTATGGCCCTTGATTTAGTTAGAAATGCTATATTTTGCCTCGTTAAGTCGATAGGGCCTCCATTTTTCATCCGATCTTTACCAAACTTTACCAGATTGTTAGTGTCAATAAAAGCTTAAAGAAGTTCGAAAACCAATTAGTTCGGACCAGTAACAGCGGAGTTATGGCCCTTGATTTAGTTAAAAATGCTATATTTTGCCTCTTTAAGACGATAGGGCCTTCATTTTTCGTCTGAACTTTACCAAACTTTAACAGATTGTTAATGTCAATAAAAGCTCAGAAAAATTCGAAAACCACCCAGATCGGACAAGTAACAGCGGAGTTATGTCCCTTGATTTAGTTAAAAATGCTACATTTTGCCTTGTTAAGACAATACGGCCTTCATTTTTCATCCGATCTTTACCAAATTTTACCAGATTGTTAATGTCAATAAAAGCTCGGACAAGTTCGAAAACCAGCCAAATCGGACAGCGGAGTTATGGCCCTTGATTTCGTTAAATATGCTATATTTTGCCTTGTTAAGGCGATAGGGCCTTCATTTTTCATCTGATCTTTACCAAACTTTACCAGATTGTTTGAATTTTTTTTTTTTTTTTTTTTTTTTAATTTTTTTTTTTTGATTTTGATTTTTTGTTATTTTTATTTTTATTATCTCTCCTTGCCAAGTTCGAAAACCAGCCAGATCGGACCAGTAATGGCGGAGTTATGGCTCTTGATTTAGTTAAAAATGCTATATTTTGCCTCTTTAAAACGATAGTCACTCGCTTCATTGATGTTATAAGAGCCATATTAGCCAGTAGAGCGTCCACAGGCCCTTTTGGGCCTCTTGTTATTAACTCCTGGCTGGATTTCTGTAAAACTTGGCAGGACTGATCAGTATCGAGCCTAGTTGCGCATATCTATGTCATGTTCTCCACCACAGACTCCATATTTACTTTTGACATTTTTGAAAACAATGCTTTTCTTGAATTAGTTTATACTGATTTAATAATAATGCAAATTACTTAATATTTATTAAGTGATTTAGTAGTATAGTATAAGATAAAATAAAATGACATCTTACTACACAAAACCATATCATGTATATACAAGAGGTGTTTAATTTATAACGTAACACGTTCATTTTGTAACTGTATCAAATATCTTGACATTCTCGCCGAATATGGTTATTTTAATTCCAATTCTAATGATTTCTTCGATATAAAACATTATGACATTAACTGCTAAGTGCTTCCTAATTTCGCTGCATCCGTATTTTTGAAATAGGGTAGAGAATGATGTTTTGAAGCAAAATTATTCAGTCATAAAAATAACTGCAATACAAGTTTAAAACAAATGCTTGTAAATTGTCGTTGTAGTCTGATATGTCCTTGTCTGAACGTTAAATACGTGGAATATGCATTGTTTTGCTATTTGTTGGTTTTCACGATTTCAGGAAAAATTAACATCAAATTCGATTTTTCTAGTTTGAAACATCAGTCGCTGCCATTGTTGGATCATTTTCAAAAAAATGAAGAGATCAGATTTGGAACAAAAATGCAAAACGAATATGCGTCAAATTTTTTTTATTATAATAACAGCATAAACGAGGATGTGGAGAGTCAAAATGTAGTATATGCAAACACAGCGCTTTCAAATAAATGTTTTATTACTATTTAAAGCAGAAACAACCTTTGCCATGTGTCTGTGATGTTACCGAACTTGTTTGCTAAATTTAAACGGTGAAAATTAAAGTATAAAGTAAAATATCACACTAATGTGACTCATATATAACTGCGTTGACATCAAAACTAAATACTGGGATAGTTGTTTCTTTATCATTGTTAAAAGTGACAAATTCCGTCAAAAACTTTCCCATAAATGTTTTAAATAAGCAAAATAAACATATTAAGCATTATCTTGCCCTAAATACTATTTGAATTATCTTAAACTATAACATTTTAAAATATAAGACAATATCAATTGTACCAATATATCACAAATAAGTAGCGGTAACAGCACATACACTGCTGTAACATCAAGGACATATTGCGAAACAACAATGACAACTCTACAAATATTATCAGTTGTGCGTCCCAGTTATCACGATAGTGGCGTCATTTTGGAAGGAATGTAACATTGGCACATCTGTTTTAATACAAACATCAAACCATTTGGTATTTTCAAATCGTGAAACTCGTGTTGTTGTAAAAACGTGTAACATCAACGACACATTTTGTAAACCAAAGACAACTGCAGACTTATTATCAGGTTTGCATCACAGTTATGACTGTACATGATTATTGCAACATTTTGTAATGCATGATACGTGTGCACATCTGTTTTAAAACAAAAGAAAACCATTTACTATTTTCAAATCGTTCACTTGTGTTATTGTAAAATTGGGTAACCTCAATGACATATTTTGTTACACCAAAGACGACTCCAGAGTTTTTATCAGTTTTGCATCAAAGTTATGACTGTAGTTTATTTTGTGGCGTTATTTTTGGGAAGCTTATAACACGTTTACATATTGCTTAAAAACAAAAAGTATAAAACATTTAACATGAACACCTGTGATTGTGCTATAATACAATTGTCTTTAATGTTGCTGTATGTGTATATTATGTTACCTTAAGCGTATTTGCGAATCTGGCTATTAAGGTCATACACTCATATGTATTAGAGATAGTGCACGATACATTTCCACGGCATGTTACATCTTCAACATCATTACACAAACATAACTAAATATGCGTATGTTGAAACAATTGTTCCTGATGTTACAAACTGGTTGTCATTGATGTTACCTCAGGTGTCTGTGCTGCTAATTTTTGTTTTAATTCAATATGAACAGTATTGATACATATTTCAACTCTGTTTACAAGCTATACTAGACTGACATTCATATTAAGAATGCATTTTATCAGATAATTGCGTAATGCTTCTGTGAAATTAATTTGATCTAGTAATAACAGTAGGATGTATTTTCTGTTACAAAATGGTATATATGACGTTACTACACCAACTACAGTAATATCGATGACATTTTCTAAGAAATGAACAAAACAAATTAACAAATTAACAAACAATGCTCCCTGTGATTATTTTTGCAGACGACATTATCTTCACACGACAATTTGTGCAGTATTATGTTTTTTAATATCAGATTGCATTTATCTTTAATACTTCGAAAACATGACAAATGCATACGTAAAGACATTCACTTAACCTTTTGTACATACATCCAAAAAAATAAAAATGTATCCAACAAACACTCCGTCATCTTTACGATGGGAATTAAAACTGTAGGAGGATTCGTTATTGGCCACAATTACTAAAGGGAGATTACTCGTATTTCATTTTTTTAAGGTAACATCACGGACACAAATCCGTGGGACAGTAAATAAACCGGCAACTTTTCATGAACAAATTACAGATGGCAGTTGTTTTGTTATATACATGTAAAGTGAACACATTAATCGCGAAAACCTGAAACAAACTTCAGCAAAGACCACTTTTTTTTTAAAAAATATTAATGCACGCAATGTGTACCACCACCGTGGGACAACGAAACATCTGTTTTGACATGTTCAGTATCAAATACAATTCTTGAACTGCACTGTTATTGTTATTTTCTTCTTTGAATGTGTAAGCTATATGTGCCTATATAAATCAAACAAGAAAAAGACGGTAAACTAGCTGAAAAGAGAAAATTGCCACGGACAGCTATCTCTCTATTTTTTGAAAATGACCCTGTTATGATTTCCTCCTCTATAAAAAATAAGTTTCATTACTTCCTTACAAGAAAAGAATGAATGCGTAATTTAAAATTTAGGAGCGAAACACGCACATTTGCAAATAATGACGAAAAAAACATAACTTTTGACCAAAAATGTTTTTATGTGGTATGTGGTGCAGAAACAATAACTATTCATTTTTTGACTTAAATCTAAATAAAATGCTTATTTTGGTTAATTTATAAAGTCTTCGGCAACTTACGAGAAAACTGTCCTATTATTTGTCAATTGCTTAATATTGCGATAAAATTAGAACTTTTAATTGAACATTTTCATTTTTGTCTTAATACATACGATCATATTTAAATTGCAGCCACATATTTAAACAATTGTGCTCTGCATTTAGCGGAATTATATGGCTTAAGGTAAAACTCTACGGCAATTGAAACATATAGGTGTACAATTGGAAAATAGTATTTACTTAACAAAATGTATATTAACGCGAACCGCGTGATATTGGAGATGGTTTATCAATACATACGTTCTAAATGATAGTTTCACAATACTATTCATGATTTATTTTTTATGATAATCACTTACGCTGAAAAATAGCATCTTAAACAAAAGTGTTACGTTATAAGTTGAACACTTCTTGTAGTTATGTACAATTTTTAATACAATGTTTAATATAATGCAACAAATCGCCTTGTGCCAAATTCATATGTGATTGAAAACTGCGAGATTATTTTGAGCAGAACGCTGTTATAGTTTTGAATAAGTCTTATCTTGCCTCTTGTTAAATTGTGAGTACAATGCAGCCACTAACTATATTTATTATATACCTATCATAATTATATGCATAGTACCTTCATTTTCTTACAGTAGAATACAAAACCTGTATCACCTTGTTTTCTGAATACGTATCAGTATGCTACTAAAAATATCACTAGCCTACTTAAAATAGAACAGGGAAATTCCTAATAATGCTCGCATTTACACCAGTTTGCACGAGAACGTCAAGACGACGTTACGTCAAACAAAACAAACAAGTATGTCACGTCAGTGAACTTTAACTTGTAAGCTGTAGCTATACCCTCAAATATATTAAAATACGCCATTTCCCTTCTACACTTTATCAAAAAATAAGCCTTGAAACATTTAGAAAAAAAGAAAGATATACAAATCAGACAGGGAAAGTAGCATTCAATGACGACAGTCAATCACAAAACACAAAAACAAACACGCAAACAGACAAACGAGAAGGCAAAATTAATAAAAAATGCAAACGACATCACAGACACAAAAGGGTTGGCAATAGGGCTTCCGCCTTGGAACGGTCAGTGGCCAAAAAGGCCACAGTGGGTTTAAACCATGTTATAGGGTGCATCAAACGTCACACTTACCCTAGTGTCATCTCAATTAAACGGGACAGTGTAAATAAAGAAATCCCCGCCATGAAATATTTTCTAACCAACAAGGCAGCGTTAAAGGGCAATATAAGTAAAACACCTAGATGCTCGTGTATATATAAATACAAAAAAAGCCTAGACAGTCACAATGAAGGTACTCGATGACTTGGCAGAAGCCAGAGCAACAAGAGAATAAACCATTGAGGGCACGACAAGACAAGACCGCGGACAAACATCAAACGCCACCGTACTAATGGGCTTTAGGTAGGCGTCATCATAGGGTCCACAGCCTGTCCGGTCATCGTACAATTAAAGAGGAAAGCGTAGTGGCGAACTGTAAAAGGGTACACCACCAAGCATGCAGTACGTTGCAAAAAATGATAGGGTCATAACCTATTTTGATAAACTTTTTAACAAGTTTAACAAAGATAGTATGAAAGTGATCAGGACCAAGAATCTTACGAAGTTTATAAATCACATCACCATAGAAATCAGGTTGTGACAGTCCTTGTTGCAGAAGAGTCCTTTTATATTTAGAAACAAGATCAGGGTTACGATAATAAAATTTTGCAAAGGTTTTACGAAGTTTATGGTAACGTTAACCCTGATGGAGTAGCTTTTTAGTTATACAAAGATTACGAATATTAAAATCTTCAACTCGAGTACAAGCTCTTGAAAAGCGAATAAGTTGAGACACATAGACCCCATAAGAATTTGCTCGGGGAACATCCCCATCTAAGTGGGGATAATTAACAATGTCAAAATTAAAATCATCTCTCTTGTCATAGATTTTGCTAATATTTTCACCATTTTCAATAGAGAGATCTAAATCAAGAAAAGAAGAGTTAGTATCAGAAATATTAGCCTTGTTAAGCTGAAGTTCTTTAGGATAAATATTATTAACCATAATTGGAAAGAAAGGGTTGTCAATGTTCAATATGTCATCCAGATACCGAGAGGTGTCATTAAAGGCTTCAATAACATCTGCCTGGGTATCTGGTGAAAGACAACATGAAATCTCTTTCATAGCAATATAAAAACAAATCTGCGACAAGTGGTGCACAGTTCGTACCCATAGGGATACCAACAATTTGTCTATAAACTGTGGTTCCATACCTGACGAAAATATTATCTAATAGGAAAATGAGTGCTTCACAAACTTCATGGCAAGTCCACATAGTGTAATTATCTAAACTGACGTTAGTAAAAATCGCATTAATATTATTACAGGCCAAAAATGTAGTATTTTCCCTAGCGAATATTTTTTGAATGCGCACAATAAGCTTGTCTTTAATAAGGTGATGTGGTAAGGTATTATATAGTGTAAAGAAATCATAAGTGCTTATTGATGAAACTTGACGTTTATTGAAAACTTTCCTGATTTTTTTATAGACCAAAATAAATTAATCCCAGAGTTTTCATAAGTTTTATCACAATATAGTTTGACGTGATCTTTAACGGCAGTAAGACAAGAAGTTAAAAGTTTGGAGATGTTTGTTGTGGTGCAGGCACTAGAATTCGAAATAAAGCGGGCCTTTTACGGATTTTTATGTAATTTAGGAATCCAGTATATAGTAGGCAGTTTATTTTGCTTATCGTCTACACCAGCCTTGAAAGTAGTGCACCGAGTGATATGTGCGGAAACAACATCATCCTCAGTAGAATTTACTGGAGTATATAAATTGGTTCTGCCGAGTTCCAGAGATAAATCATTGACGTAATGTAGGCGTCAAACAATAATTATATTATTAGCTGCTTTATCTGCAGGAACTAAAACAAATTATTAAAAAATTCCTGAATTCCCGATTTTAAATTACGAAAGGAAAACCTAGGTCTCGAAGGAAGTAAAGAGGGGTTAGCATTAAAAAAGTTAATACGTGTATCTATAATTTTAAGAATTGACTTTTTCCAAGTAGAAAGCGGGTTTAGAAGCCTTCTTTATTGCATACGTATGCAACAGAAATATAAATATTTATAATGTTTAATCATATGTAGGAGGTATATAATAAAGGATCATTACTAGAGTAATGTGTCCTGGAAGTGTGTATCACCTCTCGTGAGATCCTTGATCTGCCATTTACCTACTCGAGGTGATACAAACTTTCAGAACACGTTACTCTAGTATTAATCCTATTTTATTATGTAGGCAGTTTTGTGGGATAATACAGTTAATACTGAAAAGAGCATTCCGTGGAAGCAACAAAAACAAATAAGAGAAAAAGTAGCAGACTCGGTTTTATTGAATCTGTTCGTAAGAGGTAATATAATTTGCACCTCTTCTCCCACCCCTAGCTCTGGCTAAGCGGTATTCTACTTTAAAGCCACAAAGCTTGGAGATGATTACAAAGGACCAGTCAGCTGATGAAAAGTTGACATGATACAAATATTACCCGAAAATTAATCAATCTTACCTTAGGTCGAAACCAATTGACGATCTATACTCTTATTGTATGTAAATATTCAAACATGTTGAGTTCAATATATGAGAGTTATCTATCTAAAAAAGTTACCTTTTTCTTAAGACAGAAGCGGAATGTACTATTTTCAAGAAATTGTATGGAATTATTAGGCTCGTTTCTAAAACGTAGATCTCGATTCTCGATCCAGTAAACAGGAGATTGAACATTTGATCTGAAAATACACCGTCATCGTATTGCCCCTAGATTTAAGCATCCATGTTCACATACCCAGTGTGTGTATGCATTCCAGGAGATTATTCGCGTTCAAATTAGCGATATCAAAGGTCAATGCCATACCAGCGAACATTACCTAATACTAATAGTTCATGTCTTCTAAAACCGGTCATCACTTAAAATGGTCAAGGCAACCATATGTGGTGAAGCTTTTAGTGTCAATTTTATATATGGTTTAAGGTTATAATTATTGTTACGGCATCAAGGTGAGTTGGTCTTGTCCTCCTCATCTTTATACTACCTTTTATATATTTTTTATAACGTAATTCATTGAAACGTACGTAGCATGTATTTAAGATATGTATGCTCCTTCCTATACTAACTTCGAAGGTAGTTATTATTGATGTGTGTAATTTGTCTTGAACATGCCGATTATTCGGGTTATATATTAGTAAAAAAAGAAAACATAAACTGATTCATAAAATAAATTTAAATTTATTTTAGTTCATTCTAAACCAGTTGTTGTCATTATTTTTTAAGTTAAATATATCATTATAATCATTGTGTGTTTTCCCACAGATTTCGTTCTACCAGTGTCGCCCCAATGATGATGTTCTTAGCGTATATGGTGGCCGAAGATTCGCTCCTGGAAGACCACCTGAAATGATTATCCAATAGATCTGTCCTTTAATTTCGTCGTCTTCATAAACATACCATCATACATTAACAATCATGAAAACATATACCATTTTAAGCACTACCGCAGTAAAATAGCACCCACTAATGAAGCATACTGTTAACACAAGCGTCTTGTGAATATAAACTAAACAGACACTTTGGTTGAGACACTGTGAACGTACAAACAGTTACGTCACATACCGAGCATTAATTACAAATGTCTATATCTATCGTGCACGTATTGGTGGCCATTCTCACAATAACACCGGACCGTCACATTCATCCAAACACAATTTAACCCGATTCTTCCCTTGCGACAACCGCTGTAACCTGTATCATGCATATCCGCTGCTGCCTTTATCAAACAGAGAGCAATAAGCGTCCCGAAAGGCTCATGCATGCGACAAAGAAACAATATAGATCATTATAGCAAGCAATAATGGCGTGCGACTTACCATGCATTGCAACGTCGTAAGTGATATGAAACCATGCATGTACATGTTGATTTGTACTTGCGTCTGTCGGTTTAGTCCGCAATATAGATCAGAGTGTATGTATGCAATGCATTTTTAGGTTCAATGTCATGTGATAAAGTAGTTGGCTGCGTGTAGTATTTAGTGCTTATGAATATAATTATGTTTAGATATGTATGTGTCGCATGTATATTGTTAAAATAAAAACCAAGATACGCACTATCATTAATCTTCATGCTATATTCCTGAAAATGTAGTAGTTCGTATTTGTTGAGCCCTTTAATTTAATAAATGAGGAACTATAGAGTTCTGACTTGTTCACTTTTTGAAACGTTTTTAAATGTTTTCGACTTTCTCGTCTTAAATATTCTACTTTTTAATTCGATAATGAAATAGCGATAACAGTCTGACGTGATCACTTTCTGAACTAGTTGATATGTGCCTGGGACAGAAGAGAATTGGGTTCCTTCTCTCTCTTTGTCCTTTTAGTTCTGTTCAATTCAAGTTATTCAACTTATTGGACAACATACATCCAGCAAGGACTCCTAATCAAGTCTAGTATATGCGAGAGGTGTTCAACTTATTTAAGAACACAAATGAAACAGCTATACAATTTTACTAACGTACATGTTATTGTAATAGATGCTCTATTTGGGAACCGGTGCAGTAGTTTATCAGCCTGCATCATTTTGGCCATGATTTCAGAGTCTTGTTAATGATTGTTTGGTTATGTGTCTTCCACTCGTCCTTTAAGGCTTGTTTTAAGACCAAGGAGGTTGTTGATTTTTCGATTCTGTAAACGGTGCTTCAGGACACTTAAAATTCCAAAGTCCATTGGAGCAGCATCAGGTGACTTTGGCAACCATTCTTCGGGGGCAATGAACTTGACGTTCCTACTCTTAAGGTATGCAAGTGTTTTTTTAGATGTGTGGCTCGAGGCACTATCTGATGGAAGATCATATGCTTGGACGAGCCTTCTGGAAAGAGTATTGGCACATCTTTGTCCAAAAATAGCTTCAAAACCTTTGTAATATAGTAGTCAGAGTTGCTTTTGGTACTATGTCAATTATTCTTATTTCCGTTTTTTCCATTAATGACTCACACCAGCCAATGCCATAATTCTGGCTGCGAACGAATCACGCTCCACGAACTTTAACTTGCAGCGATAATCAAACCCTTTTCTCATATAACAAACTCAACTTCTTCCACAGCTTCCACGTAAGTAAACATTGCCTCGTCAGATGTCACAAAGTTTTTCCATCTACCGTTGCGTAACTTGATGTACATCTGCCAAGACCTTTTCCTGCGCATGGTGAATTTGGCAGTATTGAGTTGGTGTACCTTGCATTTTTTTTAATTTAGCGTCTAAGAGTTTTGAAATAACTGTTCCCTGTTCCAACTGAAACTCCCAGATTAGCTGACCTCTCTTTGGGTTTGTGGATTGTCTTTTTGATCATGGAGGCGATTGACTTAACAACAGCTGGTGTGGCTGCAGTAGACCGTTTTTTGAATTTCATCACCGTTTCGCGAAAACGACCTGCAGAACTTTGTAATCCAGTTTTATGACGAATGTTATATATACAGCCCAAAGAACTCATATGTCCAAGATTTTACGCCACCTTTTGAATACTCCTATATGCGTGTTTGGTCTTCAAAAGTCCAATCACTATGCCCTCAACTTCAGGGTCGGCCTCACCATATTGATTGAAATTATAGAAACTACTTGTACCGATTGTACTATAACACATTGTACTATAACGGACAATTCATACATGTTCGTTTTATCGTGCTTGCACGGAGAAATCGACATTTTCATGTTGTTCATAAATAAGATGATCACCTCTCGTATGTATCGTTCGAGTCAATGTCGGAATTGTTGACATCGTTATTTGATTTAGGTGAGTTCGTTATTTGTTGTTTGGTTTGTGCTTCCTCTAATATAGTGCCTCTAGTAAACGTCATATTATTATTATTATCATCATAGCTGTGTATTATTATTAGTATTATGAATGCATTCACATTTATAAAATACTATAATATGCTTAAATAAACTTCATATACAAATAACCCCAGTTACCATGTATATGACAATAGAGATGATTTTAATTTTGATATTGTTAATTATCCCCATTTAGATGGGGATGTTCCCCGAGCAACTTCTTATTGGGTATATGTTTCTGAACTTATTCGTTTTTCTAGAGCTTGTACTCGAGATGAGGACTTTAATATTCGTAATCTTTGTATAACTAAAAAGCTGCTCTATCAGGGCTACCTTACCATAAACTTCGTAAAACCTGTGCAAAATGTTATTATCGTAACCCTAATCTTCTTTCCAAAGATAAAAGTAATTGAAGAACTCTTTTGCGACAAGGGCTATCATAACCTGACTTCTATGGTGATGTGATTTACAAACTTCGTAAGATCCTTGGTCATGATCACTTTCATACCATCTTTGTTCAACTTGTTAAACAGTTTATCAAAAGAGGTTATTACCCTATCATTTTGCAACGTACTTCATGCTTGTTGGTGGACCCATTTATAGTTCGCCACTATGCTTTCCTCTTTAATTGTGCGGTGACCGGACAGGCTGTGGACCCTATGATGACGTCTACCTAAAGCCTAAAAGGACGGTAACGTTTGATGTTTGTCTGCACTCGTGTCTTGTCGTGCCCTCAATGGTTTGTTGTCTTGTTGCTTTGGCGTCTACCAAGTCACTGAGTACCTTCTTTGTGGCTTTCTAGGCTATTATCTTTTGTATTTATTTTATACACGAACATCTTTGTGTTTTACTTATATTGCTATTAATGCTGCCTTGATGGTTAGAGAATAGTCCATGATGGGGATTTCTTTATTTACTCTATTCCGTTTTATTGGGTTGACAGTAGGGTAAGTGTGGGGTTTAGTTCACCTAGAACCTGGTTTAAACCCCCAGCGGGCTTTTTTGCCACTGACCATTCCAATGTGGTTGCTCTATTGTCAACCCTTTTGTGTTTGTGATGTCTTATTTGGTCTTTTATTCATCTTTAAAGTTGTTCTTTGTTTCTGTGTGTGTTTGTGGTTGACTGTCGTCCTTGAATGCTACTTTTTCTGTTCGATCTGTATATCTATATTGGTAATGTTGTGCATTAAAGGGGGTACATCAGTCTTTGGGACTTAATTTGTTTAAACATTAAAACGCTATGAAATTACATGGTTGAAGAATATAGATGGAACATAAACAATTTCATACTGGGTAAGAAATAATTATTGTTACTTACAACTCGTCTTATAAGGCCATGGAGGAATAAATAGCTGTGAAGGCGATATCTACACATGACGCTCCTTTGTATTACAATTGCGATTTGTTTTACCGCCAAGTTTAAAACAGCTATCCCTGGCGCATAACCATGGGTATAAAATACCTTCGTCGTGTCTTTTATTTTATCTGTTTTTTTTTTGTACTTTCATTTGGTGATTTATGGCTCATTTTGTACATTTTTATCAATTTAATTAGAAAAAAATGTAATTGAACAATTCTAAATTAAATATCAATCCTGATGTACTTCCTTGAATATGCCCTTGGTTTATACACATTTACATTCAATATTTACATTTCATACATGCATGTTTACAATGTATGAATGATTATATTATTTTATTACAAAACTGATGATAACATTTTGCAAATGAACATTCAATTGTATACTCCACAAATGTCATTATAGGTGGACTAATTAATCGCTTGCAATTCTGATTTTATGGAATGGAGTGTTGTCCGCCGTCTGTCGTCCGGCTATTCTTCCATCTTCCATTTACTTTTGCATCGTTAAGACGATGATCCGATATTTCCATCCGATATTTAGAATGTAAATATCAATCAAAGCTGAGATAAGTTTGAAAACCAGCAACATCTGATTCACACCCATTCCTATCCCCCACGCCACTTCGTCGCACACCTCATGCTCACTAAGTTTTCTTAATATTTATTTTGTGCGGTTAACTCTTCATAGAAGAAAGCGTGGAAACATTCAGAAACCAGCATTGTCGAACTAGAAACTGAGTAATGGCCCTTGACTTATTTAAAAATACTAAGGTTCCCTTTTGTTATTTTGTTTTATATTTTTTTCTTTGTTTTGTTTTGTTTTAACAAAACAATACTTTATTTACTCTGATCACAACAGTGTTACCCGTATGTACAGTTCGTAGTTGTTTTAACAATGTACATGACATGGTGTTAGTATGCACAATTAAACATTATATTAAGGTAACTAATTGTGCATACATATAAGATACTTTATTAACTGATGTCTAGACTGGGAAATGATTAACTCTAGCTCATTGTTTTCATCGAATCTTATCAGTTGTTTAGAGCATGGACTTTTTCTTCCACTGGATTTTCACCGAATTTATAAGAAGATGTTAAACAATTAAATCTTGAAAACTCCTTATGGACATCCTACAGCGTTAGACCAGTAGACTCATACATATCCTCTTGGACATTCTAAATTAGTATGGATTTCCCCGGTGTAATCGATACTGAAATATGTTTAGCGGAATTAAATACTTACCAGCAACTTTCATAAGTATGTTATTATATATGTATTTATAGTTTCAACTCAGTGGTACGATTTCTCTTACAGCGAATATACCAAAGCAAGAAGAGCCAGTAAAGAAACAAGAAGTAGTAAAGATGGTTCAGCCAATAAAAATAAAGAAAACATTGCAAATGCCATTTTATCCTCCAAAATGGCAACCATACTGGAAACCACAATGGAACCCACAATGGCAACCAAATCCAAAATTTATGCATAACAAGCATGTGCCGAAAAAAAAGTATGGAACAAAACTCAGGGCTCCAAAGCAGACAATGCTACTTCAACCTTGGTATCCCCGATTTGATGATTTCGACGAAATTGCTCCCTTGGTAAAATATCTCTGATGTGTATTCTTAATTGTGGAATGTGAGATGATGGGGCGGGTGGCAAATGATGGGTGGTACGAAGAAAACTTCTAATTGATGGGTTTTTCGCCAACCCTTTTATGTTTGTAATGTCACCTGCCTTGCCTTTTCCTTTTATTCATCCTTGTAATTATTGTTGTTTCGATGTGTGTTTCTGGTTGACTGTTGCACTTGAAGGCTACTATTCCTGCTCGACTTTTATATATTCTTTTGATGAAACAAATTAATATTTATCGACAATTAGTAGAGCCTTGATTAACTTTGGTTTTGTATTTGTCTTGTTTAATTTGTCTTGTATTTTCAAACCATGGAAATACATAGACTGGAAAAGTAACTTGAATTACGATTAAGGGTAAAACTAGTGATATCATGTTTGGATACAGCTCGCGATATATAACTCCCCACATATAAGGACAACGCGGACAACGCGGACATGAATAGAAGACGTGTAAATAGTCTCAAAGATGCAATATTTCCACATTTTTAATTTTGAGTTGCTACTTTTTGAAATACTATTTCAAAGCGTATAGAAAGAGCCGTCGTGGCTGTCACGATAGAGAATTATCCGGAAGTCAAGGGGTCAAATCTTACAGTTTTAGATTATGTAGGAAATCTATAACAAATGTTCTTATCTAAAAAGTATTTCTTGTGGCATATGTTCTCTATCAAGTTCATTCACATTTCTTGTTGACCGCCCAGCAACACACCCAACACTTCCATTTCTCAGTCAGAGATGACGTCGCAATGACAAACCCAACATCGTCATGTCTCTCGTCTTGTTGACCTCCCAGCAACATACCAAACGGTTTAATTCTTCAATCTATTTTGGTTGACTTCACAATGACAAATCAAACATTTCCTTACCTGACTTCTTGTTGACCTCCGAGCAACAAAGCAAACGTTTAAATGTCTCAATTTTGTTGACTTCCCAGCAACAAATCAAACATGTTCAGGTCTCACTTTTGTTGACCTATCATTAACACAAAAGAAACATGTTCAAGTCTCACTTCCTGTTGCTTTTACAGTGACACATTAAACGATATTTTATTTTTTGTTGACTTTCTATTAACGTATCAAACATTTCCCGAACTCACGTCTTGACTTCCCATTATCACACCAAACATTGCCTGAACTCACTTCTGGTTTACCTTCCATTAGCACACCAAACATTTCCTGACCTCACTTTTGTTTGACTCCATTAACACACCAAACATTTCCTGAACTCAGTTCTGTTTGACTTTCCATTAACACACCAAATATGTCGAATCTCACTTCTTATTGACTTCCCAGTAACACATCTATGTAATAAAAAACGTGGATTATATTGCGGAATAGAAGATAATCACTCATATGTTATTTGGTATGTCTTCGGGAACAGTTTTTATGTTAACTGCATTGACAGTATGGTTGTGAATGAATGCCGAAAACGTTTTAAAATGTTTTTTGCAAGTTAATTAATTTGCTCCTAATAAGTTCAAACTTACATTGCTGTTATAATACCTTTGTAACAATTAAATAAAAACCTGACATATCTATTATAAAATATAAATCACAGATCTAAATTACGCATTTAAATAATATGTCTCTTTGTATACGATGCCTTTGTTTTGCCGGCTTGGACACTTCAGTACTAAAATAAAATTCGTCTTCAAGGGTAATTAATATGCTATTAATGTACAGCTGTTGCTGTATTACTCTAGTATCAGGAGGTTTGACACTGATTGATTACGTATTTTACAACATGCATAGTGGCACCCAATGAATCCTGAGCAATTTACTCATATGTTTAACCAAAAGATAGTGTTTTGCTTCCAGTCTATGTACTTCCATATTAAAAAATTCTCCTGCCGAATGTTTCAATTTTTCCAAATCGTGTATAAAGTTGATTGTAATACCTCTTTACATGTATGGACTTCAATAGAGTATGTGTATATAACCCCATTTGCAACCAAACTTATGTTACAGCTCCTTTGAACCTATGGATATGTTACCTGATTGGCCCCTTTGCACCCTATCTATTAGTGATGTTATATCTGTGTTTGTGTGTATGTTTTGTCTTGCTTCATTAACTTAGTAGTAAATGAAACACTGGTGGTTTGTTGTTATTGAACAGCATAATGGAAAGACGGTATTTAATACGCACTTTAAACGCAGCTGACATTTATGTCTCGTTTCCGGCCGTAAAAAAAAGGGGAAACAGACCTGACTCTCTCGCAGAAAAATGGCGTCTGCCTTCAATACCTCCCCAGAGGGATATCTATGATAACGGATATTGGTCCCGAATTGCTGATTGGCCAGCTTCACAGACAGTACGGAGCATAATCGTCTGCTTAGTATTGTCAGAGTACTGAGAGTACCAAACACCCCGGCTCTCTGTCAATACATAAATCCGTTTTCCTTATTACAACAGAAAACCCTATTTTATGTATGTCGCTATTTTCTCTATCATTTCGAAGAAGACCAGGTCAGATTGGATATTATATTAATTTCAGTTCTCAATATTCTGTAAACGGAAGAATATTTGCATATTTATGATGAATATTAACTACATACGTGTATATTGAATGCACATCTTTAATCTGTTTATTCTTTAAAACTATCATGTGCTAGTATTCATCGCACTGGACAAGAGCTTACAGCTATTACACTGTGTTCACCTTTTTCTGATTGGGTTTCTATGTTGCATTGCATTGCATACTGTCTGTATGAACAAGGGCCGATCAAAGTAGTCGGATATAGCCAAATGATAATCCAAGTTGACATTGTTACAAGGTTATGACCATAAAATAATGGCCATTGATGAAACACCACGTGACCTTGATGATAATAATAAAACCAGTAGACAAAAAAGTTGGCCAATTGATTTGTCTGTAATCATGAAACACGGTAAGGTTCCAGAAGACGTAAATAAAGAAGACTTTATCCATTTCTCCATCAAAACAACGGTGTCTTAAACAGTTTGCACATGACGAATGTGAAATTAAAATTCTCAAAATTATTGTTTTGTCTTAATGGTACGAATTGAAACATAATTTGGTGTGTATTTACTGTTTGATCGGTTGTCGTTCGTATAAAGCTGTACATCATTGTGCAAGAATGCTTAATTTGTTTAATTTCAGTCTTTTGATTTCTACCATCACCCGTCGGTTTACGTGGCAAATGTGAGTAATGCCATAGGCCGTAATGCCATAGGCCATAACCGTGTTCGTGTTTAATCAACACTTATTTACTTCGTAGTCAAACAGGAACGTAAAATCCTGTTGGTCACAGTTGCAAGAGTTTAGCATCTTTACAAGTTTTTAAAACCTAATTGAATACTGAGTATGGTCATTCTGTTTTCTGTTACATACAATCGTTCCATACCTGTTTTCAGTTTTACCAGGCTCGATAAGTCCTTGAAAAATTACAAAATATGTAGAAAAAATGCATAGTCAGATTTATTTAATATGTTCATTTGTTATAATTTGTAATTATGTTTAATCTCACCATCCTGCTTTAAATACGGCTGACGAAGTTTTTAACTTTTTTTATCAATACATGGACATAGATACAAACTATATCGTTGGTACATTAACTCTGCTTGTTTAAGGCCTGGTAAGCTTATTCGATAATGTATGGTCCGTCGTCATCTGTCTGTCAGTTCTGTAAGCAATTTAAACGACTCTAACATCATTTCCAGTTTAATTTCACTTACATTCTTGTTGGGCTAGGGTTTACAGAGTTCGTATTGATTTAGTACTCAGACCGTAATTCAACGTTACGTTTGAGCGAAGTGTACATTGAGGTATATGTGAACATACATACAAATACATATCTTTAGAATATACTTTCATTATTTTGCAAAATGTTCATTAGGTGGTGATTGGTTTATATAGGACCCATACATCGTATAGTTTCAACTTACGTAATTAATAATATCATTACTTCGACATGAGACATAATAATATAATGCATTTTATGTTGTCTTAGATACTAACTTAACGTTACAATTTTACGAGATGTGTTAACGAACTTCTGAAACATCACTCGTAAATGCTTCGCTTTTTGGATGCTTCTGGCTTTTGCAATTGCAATTTAAATTTGTTTTTTCTACAGACATTGCATTGGACATATGTGTTACGACATGTACTATATTGAATGAAATTACTTGTACAGTTTTATTTTAAAATGATTCGACTTTCAGTGTGTTTAATTCAGAGGACTTACTAGATCGGAAGGTTTCTTGTTTGTTCATGTTTTTCTCTACCACTCCACTATATATCTGTTTTCTTACACAGCTGGACCACTATACGTCTAGTTTGAAAAATACATATCACTGGAATAAATGCGCGTGACCTGGGAACGTGCTGGCCTATTTGCTCTTTGTTGACATCATAGAATGACGTAACTCCATCATCAAGAAACATATATTGTCACATGCTAATTTCGTATTTTAATGGTATTTGAATAGAAATATGACATCATTTACAGTGATTTTAATTAAATATCTAATCGTAATATAATACACGATACTTCGTCTTAAACGACCATCTCGTCTTAAACGACGTTATATTTATTAAATTAGCTTACTTTTTAATTTTAACAAATTGAAAGCGGATTACACATTTGATAATAAACTCTAACTGGACAGCGTTAATGTGTATTATTTATTATTTCAGACAAAGACAAGCTGGGAGAATGTATGGCAATCATAGGAGAAATGTTTAAAGTGAAGTTCGATTTGCACGATTACTGTGTAAAACCGATCAGTGACAATACGCTGAATGGAAAAAAATATCTTGCTCCGCCACAACCTTGAAGAAGTTGAAGAATCGGAGACCCATGAAAACAAAATATCTAAGAAAAGACATCAAAGACTTAGTCTGAATAGCAGATCATTCGTTTTTGTATATGAACATCAAAAAGTAATGCGTTTATGTGTTATTTTTTTGTTATATATGCCAATACAAATGTTTAAAATCAAAATGTTTCATTATAGTATATATTTAATTTTAGCCCTTGGTATAGCTATGGTCAATACGTTATAAACGCTACTGTACAGACCTTTTATTTTGCTTATTATAAAACTTGAATGTATTGCAAAACTAGAAACATATTGTAGTTTTACGATACCAAGAAAGTAGATATAAAAGTCGAACAGGAAATGTAGCATTCAAGGATCTCAGTCAACCAAAAACACGCACAGAAGCAAACACTAATTACAAAGATGAATAAAAGGCAATATATGACAACACAAACATAAAATGGTTGTCATGACTCGTTTCTTGTTAACTTTATTGACAGATTTAAAACTTCTGCATGGTAATGCGATAGTGACACGTCGAGATTCATTATATTTAATGCAATTTCATATGATAGCCGTTTGATAACTACCTTTCTATGCCGTTCCTTTTAATTACCGTCCCAGAAAGTGTAAATATTATTTCCACAGAGTTCTGCCTTTATTTCTCTTTGAGCTAGTGTCAGTCATTATTAGTATTGCATTATTGTAGTTCCCAAATAAACTAAACACCAAAGTATTTTAGAATATTCAAGAAACATACTAATTATGTATAATACCTTAAAATGATAGCCATACATTGTATTTAAAAAATAAAATATTTCCAGATGGTTTATATCGTCCCAGATCAATACCTGGTGGGCGGGACTTGAAGTTCATCGATACCAAGGGCCGCAGGCCCGCGGTTTCGATGTGTTTCAAGTCCAAAACACCAGGTTTTTATCTCGAACAATATAACCCCGCTGGAAATATTTTATTTCTTATCTAACATGGAGTTTTATGTATCATGAAACACATTTTGTCGAGAGATTGCACAAAATACAAACAAATTCTCACAGCTTACATTTTATGCCTATCTCGCAACATCAAACGAGAAGAATATATAGCTTCATCCTATTTAAATGTGTTGTTGGAACGTAGCGTCGCCTAAAATAACAGATTGTATTGCGCTGTTGTTTTGCATCTGACGTTTAAAATGACGTCGCAACGGTTAACGTGTTTTCTAGCGTTTAAAATGACGTCTTAACGATTGACGTACATGACGTCAGAGGTTTATATAGCATTTATCAGATCACCCCAATAACTAATCAACATTGAGTATTTTAATAAACCATGTCAGATTTCATCTTTAAACTGAAAGACTTTTCAAAAGATCATGTGCTAGTATGCATTGCATGGGATTCGGAGCTTAGAGCTGTCAAAATATGTGCTTATCTTTGCTTACTACATGTAGTAGTAGTTTGCCTTGCAAAATGTACACGTATAAGTACGACGGCCTATATAATGAAGTAAATCGACTCACATAGAATAATGACCGCTGGGTCAACATTTTATATAGAAAAATGACCTCAAGTCATTAATCTAGTATATAGAATAACGGTATAAAACATAGACCTCATCCATAGCAGTTTGACTGTCCTATGAGGTCAATTTATTATACATATATGTATAGCAGGTAATTTGTAATTGAATGGCATATTTTATTTTTGTCTGCAGTGGCCTATCATTTCGTAATATCTTGTTCAAAGGTAAAAAGGGAAAGTTAAAACATGTAAACCATTCTATGTAACACAAGGCTAGCGAAAATGTCTTACGGCCTCCACTTAAAACGTCATATAGTTGGTTGGTAAAAACTACTTCATTGTAAAGCATCTTATTTCAATCATCATAAATAAGAATGTCCGATTTTTTTATCTTTCTGTATAGTGGTATCCCTTCTGGAATCGCAACACTATTAGCTTCCTTTAATACTGTTGCCCTACAGATGAAGGAGATATATATAAACAATAGTTCCTATTTTCTGCTTTATACAGGACGTATTATTGCATACATTGATTTAACCTTACCATGTTCTAAATCTACAGCATTTAGGGAAGAGATCACATAAAAGTCATGTTGATTATAAGATTTCTAGCTCATTCTGCTTTATTTTACACACCATTGGTCTGATCACCACGGGTTTGTATGTTTGTCATATTATTACGATAAATCTTGAAACATGAAATATAAACATTTGCATCCTGAAAAATATTTGTTAATTAATTTTAAATTTCAGATATTGGATCACTGAATGATTTAAGTATAAATACATGTTGTTAAATGTTGTTTATCACTATGCCACGAACAAAAACATTACAATTGGACCCAATGTAAAATTAATTGTGCTGTGAGACGTTAAGTAAGAGCTGCAAAATGGATATCTTTCATCCTTCATCTTTAAGGCATTGTGCTTTAGAGCTGCATAATGACATTTTCATCTTTCATCTCTAAGATATTGCGCCTTAGAGCTGCAGAACGTGTGGTCTAGATATTTGGAGGCCTTGCGCTTTAGAGCTGCAGAATGATAATTTTTAGCCTTCATATTATGGGCCCTGCGTTTTAAAGCTTCAGAACGGGTATCTTTCATCCTGCATCTCTAAGGATTGTTCTTGTATCTGTGATCGTTTCAGACATGTTAGGACACAATCGGCACAGTTATTCAGAAATCCCGTTTGCGTATATATACTTTAAGGTGTCTTCACAAACATAGCATAAAGAGCCGCCTACCTGACACGGCCTCTATCTTCTCAGCTGAACTTAAGGCAATTGAATTGAACTTGCCTTAAGTTTTATTCAGGAATCTGATGATGACCATATGTAATCTTTTCTGATTCCCTTTCATCTCTTCAAGCACTGGGTAATATGAAACATGATAATCCAGTTGTGCTTCAGTTTTTAGAAAAGTACAATTCTCTTATAGTTGATAATGTTATTATTTTCTTCTGGTTTCCAAGCCATGTAGGAATACGTGGTAATGATAGAGCTGATAGTGCTGCTAAGGCAGCTTTAGGTTTACCTATATCTTATACCAAATTACCTTATACTGATTTTAAAAGTTGTATCAACACATATATTCGTAACTCTTGGCAAGCAGCTTGGGACTTGTCAGTGAACAATAACCTCCATTAGATTAAACCGTTACTCGGAGAATGGCGTCCTTCTAGTAGACCCATTCGTTGAGAGGAAGTTGTCCTAGCAGGGTCAGGATAGGGCATACACGCTATACTGATTCATATTTATTACAAGGTGAGCAGTTGCCAGAATATATTCCCTGTTTTGCACCATTAACGGTCAACATATCTTGTTGGAATGTGTAGACTTTGATCCTATGCGACAAAGATACTACACAGTTAATACTTTAAAAGAGTTATTTGATACTATAGATATTAGTCTTGTTTTAGATTTCCTTAAAGAAATAGGACTTTATAAATCATTATAATCTTTTACTACTAACTTGTTTACAAGCCCGTTGGCGGGCATTTGTTGATTTACATACATACATAGTTTATTTGCTACATATCATCCCTTATTTGTAGATAGTTTTGTCTTTATACGTTTACATTATTTTTAATTACTACTTCATTCCTCCATGTTTCATCGTTTTTTGCGCACAATATGACCTATTTTAGTGTCGTCGACATGCCGTAAAACACCATTCATTCATTTGTGTCTTGAAATTGCAGGAAATAGCTGAAATGTTACTTGATACCATGTTTAACTAAAATTAAATAATTTCGAAACAAATACAGCTTTATTTACACAGCAGTAAAATAAACACACATGACAATAAATACAGACTACTTTGAAACAAATGTCAAAATTAAGGCGAGATATTGATACTTTTCTTGGAAAACCACAATTTTGAAGGATACCCGTTATTTCGATTTTATAATTTTCAGCAGTTTTCTCGATAATTATTTCTTAATGATCATTGTCATGTTATATTCAGAGTTATCTTTTCATGTATATTTGAAAGTTTCAGACATAGCCGAGCACAAATGACCAGGGAAATGCAAAATCACTATCATCACTGTAGATTGTCACTGTGGTACTCGGCCAGAATTTCGGCCAATACCCTAGGTCACTAAAACATTAATAATCTGAGAACCATTAAAAATGGGACCAGCATTTTACGACTTTTTAGCATGTAATTTTGATTTATATGTTTTTTCAATTAGTATTGAGGTACTCGTTAGATTAAAAATTCACATTCAGGACACACAACACTATTATCTCCCTTGAATACCTGTGTCCTACAGATGAAGGAGACAGATAAAAACAAAATTCTTCTTTTCTGCTTTATACAGGACTTTTCATTGCATGCATTGATTTAACCATACCAGGTTCTAAATCTACAGCATTGTAGAAAGAGATCAGAGAAAAATTCATGTTGATGTAAGATTTCTAACTAAATCAGCTTCACCATGGGTCTAATCACCACAGTGATCAGCTTCACCATGGGTCTAATCACCACAGTGTTGTATTTTGTCATATTATTACGCAACATGCCATGGCAAATATGAAATTTAAAAAAAAAACGCTTTCAACCTGGTAAATATTTGTTAATTGTGTTTTAAATTGCAGATATTGGATCAATGAAAAATTTAAGCATAAATACATGTTGTAAAATTGTGTTTATCTCTATGCCACGAACAAAAACATTACAAAGGAACCCTATGGAAAATTAAGTGTGGTGTGAGACGAAAAGTAAAAGCTGCAAAATGGGTATATTTCATCCTTCATCTTTAAATCAATGCGCTTTAGAGCTGCATAATGGCATTTTCATCCTTCGTCTCTAAGGAATTGCGCGTTAGAGCTGCAGTTACTTCATCTTATACTAAGGTCTTGAGATTTAGAGCTGCATAATGGGTATATCGAAGGCCTTGCGCTTTACAGCGGCAGAATGGGAATGTGTATCCTTCATTTTAAAGGCCTTGCGCTTTAGAGATGCAGAACTGGTATATTTTATCCTGAATCTCTAAGGAGTGTTCTTGTTTCTGTGACCGTTTCAGACATGTTAGGACAAAGGACCAGGAAAATGCAAAATCACTATCATCACTGTAGATTGTATATTTATATACATTTTCTATTATTACTGAGGTGCTCGTTAGAAAAAAAGTTCACCTTCAGGACTAACAACATTATTATCTCCCTTGAATACTCGTGCCCTACATAAAGGAAATAGATACAAACAATATTTCCTTTTTTCTGCTTTGTATGCGACTTTCCATTTCATACATTGATTTAACCTTACCAGATGCTAAATCTACAGCATTTTAGGAAGATATCAGAGAAAATGTCATGTTGATATAAGATTTCTAGCTAATTCTGCCATGGGTCTAATAAATACTAAACGATAATTCTAGTGTCCTTACGTAAGAGATTCCTCGAACAAAATGAACCATGTGGTAATTATTCCGTCAAACTTTTGGCGTTGGGTAAAACACACATTATTACATACTCAAACATTATAAGAAAGAGTGCTTTAAATAACTGGTTTAACTTAAATTTGACCAATGTCGAGGACATACAGAGTTATCCATGATGCGTCCAAGATGGCGCCAAATTGTTTTTACATTGATAATTATGCTAAAATGTGATCAGGTCCAAACAGTAATTTTAGATGTTGTTTATATGTAAACCAAATTTTCTTAAATATATAAAATGATATTTGTAAACTTTTAGGCAGCGTAAATGGCATATAAAAGTGGTCAAAATCAATATAAGTCGAAAGGACAATTAAGTGGAAAAATGCACTTTTATAGATTAAAAAATGGCTTCAAAAATCGCTGATATACACATCGTTTTATTAAGAAAACAATGTTAGTTTAATAATGTCTATCTTGTGGGAGAAAGTTCCACTACAGTAGAATCTCTTAGTTCTTCGGTGCCATCCCAAACATTTTTATCAGATACATTTAAATGCAGTAGGATCTGATCACAGGAGCCATCAAGACTAGGTCAAAGAGGAAGGTCATCATTAGGATCATACTATAGACCAACTTCCCGCACTGATGAAGCATACTTAGAGAACACTCGTTCTGAATTACTCAAGATCCGATCAGACAACAAGAGAGCTATCTTTGTAGTAGGGGGAGAGTTTAACCTGCCAGACATCTCACGGAAAGACAACTCCACCCCGTCTACCAAAAAATACCCCCGAAGAGTCAACCAACACTTTCTAGACGTAACATCAGATCTTGGTTTCGAAAAGATGGTGAACTTCCCAATCAGAATAGAAAATACACTTGATCTCATCTTGACCTCTCATCCCAGCTTTACGGAGCGCTGCAAACCAATACCGCCCATTACAGAGAAAAGTGACCACGGCATCGTGGTTTTCGACCTGGCAATGCAAGTAGTCCGCGCCCGCCCCAAGAAGAGAACCATCTACCTATGGAAGTAGGCGAACACAGAAGGCATCAAGGAGGCGTTGACTAGCTATGGTGATTCCTTCATGAACCAGACATTCTTCTCAGCCGATGACATGTGGACCAATATCATTGCATTGACAGAGTCACCCGGGAACATGTACCCACTCGAAGAACCCTTGCAAAATTTACTCATCCATGGATAGATATTCATCTCCGGAAGCTAACCAAGCGTAAACTACGAGCATTCAAGAAGGCGAAGCAAACGTGCAGCCCCACAAACTGGGCCAGATATGCCGAGTTGAAAACACAGTCTCAGAAAGACATCAGACAATCACATAGGAAATACACGACAGACGTCATTTCAACAAGTTATACGGAATGACCAAAACAATTATAGTCCTTCATCAAATCCAGGAAACAAGAATCGTTTGGAGTAGCCCCCATAAAGAACAAAGATGGCTTCATTCACAGCGACAGTAACAGCAAAGTCGATATCCTGAACGACCAGTTGAAATCAGTATTTACATGTCTTCTATACTAGACAAGGGACCCAGCCCACACACAACAATGGACGACATTAAAGTTCACTGGAATGGAGTACGCAAACAAGTCGCTGGTTTAAACCCCCACAAAGCCACAGGTCCAGACTGTATTTCAACTGCCATCCTTAAACTAGCCGCGAATGAACTCGCCCCTGTTCTAGCACAACTATATCAGCTCTCATTTGACAGAAGAGAAGTAGCCAAGGACTGGCGAGATACCTTGGTTGTCCCCGTCTTCAAGAAAGGAGAAAATCACCTACCATCAAACTACCGACCTGTCTCCTTGACATCTGTGGTCTGCAAGGTCATAGAGCATATTGTCTACATCTCATTGATGCGCTTCTTCGAGCAGCATGCAATCCTCACAGACGCCCAACATGGTTTCCATGCCAGACGCTCCTGTGAGACACAAGACTCCAGGGAAGGGGCCAGGTTGACGTTATCCTGTAAGACTTCGTGAAGGCCTTCGATATGGTACATGACCAGCGCCTTCTGCATAAATTGGGGACTATTACGGAGTCTGAGGGAAGACCAGTGGATGGATCCAGTCATTCCTATCCAACCGGAAGCAGCAGGTTCTGTTGGAGGGCGAGAAATCATCAGAAGCAGATGTTGTGTCCGGAGTGCCACAGGGAAGAGTGCTCGGGCCCCTGCTATTTCTCGCTTACATTAACGATTTGCCAGACTGTGTGACCTCTTCCGACACCCGCCTCTTCGCAGACGACAGCCTCCTCTTTCGCTTCATCAAAAAAAACCCAACAAGATGCTGACCTCCTACAGAAGGACCTTACAGCACTTGAGAAGTGGAAGATTGTCAGATGAAGTTTCATCCGGAGAAGTGCACTGTACTATGTATATGCCTCAACAAGCGACACCTATTAGAAACAACCAACACTCTTCATGAACATTCATTACAAACAGAGGACAGCAAAAAATACCTCGGAGTTACCATCAGTGATGACCTCACATGGAAGAAACACGTCACCAATACTGCTGCTAAAGGCAACCGCTCACATAGCGGCTTTGTGAGGCGGAATCTCGGCGATAGCACACCCCAGGTCAAGAGCGCAGCCTACAAAACTCTTGTAAGGCCAATGCTGGAATATACGTCCACAGTCTGGGACCCTGCATCAGCCGCAGAAGTACATACACTCGAACAAGTTCAGACGAAGGCAGCTAGGTTTGTCCATAACCGTTTCACAGACCGCACTCCCGGATGTGTAACCCAGATGTTACATGACCTTGGTTGGACCCGCTACAACACCGACGCTGCCTAGCCAGAATCACCATGATATTCAAGATAGGCCACACAACAGTATTGTTGAGGTGCCTGAGAACCTTCTCGTCCGGGACGACAACAGGATCCGTCGCCAGAACATAATTTTCCAAATGCCAGCGGTAGCCAATGTCTATAAGAACTCGTCTACCCACGTACCGTCAGGGATTGGAACCTACTACCAGCCAGGGTCACAGACTGCCAGACCATAGGAGGGCTCAGGGCAGAGGTCGAGGCCCTGTCAGTCCACCAGTAGTCTTCCACATTCATGTACATACTTTTAATCTGTAAATAGCCTGCTGTTTTATCGGGCAAAACAGTTTTAACACATGGTAATAGACATTCCGTCAGGATTTCTACCCTTACTCCGGAAGAAGAAGAAGAAGAAGAAGAAGAAGAATAAGAAGAAGAAGAAGAAGAAGAAGACAAAATCAAAATGAATAATAAAAAAAGTAATGCTGCTAAATCAAAGAGAGCTATCAACAATTTGATGGTAATAGAATACATACTGAAAAGTGGATCCCTGGGAAACAACAAACCCAAAGAAGAGATAAAAGTAGCGGACTAGGTTTTATTGAGTCTGTTCATGAGAAGTAATGTATACCGCAACATCTTTCATTCACGCCTCCTAGCACCGGCTTAAGCGATATTCTACTTTAAAGCCACACAGATTGCGCTTGATGATCCCAAAGGACCACTGAGTAAGTAATAACACTACTGATTAGTAGTAGAAGTGCTTTATGGAGGGTTTTCTTTCAGATGTAAAAATAGATATACAAGTCAATGAAATGTAGCATTTAAGGATCACAGTCAACCACAAACACACACAGAACAATGACAAAGGAAACATCTTGCCTCATTTTCTTTTTGACATGGGCTTACTAACTACTAGCATTAGAAGATGTTTGGGCAAGAAAGGTTTAACTAGTGTGACAAAAGTCATATCACTTGAAGAATGCATCGTCATCGCATGTCTGCCTTTGCATGTTATGGGTGTTATATGCTGAACTTGAACAGTCAGTCACTGTAAGAGTCAGGCATTTTGCCCATGTAACTACGAGATATATACCTTTGAGAAAGTAGTGATATTGATTGACGAAGTACTTCATACACGCCATATTTTTCATTTCAAAAGGCATGGTGGAACGCAATACCACACAGCAAGTACTCACTGACTTGGCAGAAGCCAAAGAAACAAGATATTAAACCATTAAGGGTACATCAAGACAAGATTTAAGACAAGCATCAAATCTACTGTCCTTTGAGTATTTAGATAAAAGTCGTCATTGGGTCTACAATCTGTCCAATCAAAGAGGAGTACAAATGAGATATAGGGTCCTATAGAAACCACAGCAAAGCATGTGGCGAACTGTAAAAGGGTAACCACTAAACATGCACTGCGTTGCAAAATGATAGGATCATAAACTCTTTTAATAAACTTTTTAACACTAAGTACTGAAAAGGGATCCCTTGGAAGCAACAAACACTAACAAGAAATAAAAGTAGCAGATTCGTTTTATTGAGTCTGTTCATGAGAGGTAATGTCGAGTGACACACCTCTAACGCCTCCTAGTACTGGCTAAAGCGATATTCTACTTTAAAGCCGCCAGAAAGACTGGGCTTGATGATCAAACTGGACAATACTGATTTGTAGTCGGGGCAACACTAGTGCTAGTGTGAATATCAGTAAATATTGGAAAGGGAATCCCTAGGAAGCAACATACAAACAAGAGATAAAAGTAGCAGACTCGTTTTTATTGTGTTTAATAAAGATCATATGGAAGTGATTACGACCAAGCGTCTTACGAAGTTTGTAAATCACATCACCATAGAAGTCAGGTTGCGATCGTGCTTTTATATTAAAAAAAAAGATCAAGTAGATTACGATAACAACATTTTGCAGTCTTCTTAATTATACAAAAATTACGAATAGAAAAACGAATAAGTTTAGAAAAAATATACCCCATAAGAAGTATCTCGGGGAACACCCATATCTAAGTGGGGATAATTAACAATATCAAATCATCTCCCTTGTCATGGACTTTACTAATTATATTACCGTTTTAAATATATAAAATATAGATGTAATTCAATAAAGGAAGCTTTGTTGATTTGAAGTTCTTTAAGATAGATAGTATTAACCATAGTAGAAAAGAAATGAGTGACAATGTTCAACATGTCATTCAGATAACGAGAGGTGTTATAGGCTTCAAGTACATCTGCCGGAGTATCTGATGAAAGACTCAACACTCCTTCATAGAAGGAAAAAAAACAAATCTGCGACAAGAGGTGCAGTTCGTACTCATAAATACCTGTGAATGCTACACTTCCTGAACGACTTATATTCATACTTTCGTTTGCTCTTTAGAAACAAGTACTCCACAAACCTTCAGGAAGAGTCAGTGACCACTGCCTTCGTCCGGTGTTCTTCCTCTACTTGACTGGTCGTGAATTATCTAAAATCATAACTGTACACTTTACAATGTTACATTTTATTGGAATGGATAACATGTTCAGAGATTGGGACTGGTGTAGCCCAGTGGATATCACGATTGACTTGAGAACGGTTGACCTAGGGTCAAGCCTCACCGGCGCCATTGAGTTTTGTCGGTGTGTTCTCGGGCAAGATACTTTCCCTTCTCGTCCGTCAGATGGGGGTTGTATATATTCATCATTCGAGCACTTTAAGGAACCTTACGAATTTATTTGTTAGTAAAGGTAGGACAGGTTCCGCTTTCCGCTTTATCTGCGGTGGTTCTAAGTGACATATAATGTGTTTATGAGCCGTTAAACAACATTCAAAGAAACATATTTTGGGATGATTAGCCTACGTGAAGCCATATATGTTAATAGGTCAGGTAACTTGTTCGCCGGGCCGACGGTCGGACGTCCGCAGTTCTAGAAAACAAAATGTCATTCTTTTTATTTGTTTGTGTAAAAGTATATATAAAACTCGAACAGGAAATGTAGCATGCAAGGACGACAGTCAACCACAAACACACAAAGAAACAAAGAGCAAATATGTATAAAAATGAATAAAAGGTAAGATAAGACACCACAAACACACACAAGTTGACAGTAGGTTACTGTCTTTTAAACAGTCAGTGGCAAAAAAAGGCAGCTGGGGATTAAACCAGGTTCTAGGGTGCACCAAACCTGCTCACTCTTACCCCATTGTAATCCCAATAAACGGGACAGTGTAAATAAAGATATCCCCGCCAGGTTATAATCTCTAACAAATAAGGCAGCGTTGATAGGAAATATAAATAAAAAACATCAATGCTCATATATAATATAAAACAAAAGCCTGGAAATCCACAAAGTAAGTACTCAATGACTTGGCAGTAACCAGAGCAACAAGAGAACAAACCGTTAAGGGTAGGATAAGACAAAATTAAAGACCAACATCAAACGCTACCGTCCTATAAGGATTTAGGCAGACGTCAGCATAGGGTCTACGATCTGTCCGGTCATCGCAGAATCAAAGAGGAAAGCATTGTGGCGAACTGTAAATGGGTCAACCACTAAACATTCAGTACGTTGCAAAATGATAGGGTCATAACCTCTTTTGATAAACTGTTTAACAAGTTTAATAAATATAGTATGAAAGTGATTCTGACCGAGGATCTTTTGTACATCGCATCACCATAAAAGTCAGGTTTTGATAGTCCTTGTCGCAGAAGAGTTCTTCAATTACTTTTATATTTTAAAAGTAGATCAGGGTTACCAAAATAAAATTTGGCGAAGGTTTTCGAATTTTGTTGTAATGGTAGCCCTGCTGGAGTTTTAGATATACAAATATTACGAATATTAGAGTCCTCAACACGACTACAAGCTCTAGAGAAACGAATAAGTTGAGAAACATTGACCCCATCAGAAGTAGTTCGGGGAACATCCACATCTAAATGGGGATAACTAACAATATCAAAATTAAGATCATCTCTCTTTTCATAGATTTTACTAATTATTTCGCCATTTTTAATAGAGAGATGTAAATTAAGAAAAGAAGCGACTGTATCAGAAATGTTAGTTTTGTAGAGCTGAAGTTCCTTAGGATAGATTGTAATAACCATAGTAGGAATGACAAGATTTTAAATAATCAATATGGCATCCAAATGCCGAGATGTGTCATTAAAGGCTTTAATTACATCTGGTTGAGTATCAAAGAAAAAATCAACATGAAATCTCGTTCACAGCAATACAAAAAGAAATTTGCGACAAGAAGTACACAGTTCGTACCCATAGGGATGCCAGTTTTTTTCTATGAACGGTAGTTCGATACCTGACGAAAATATTATCTAATAGGAAAATGAGGGCTTCACAAACTTCTTGGCAAGTCCACAATGTAATTGTCTAAACTGCTGTTAGAAAAAAACGATTTGATATTATTACAGGCCATGGTTTCGAGTGTGACCTATATAGAGACTACAGATAAAACCTATCGTAAACACTAAGCCGGATAGAGTCTATGAAGAGAAATCTTCACCACAAAGAAATCGCGATCGGTTGATACGCTCCCTCCCTTTCGTTATCTTAATAGTGAAGATTTCTCTTAATAGCCTCTATCTTATATTCTCGCAGCTAGTGTATACCAAAAGTTGTTGCAACATTAATTAAGGTACCCCTGATCGGAAATATCATTTAATTGATTTCCACCACTTTCGGCCATGTGTTTTTATAATTAACTTTCGAAAATCGCTGCTGAGATACGCT
Source organism: Cyrtodaria siliqua (assembly GCA_037043455.1). Lineage (NCBI taxonomy): Eukaryota > Metazoa > Mollusca > Bivalvia > Adapedonta > Hiatellidae > Cyrtodaria > Cyrtodaria siliqua. The sequence goes on along the minus strand of JAWPHD010000274.1, from coordinate 210,421 downwards.
CGTTCATGCCTTTGCGGGGTCATGATGTACACAAACAATAAGCCGAGTCGTATGTACACTTAGTATACACCGCGTGCAGTTAGTTACACGCATTTTTCCAGCCGTGTCAAAATTGATTGACAGCAGCGTCTCACGAGGCGAACCGCCGATCGAGGTCAGTGGCATGCGGAATTTTCTTTGATGTCGCTGCCAACTTCACTTGTCACAAATGGAGATTCTCTAACTTGCTGTGCAAGGCGTAGTGGCAAAATATTGTTTAACGTGATCTTTAACGGCAGTAAGACAAGAAGTTAAACGTTTGAAGATGTTTGTGGTGGTCCAGGCACTAGAATTTGAAATAAAGCGGGCCTTATGAGGATTTTTATGTAATTTAGGAATCCAGTACATACTAGTTGGCAGTTTGTTTTGTTTTTCATCTACCCAGCCTTGAAAGTAGTGCACCGAGTGATATGTGTGGAAACAACATCATCCTCATAAGACTGAACTGGAGTAAACGAATTAGTACTACTGAGTTCCAGAGATAAAACATTGTCGTAATGTAGGCGTCAAACAATAATTTTATTATTAGTTGCTTTATCAGCAGGAACTAAAACAAATTTATTATGAAATTCTTGAATTCCCGATTTAATTTTTAAATTACGAAACGAAAACCTGGGTCTCGGAGGAAGTAAAGAGGGGTTAGCATTATAAAAGTGAATACGTATGTCCAGTTTATCTTGAAAAGGTGTTGAATACTAGTTCTATTTAAGGATTTATTACTTTACATAGTGTATGATTTATATCACTACTTGGTAAGTATATATTCAACCGTTCCCTAAGCGTTTTCCTAAACAATTATTTGAAAATAAGATAAGTGCATGACACCATTTGTGTCAAAGAACTAACATTCATCATGTATAGTGCCTATTTAGGCGTTCTAAAATGAGTTTGATTTGAATTTTCCGTCGGTGTGTTCTTGGGCAAGACACTTTACCTTAGCCTCGTCCGTCGGATGGGGACGTAAACCGGGCGGTCCCGTGTATCGGTCTATCCTCCGAGCACGTTAAAGAACCATAGGAAACTATTTGATAATAAGAGTAGGGCAGGTTCCCGGATTCCTATGTATCCTTCCCCTCTCTCTGGGGCGGCTCTAAATAACCTATGCTGTGTTGATGAGCCGTTAAACAACATTCAATTCAATTCAATTGATTTGAATTTCGTGTCTGCCATATGATGAAACAGCCACATTTTAGCAAAACATATTCATAATTAAATTCCTGTACTGACGATCAGATGGCCATTTTGTGATACCTCTGTATGTTCTTCGGATACGTGAAATTTATAGAGGAGATTTATTTAATTTTATTTAAAGAAAATTTGCTACAAATATTTATGTATATAATAAAGTGTGTTTTTTGCTGGTTTTGTTTGTTATTGCAAAAATATTAGATTATGTATAGTTACATTAGTATCAATTGACATTTTGATCGACATTTTGACCTCCAAATTATAAATGTAAATTTGTGTTTTGTATAATTTTGTATTTCTTATGTTGCAAAAAAGGTTTTAAACAGCATTTTTACAGAATTTAGACAGAGAAAAAAGTCCGTCATACTGTTTTCCCATCTATGAAAGACTTCTATTACAACCCCAATTCAATTTTATAACGAGCAACTGTTTTTGAGCCGTTAAATGGCATTCAGACAAACATATTTTGGAATGATTAGCTTACCAAAGTGAAGCCATATGTGTTAATAGTTCCGGTAACCTTTCCGCCGTTCTGACGGTCGGAAGTCCGCTGTTCAATTGTCATTTTTTAAATTTCTTTGTGTAATAAATACTGATAAATGTGATCCTTTGAGAGGAACACATACAATTAAGAGAATAAAGCAGCAGACTCGGTTTTATTGAGTCTGTTCATGAGAAGTAATGAAAGAAGCAGCACTTCTCACGCCCCTAGCACCTACTTAAGCGGTTTTCTACTTCAAAGCCACATATATTGGGATCGTTGGTCCCAAAGGACCAGTAAAAAATAACACTATTGATTCGTATAACGGGGAGACTTTTTACAGCCGCCACACTGCACTAAGCGAAAGCTAGTGTGAATGTTAATAAATACTGATAAAGGTGATCCTTTGAGAGCAACAAACACAATTAAGAGAATAAAGCAGCAGACTAGATTTAATTGAGTCTGCTCATGAGAAGTAATGAAAGAAGCAACACTTCTCACGCCCCCTAGCACCGGCTTAAGCGGTATTCTACTTCAAAGCCACATATACATACAACTTTTATAATGCTAACTCGGGGAGTATATATACATATATCAATTATTGTTCACGTAATCATATAGGATAACAAAATAATTAACGTGTATGATGCTAACTCAGAGAGCATATATACATATATCAATAATTGTTAGCTTAATCACATAGGATAACGAAATGATTAACGTGTATGATGCTAAGTCAGAAAGCATATATACATATACCAATTATTGTTAGCTTAATCACATAGGATAACGAAATAATTAACATGTATGATGCTAACTCAGAGAGCATATATACATGTATCAATTATTGTTAGCTTAATCACATAGGATAACGAAATGATTAACGTGTATGATGCTAAGTCAGAGAGCATATATACATATACCAATTATTGTTAGCTTAATCACATAGGATAACGAAATAATTAACGTGTATGATGCTAACTCAGAGAGCATATAAACATACATTTGAAACTGTTTGAGAAATGCAAGTAATAAAAACAGGATGGCCTGTAATAATTCTACTGGCAAAGGTAGTTATTTTCTTATTTTATTTTCAGAAGAAGATTTTGAATATTGTTAAATCAATGAATTCCATAATATGTTCAGTACTAACATATTATGAAAATGTGAGGTCATTTGGTGGCACAAAATTATGGGTGTGCATATTTAAGTTTTCAAAATATAAAATGCTCGTTAAAAATGAAACAAAAATCCCGGGAGTGACTCAAAGAAATTGAGCCCCAAAAGTATAAGAAAAGAATGACCTTCAGAGTGACATTGACCTTAAGGATGTTGGCTGGGAAAGTTTTGACATCTTCAAGTCTAAACATTTTATTTTTTAAATCATAATTTTATTTGACAACAGAATTGTTTCATTTTTCCGATTCTAGTAGATATGGATATAATGTAGGATTTAAGATGGTAACATACCACATTTTAAGCAAATAATTTTCTCTCTTATTTTCATATTTTTTCCGTCATTTGTGATCATTTTTTGTTGTCAACAAAATAGGGGGTATGGGTAGTTCTGAGTAGAATTTATCCTTTTGCTATAGAATAAATCAGATTTTTGTTTTTCAGTAGTGGAATACATATATAAAAGTAGATACTGAGCTAATTTTGTTTTCGATCTCCATGTCAATATTGTGTGTACAGTATTTTACATTGAAAATGTCAAAATAACTCCAAAATGGGTGTAATTTAAAGAATTTTTAATAAAAAAACATTAGAAGCCTGGTGACCTATATATTTTTTTTCACTTGTTTTGAAAGAAATTTCATAGGACCTTGACATATACAAGTTTTAAAAAAGTTGATCATTAGAACATATTATTTTATCTTGAATTAATTTTTCGGTAAAAACAAAAGTTGGTGGGGTACGGGCCATATATGTTTGCTTTTTAAAGTAAAAAGACGAACGATGATTACAATTGCTTTTGTATGATTTGAAAGATATGTATATATGCAATCGAAAATTAATTGTTGTTTTTCAATAAACGTAATGTTATGAAAACAATTGTGAAAATGTTCAATGACAATATTTTTCCTATTTTTGTGAAATTTTGAAATATGTGCCTTTTTCAATGACGTCTAGTGGGAGCCATTTTTTGATAATTTTGAATCTAAATTATACCAAAGAAGCTTTAAATATGAATTAAAAAAAAATCTCATCACTACGTCCTTTCCCAGCCAACCTCCTTAAAGCTACAGACCCTCTATATAAATCGATTTCTTCTTTGTAGGCGTGTCTTTATTTGTAACTTCATGTTCACCAGCTCATGTCGAAATCGGGTATTTAAGCGAGCAAATATAACGTAGGACATCATTTATTGTATTGACATCGACCAGTGCACATCGTACCTGTACACAGGTAACATTATGATTTACAGAAGAAAAAAATATTTGCCTCTTTCGGGACTCGAACACACGACCTTCTGATTTTAAGTCCGGTGCTCTATCACTGAGCTATACCGCTGCTTGAGAAAATGGTATACAAACTACAATTTATTATGAGACAAAATAACTTAACATATATTTGAACGCAAATCAAGATGAATCCATAAATATATAGACCATCTTGTCGGACGTGTAAATTGGCATTGCCTGGTGTAATACTATATGTTATCACTATGAACCCAATATTCCGCCTCAAAACAACCATATATCGACTTGTTATTTAGCGCATGATGAGTTTGTTTGTGTGCTAGTTATTACGTAATGCCTATTTAGTGTTAATAATGCTAGAACAAACCAATAAATAGCCTTGGTCTAGTGGTTAAATGAAGGGGCTTCAAAACTTAAAAGCGCAACGGCTATGGTTCAAATCCCTTTCCGGGCAAGTACTTTTTGTATCACATATATTCTGAAGCCGTATATTTATCGATGTTACCTGTACGAAGGCTAAATAAAAATGTGATATTTTACGCATCGATTTCTGCCTTATATACCGACTTTTGGGGTGTTCGTCGATTTGAAACTATTGCACACGTGACTCATTCATATTCATGAGTTATTACCAGTTAATATAGGGGGTCTGTAGCTTTAACAATACTGAAATGGGTGTTGGGTTTTGCACATCATGCGTCTAGATGAGATAAGTGAAACTGCCAAGTTATTTTGAAATCCGGATGGACGAAGGCCATGCCTATATTCCCTTCCGCATGTAGGATCAACATGTTATCTCTGTGTTGTCAGTTGTTGGTAACACACTATTTCGGACAGGAACGTAAACCAAGTGATCACAAGGTGGTTATCATCTGAAAATTCAGTTTTATCAAGCAAGATTAAGGTGATTCGAAGATATGCCGATACTCTATCTATCTATATCTATCTATCTATCTATCTATCTATATATCTATCTATTGAAAATCATGTGCAGGTTTCCTGGGTAGAACCAGTAATAAGCAATGTGGATTAATTATCTTGCTCAAGGATAAATAACATGGCCATGGCGAGGATCGAACCCACGACCTTTCGATCTGAAGTTCGGCGCTCTACCACTGAACCATGCACTCTCTGTGAGAAGCTTTCATATACCGTGACTAAAGTGTTGATGAACCAAACGTGTTCCCTGTCAGAGTTCTTTAGGCTACGGTTCTAGAGAATCTCAATGTGTCGTCATCATTAGTTTCATTACAGTAGTACAGCGAAATGCTAGAGATGAAAAAGAGATATTGTTATTGTCTATGTACACAGTAAAGGGAATGCCAGAATCATCATTAATACACACTCGTTGTTTTTCGGATTTTATACCGGATATAAATTCTTTATCATTCATCGAAATTCGGGAATTAAATAAAGGTATACAAAGAACTACACTTAATTTCTACTTAATAAGGTATACACTTCATTTATATACTTTCTTTTCATGTGACCGAAACGGAGTAAATAGTTCGCCGATGTTTTATACCATTGTTTCAAGCTATTACAATTATAAGACAAATCTTATTTCCAGTCACGTGATTTTTGTGTAAATCGTCATTCAGTCCGCGAATTTCGATAATTGATGAGGCAGGTCTTACTCGGTAGGCCATAATTAGGTAAGCCAAAGTTGAAGAAACGACGAATAATGTATATTTGACCCGACCGATGAGCAAAAAGGAAGCATGAAATAGTAAAACTGGTATAAAAAAACATAATCCGGAAAGACAAGTGTGTTTTATGTTTCTGGCATTCCTTTTAGTACAAACATGTACTATCTCGATCTCCTTTCATTATGCTATTTTAATGAAAGCCTGTGATCGTAATTCACCAGCGAACCAGTTATGGTCATATTCCACTATTGCATTTTCCACAGGCTTTCATTATATCCTTTTGGCCTACATCCCCTACTCCTATATCAGAACGGATGATAAAACCTAACTTTTTTTACAGAACTATCTTAGAGGCACACACAAATGACCAGCAAATTGGGAGTATTGTAATGATTTCAGCCTCTAATATTGCACTAATGGTGGGAACCCCCCAGAATGGCAGTAAAGAAATTTTAACTTTTTGCAAATATACTCTCAGTATAATTTTACCCATAAAAATGCAAATTTCAGTTAAAATATCCTAAATGAGCATGTTTTATGTTGGAAATATATTTTTTGGATGTTTTATAGCGATTTGTTATGATTTGGATAATTTAATCCAATCAGTATCTACCTTACAATCTGACTATATGCCCTCATAGACCCTATACTTTTTTCAACCAATCAGAAGCCCCAAATCAATAGTGATATGTGACCTTATAGATGAACCGCTTAACATCATTGCAGTTTTGTCAGACTGGACCATTACATAGGAATAATCTATTTTATTTAAAAAAAATCGACTTCCTTGGAGTTGCAATATAAGGTAATTCCCTATAATTTGATCAAAACAAGCAATTTTAAAACTAGATAGGATCAGTTTTTACCAGTTGATACGCTGAAATACAAGAAGAGAGTGGAAATAAAAACACATGTAACACACATACGATTTACCCGAAAAAAACAACATGTTTTTAATTTGTATCATGATTTTTCATATTATTATTTATAAAACTGTAAATATGTAGCCAGTTTATACTTGCTTGCAGCTTACCATATTGGCAACAAATCAAATCATATATGCATTGAATGTGCTTCATTTTCAATACAAGAAATCCGTGGATTCACATGTCTCGCCTAATGGGGGCTGGACTTAAAAATACAAAGGTCAATGATGCTTAAATGAAAGTTTGTAAACATTTTAGTAACTAAAAACAATCGAGTTTGCCGTTTGCTGAAATGACATTTAAGTGCATTTGTTTAAAAACAAAATGCCATTCTATTAAAAACAAGAGGCCCCAGAGGGTTTGTGGATGCTCTACTGGCTAAAACGGCTCTTATATCAAGGGTTGTTGACATAAAATTCCAATCACAGTAGGAACGCCAGCCCTATGGCGTAGGAATATTTATCAAACAAGGTCACGTGATAAAATCGATAACAAAATGACATTATTGGGAAAATTGTCACTGGTCAGATTTATACACCTCTTATCTCTAAACTGTGATTAGGACAAAACACAATCACAGATCGTTATTAAAGTAATAATATTCACAAACTACATTGGTCGAACATAATTGGTGTACACTTCGTGTAATTCCCATTAATAGTTAAAGGTATTTTTCAAAGGGATGAATTTAGGTTGTTTTAAGGTTTAAATTGCCAACAATGCGCTTTTAAATCAAAATCGATTTATTTCGTCATTTTAGAAGCGAGAATAAAAACAAATGCATGTACTCATAGATAAATCTTTCCTCTGTCCATATGCAAAATTTTAATGAAATCGGAGACAAGTACTTTTTTCCCCCCAAAATTAACTAACATGACCCACGGACTCAAAGACGGCATAACGCATATACATTTACAGACGCGACTGGGTACACAAGAAATGAAATAATTCCATTATTTCGATACATATATTTCAAATGTATGTATCCATGAATTCCAGGTTAAATTTCTGATCTATACATGCTTTTGGTTTATGCCGGAGTGCTCGGAATAGGTTTTAACAAACCAAATTGCAACGGTACGTCGGGAAAGGAAATGAGGATGGTGAAAATATATGTTGCAGTGCTAATTTTCTAAATCCGAAAAAAATGCAAAAAAATGAAGTTTTAACAACGAGAATGAATTTTTTTTCATGAAAGTGTTCATTGACATGACTACTATTAAAAACCAAAATTTAAAGTCAATCAGAAAAAAGTACTTTTTTCCCCAAAATTAACAAAGTACACCGTGTTCGCTAAAATATGAACAATCGCCTTTCGAAGTTAATGTACACGCGGGATATAAAACCATGAAATTGTGAAATCCTTTTTAAGAGATATATTGATTTCAACATTGTTCTGTATTTAATAAATTATAAGAGTAGAATGTTCGCAGTTTTTTTCAAGGACACCATTACGGTAGTATCCCTGCAACCCCGCCCTTCATGCCACCCCCACCACCCTCTATACCGTATTGATTAAGTTGTATATAGCTGCGAATGCGCAGTTTTAATCAAATTCGACTTATTTCATCATTTTAGAAAAAAAAAAAGCATGGACGAGTAAATACAATTTTTCTCTGTAGATATGTAAAATATAAAAAACCCGGAGGCAAGTACTTCCCCACCCCCACCCACACACCCCGGAGAAAATTAACGAAGTACACCGTAATCGCTTAAATACGCCGATTCGACGTTCCAAATCGATGTTCGCACGGAATAAAATTGTGGAATTATGAATTCATTTATAAATATAAATCGATTTCAGCATTGTTCAGTAGTTGTTATATTATTGATGTAGTATGTTCACAGTATTTATGAAAGCAACATTACGGTAGTATGATTGTATCCCTCCAACCCCGTCGGCTTCCGCACCAACGTACACACAATACGTTGTGTATTGCCATTCCCACAACTTTATGTATACGTGATTTTGAAACCCAATGGGTAATGACCTAATGTGTTGGAGAATGGCCATAGGTACTTTTAACAACAAACTTAATCCGATTACTAGGAAAATGTGTTTTCTCAGTCACCCGTTTTATTTCATTAAACATTTGTTTACACTGATGCGATGCTTTCTTCGCAAAATTGTTTCCATTTCTTCATATTTTTTAAAATCGTTTTTAAACTTAGAATTTTCCATAGTTATTAGTCTACTTGTTCTCATGTCTGGGGATATAGAAATGAATCCAGGCCCTGACAACGAAACGCACAGTCTATCTATATTCCATTTAAATACGAGAAGCATAAGACATAAACTTGAATACATTAAGGACAATTTACTTGACTTTGATATTCTGTGTTTTACAGAAACGCACCTATGCGACAACGTCTCCAATGAGACTTTAACTATCGAGGGGTATAGTAATATGTTTCGTAAAGATACGTCTGCACATTCTGGAGGCTTGCTAGTTTATACAGCTACTAACGTGATTTCAAGACGCGTACTGGAACTTGAATATGCACTGCCCACTTCACTCTAGATAGAAGTAAAAGACAAAAATAAACGATTTTTGATATGCACCATTTATCGTCAACCAAATTCAAATATCAGTTTTTGGGATAATTTAAATATAAGCTTAGAAAAAGCATTTGAAATATCTGAAAATATCATCGTAATTGGTGATATAAATGAGAATCAACTTAATACAGAAAACCATTATTTAAACGATGTAATGCAGATAAATAACATGAAAAATATAATAACAGAACCTACTCGGGTAACAGATCATTCTTCCACATTGTTAGATCCTATTGTCATATCAGATTCATTGAAACCCTTCGATTCAGGTATTTTAAAAATACCACGTGATATAAGTGATCATTGTGGTACATACTTAAGTATCCAATACAGTTATAATATCCGACCGACTTATACCCGACGTGTATGGAATTATAAAAAAGCCGATTACGTAAAACTTAACGATCTCATTCACCAGGCTGATTGGTCCATTTTATACAGAGGTTCACCTACCCGTAGCCTGCGAACATTTTACAAAAATGTTTTTAGAATTTGTTAAATTATGTATCCCTTTTAAAAATGTTACAATTCGACCAAATGATAAACCTTGGTATGATTCTGTAATCAGACGTGTCTCGAGACAGCGTGATCGCCAGAAAAAAAAAGCTACACGCACTCAGTCTTCCGTCGACCTGACCGCCTATAAACGCCTGCGTAATAAAGTCAACAATCTTAAAACACATGCGAAAGAACGCTTTTTTAGCAGTATTGAAGACACAATTACTGAATCATGTATCACTGACAGGCGAAAATACTGGAAACTCTTGAAATATTTTATTAAGTCAAATAAAAACGCTGAAACCATTCCTCCTTTAAAAACGACATTATCAAATAGCGATACGTCATTCTCAATAACTGACCAAGATAAAGCAAATTGCTTAAATGATTATTTTGTTTTAATAGCTTCAGTTGATGATTCAAATGTTGAACTACCTAATTTTATACCGAAAACTGGTGAAAAACTAGAAAATATTTTCATTGAAGAAAGCGAGATAGTAGATGTTATTAAGATTTTGGAGATACACAAAGCATGTGGGGAGGATGAAATTAGTCATAAAATGCTGAAGGAAACTGTATATACAATTTCAAAACCGTTACATATACTTTTTAACAGATCATTAAATGAATGTGTTTTCCCTTGACTTATGGAAATGTGCCATGGTAATGGCATTGTTCAAAAAATCGGATCCTAGTATTCCTATAAATTAAAGACCAATTTCGTTGTTGAGTTGTGTAGGCAAAGTCATGGAAAGAATAGTTTTTAAAAATGTGTATAATTTTCTACACATGCATGATCTTATATTCAAGAATCAATCAGATTTTTTGCCTGTCATTCTACAACCTACCAACTAGTCTATATGTATCATCATATATGTCAGGCATTCGATGCTAAACAATTTACGTGCATTGTCTTTAATGATATATCTAAAGCTTTTGACCGTGTTTGGCATAAAGGTCTCTTATTTAAATTAAAGCAACATGGTATTGATGGTAAGCTTTTATCGTGGATATCAGATTATCTTTCAAGCCGATCGCAAAGAGTGTGTGTAGGAACTTCATCATCAGCGTTAAAAACTGTAACTGCCGGGGTTCCCCAAGGGTCTGTTCTGGGGCCCCTTTTATTTTTAATATACGTAAATGATATTGCTGAAAGTATGCTTAGTATTACTCGTTTATTTGCTGATGATAGTTCGTTAGCAATTTCCACATCTAATATAGATGACATGGAAGGTATTTTAAACCACGACTTACACATGATTACTGAATGGTCAAACCAATGGCTTGTCCAGTTTAATCCCAATAAAACAGAAGCAATGTTCTTTTCTTTATCTGAAGATGATCGTCTCCCAGTTCTATACCTTAATAATATCCAGTTGACATTTGTTGATTACCATAAACATCTAGGTTTAACGCTTAGTCATAATGGAAAATGGCACGAGCACATCAAAAATGTTGTTGCTTCCGCAACAAAGGTATTAGGATTAATGCGAATGCTTAAATATAAAGTATCTCGAAGAACACTTAATCAGATTTATTTATCCTATATGCGTCCAATCTTTGAGTATGCTTCCATTACATGGGACGGTTGTACCTTATACGAAAAAGATACTTTGTAAAAATTACAATATGAAGCAGCCCGCATAGTAACATGACTGACTCGTTCTGTATCCATACATCATTTATTAGCTGAAATAGGATGGATTTCTCTTTCCGATAGGAGAAAACTGCAAAAGCTTACTACAGTATACAAAGTTAAATATGGAACAACTCCAAACGATATCTCAAATCTGTTCCCACAATTGGTAGGACAAGTGAGCTCTTACAACCTTCGAAATAGTGATAATTATGCCACTACTGTTCGTAGAACTGAAATATTTAATAAATCGTTTGTACCTTCATCTCTTAATCTATGGAACAACTTACCAATAGATATACGCAATTCAGAATCTATATCGATATTCAAGAGGAAACTTTTAAGTTTTGTTTTTCCAAGCTCAAAAGTTCCTACACACTACTTAACTGGCCAACGATTATTTGCTGTTTTACATGCCAGAATACGAAATTATTGCAGTAACCTTAATAATGATCTTTATTTAAACCATTTACGAGAATCATACAATTGCGATTGTGGTTCTGCAGTAGAAGACGCTGAACACGTTTTGTTCAACTGTATTTTATTTCGTACACAACGGCTTCGTTTGTTTCAGTCAACTCGTACATTTCACCCATTAAATTTAAATACATTACTTTTTGGTCGCGAACACTTGTCGGATGACGATAATCAAATTCTCTTCGAAGCAGTGCAAATGTACATAAGAGAAACACAGAGGTTTGCCTAGATTTAGATTTACTTTTGCAACTCATGCTGATTGACTCTCTTCTTTCGAACTTGACACAATCTCTATTCTTCTTCTTTTTTTTCCTTTTTTCTTCACTAGTTCCTAGTTTTTCTTTCTCACTACCTTTTCTCTAATCATGATATTATGTGCAAGTTATGTATATTTACCTATGTAATTGTCTAACTTTGTGTGTATACTATTTTGTCGGGAAGGGCATTAACTAATGTTGTAAGAACTTGTAGCCCAACCCTTTTGCGATTATATATTGGCAATAAAATATGTTTAAATTATTGCTGAGAATGAGCCTTTTATTTAAATCGATTTATTTCGTCATTTAAGAAGCGAGAATAAAAACAAAATCATATAGATATATCTCTCCTGTGTATATATGTTGAATTTCAATAAACGGAGACAAGTACTAATTAAGTAACAGGGCCTTCCGACCCAAGACGGCAACATTCATATTCATTTAAAAAGACGACAGGCTACAGAAACAATTAAATACTTTTGTTATGTAAACACATATATTTAAAATGTATGTGTCTATGTATTTTACACTAACTTTTTGATCTATACATGCTTTGGGTTAATGTCAGAGTGCCCAGTTTATTTTAACAAACGATGTTGCAACGGTATATCGGAAAATGAAATCATGATACGTTGCAGAGTTAATTTTCGAAATCAGAAAAAGCGATAAACTAATATAAGTTTAACAGGCAGAAAGAAGTATATTCTTTTAACTGTTCGTTTGAAACTGAGGGGGCGACTCGAGTAAATGACTGACGAGTAACAGACATGCTACTGTCAGTAACAAACATGATTTTGTGTAAACTCGAAGATTGCATAACATAAATAATTGTGTCAATGGTTTGTGGTGTTGTGAAACACTGTACGCGTTATCTTTATAGGGCATATATAGTTATATATATAATTAATTTATATTTATTTGTATGGTCCCAGAACGCAGTCATACTCACTACTACTGAAAGTAAATACTTAATATACATGTGCGGTGTGTTACGATCTGTGGTATTTGAAAACAGACATATTAAACATTTCCCTAAAAATATATAACGATGATAAATACTATATTCATAGAATTTTTTTTTCCTGATTACGTCTGTTTTCATCAAATAGCATGTTTTGTTTGTTTTAATAAAATAAAAACTAATTTATGCTTTCGGAATATGTCTTACACACTGTTGAATCCTGTAATTTAACAACAAGTGGTTTAGTTCACAGGCGACAGTATCGATGAACAAAACCACTTGTTTTACTGGATTCTACATTGTGCAAGAAAATATTCATATATTATACCACTACTATTATAACATGTGTGTTGTACCATATGCTTATCCTTGTTTATAAATGTTTGATAATGGATGTCAGCAAGAACTTGAATTTTGACCTAAAAATGAAACGGATCATCCTCTTTCCACTGTCCACCAATGAAGTTTCATGAAATTTGCTTTAGGTAAAAGGAAAAACTGTGTGGACAAGACTTTTCATTTTCCGGTCATGGTAACGGACCTTTCAACTACTGACTTCAAAATAAACAGGGATTATCATTTCACCAAAGGCGGTCAAAGTATGACGTTTTATGAAATTAGCTTTAGAGAAAGTAAAAAAAAATTTCATTGCGGACACGATTTTTCATTATCCTCAATATTAATAGGGATCATACTCTTTCCAAAGGCAGTCAACCCATGTCGTTTGAATATATTTACGACCTTGACATTTGATCTCGAACTAAATAGGGGTCATTATCTCACCAAATGCAGTCAACTCATATAGTTTCATGATACATGTATTTGCTTCAGTAAATATGGAGTTGCATTGTGGCTAAGGTATTAGGGTTATATTGTCCTTTTGACATATTAACCTCAAAATCACCAAACGATGCAATAGTCTTATAACAGGCAGTCAGTCAACCCATGGCGTTTCAACAGACTTCCTTCAGGAAAACAGAAGTTACAGTGCGGACAATGCGTTTCATTATCCGGTCTGTGACCATGACCGTTGACCCACTCACAATCAAAAGGATCACCCTCTCGCCAGAAGCAATCCATCCATTAAGTTCATGATATTTGACTTACAGTTTACAACATTTACACATTATCATGTTACGGTGACAATGATCTTTGACATAATGACAACAAAATCAAAAGGCATCATTCTCTCACCAAATGCACTCAAACCATGAATTTTGATGAGATTTGCTTCTGGGGAAGTGAACAGTGCAGACAAGGTTTTTCATGATCATTATTGGGTCACGGCGCCCTTGACCTTCAATATTTGATATGCACATACTGATGCTTCTTACAAAGTTTCGTAAAAATCCAACAATTAGCGCAGACAAGATTTGTGACGGACGAACGGAAAGGCCAAATATAATCTAACTTTGTGGCGGAAGACATATTTATAAAGACAATATTTTAGTTCATATGTTTACTTTATTAAGCAAATAATTAAGCCAACATAAACTTCAGCATTGACTCTGGACAGTGGTGTACATGGAGTCTTCTTCCACATGACGTGCATCTTGAAAGAAAATAAAGTCGCGTACAGTATTCAATTTGAATCAGGTGTTGCTAGGGAGAGCTAGGGCATGTTAAGCGGAATGGGACAGTTTGACACAATGGGCTAGCAGGATACATCGAAGTAACCCAGTAGCGCCAGTAAGACTTGAATCCGTGTTCACTGGATTCAAAGCCGATATGCTATAAACGTCCCTTGACTAAAACTGAGTAAATGGCACACCAAATAAAGGGTCAATACATATTATATTGTGTATCATACGAGTATATGATTGACCTGACATGATTACAGAACAATTTTAATGTATTTTTTACCCAACAGTACTACAGAAAGAATCTATTAAAAGGAAAGTTAAATCTGACAGATGGTGCAATGCTCTATAAGCCATTTTTACTAGAAGGGGAATAAAATACAACTCTTGCCAAAAATCTAAAATTGTTAAATTTTACACGTTTTGTTCATAGGATATTTTACTTTAATGACTTAGTAAGGTCATTTTACATTGGGAGAAAACATTAATATACAACTATTTATTTTCTATCTCCATACCTGGTGATGCCGCTAGTTTTAGTAATAAAACACGATTAAATAGGGCAGTTGAGAAGACATTTTTGTAGATGTGTAAAACAGACATAAGATTGAAAATTTGCTCTGTGTCCCTTTAATAAATTGAGGACCCATCACATAGACCATAATAATATTGTAATTAGTTGATGTTAAAGGGACACACGGCACCCTTGAAGTATTTATCAAGCATTAACATTAGCATCTCCATTTGTTAACCTGGTAACATTTTAAATTTAAACCTGCTTGCATTAAAAATTAAATAAAAGTGTTTCATTTTGTCTTCGTTATTCTATCAAATACTTAACTATATTATAGGTGCACTATTATCAACAGTTCTGAACTATTCTAATAAATAATATTAATGATGCACAAATGCAAATTATGCAGAAAAATTGACCGAACTCCAGAAGTTTAAAAAAAATAATTGCCTATTGTCCCTTTAACACAACTTGTTTTCGAATGTATCCAGTACATGTAGTTTACACGAGCTCATATGACAATCACGCTGCATTATCACCAAAAACATTTTTTACTGTAACTTTGAACAGCACCGTGCAAACATAACAAAAACTCCATTTAAAGAACTACACAAGTGTAAACATTTTTTAAAAGGGCTCCCACCTCAAAATGATCCCATGACATTTAACTCGGCTTGACATTCCGAAGTCTTCAGTATCAATTCACTTAGAATTGCTCAAGGGCACGATTCACATTTGAGGCCTCTCTGAAAAACAACATCAATCCAATGTCAATGATCAAACAGACAGAGTTTATCCTTTGTTATACATAATGTAACATATTTATAAAGGAAAACTCAAAACTCTACTTACTGTCATGGATATATATGTACACATGTGTATGTAGATCTATGTTACTGTACATAAATATGAATCTGACCTGTCAATGGCTGTTTACATTGTTTCAATGGTAGTTGTATCGGGTATGTATTCACGAGTGTGCGAGAAAATGGGGATAACATAACGATAAAGAGACAACGCTAACAATTTACATTCATGCATCTGAGGGGTGGGGGTGGAGGGGTTTCTAGTGTTTCCTTACCCCCTCCTTGTTTTCGGTATTCATGCTCCATCTACCCCCCCCCGCAATCCCCCCACCCACATCTACCGTACTTGGGTGGGCGGCGGTGCGGGGGACATTGATAGCATTTCTACTAGTAATTGTTTTATTCCACGAAACGTTCTACAGTTTACAGTAAATCCAGTTACTGGAAAGATCGGAGTACACGAAAAATATGAACTTTCTATTAAACAGTATACGCCACTTTTTTAGGCACTATATTTGGCTAATGTCTAAATATGTACGATCTAAAAGTGGTGTGTACTGTTTATTAACAAACACATTTTAATGACAAAACAAATACCTTGATCATGGACCTCTAGCAGCAGACAGTAATCCCAAATTCAATTTGACCAACATGTCAATTTCACGTGTCAAGTTATGTCACGGTGACCTGTCAGTCACCAACACTGCATCGTGTTGACACATAATGGGACGTTATTTCGTCCGGTAAGGTATTAGTTTTTACATAATCTACGGTATGAAACACTGTACGCGTGTTGTTAGACTCCATAGGTTCCCGTAGTGCTCGCCGACGCAGCGCGCCCAATTTCGGGTGTAAAAAAATGGCGTCTGTTTTAATTGAAAATTCGTAAAATAGTCCGTAAAATACAAAGAAATAGTCCATGTTCGCGGAGTTAAAATGCGAACAGAACAGATATGTTATAGGTCCGTGGCGTTCCTACTGTCAGTAGTTTTTTTTAAATCATTACAAAAACAACAGGGATAGGATGGCCTTAGATCGCTCACCTGGTAATTATGGGCAATAGGTATGCTGTGTCTAGTCTGGCATGGGCATTTTCTAATTTGTCCCACTTTCTTCTATGAATGAAATTTCATAAAAATGGATGGGGTTGGGGGCGGGGTTATATTAACATTCTAAACAAATATGGTAAAGATCAGATAACAAATGAAGTAACTAGAGATTTAACAAAGGGAAATACAATATAGCATTGTTGTTGGGAGGGAGGGGTTGGGGGTTATATTAACATTCTAAACAAATATGGTAAAGATCAGATAAAAATGAAGTAACAACAGATTTAACAAAGGAAAATATACTATTTTTCAACAAATCAAGGGCCATAACCTGTCGTTACTAACTAGATCTAGCTGGTTTTCGAACTTGTCCAAAATATACCATGCTTTGCACAACCAGACATCATACATCATGCCGAATTTTGTAGAAATCCAACAAGCCGTTTAGTAGGAGTAGCGCCGACAAGAAATTTAAAGTAAAAATGTCAAAGTGCCATAACTCCGTCATAAATCAGCAAACCGGAACAAAAACGCAACATGCACAACTAAACATATTACCGATGCTTTCTGCCAAGTTTCGTCGAAATCCAACAAGGCGTTTAGGAGGAGTAGAGCCGACAAGAAATTAAAAAAAAAATGTTACGGCCCGTAACTCCATCAAAAATCAACGAACCGGAAAAAATGCAATAGGCACAGCAATGCTTCCCTGCTAACACGGCGTTAACACCAAAAAATAATAATGAAATAAGAAAATTTAAAAAAAATAAAATAAAAAAACAATAAAAAAAAACAAAAACAATTTTTTTTTTATATATATATTAAAATATATATATATATATATACTAAAATAAAAAAAAGGGGCAAAATATCTGGTAAAGTTTGGTAAAGATCAGATGAAAAATTAAAGCCCTATCGTATTAACGAGGCAAAATATAGCATTTTTAACAAAATCAAGAGCCATAACTCCGCTGTTATTGGTCCGATCTGGCTGGTTTTCGAACTTTTACGAGCTTTCATTGATATTAACAATCTGGTAAAGTTTGTTAAAGATCAGATGAAAAATGAAGGCCTTTGGCCAGTAGAGCTAAAATCATCAGCTCCAAAAAGTAGGTCAAGGTCATAGATGAAATCCAGGCATCCAAAAACAAGACGCACTACCGAAGACACAACTATGTCAAAATAGAATATGTTTTCTTCCAAAGATTAAGCTATAAATTAGGTTTAAAACATCTAGTGCATAATTCTAGTTCATGAGAAAGTGATGTTAATGTAACAATTAAAGTTATCTGCCCTTTGTTTGGATGGTGAAGGTCACATCCACATTTGCTTTGTCACGTTGCAATATACCACTCAAGATACAACTATAAGCAAAGTTTGAAAGGTCTTAGTGCATATATTTTGTGAAAAAGTGACCTAAACGCCAAAGTTGAAGGTAACAAATATAAGGTTATCTGCTCTTGCTTGGAGGGTCAAGGTCATTTCCACATTTGCTTTGTCACGTTGCGATGTAACACCCAAGATACAACTATAAGCGAAGTTTTAAAGGTCTAGTGCGTACAGTTTGTGCAAAAGTGACCTAAACGCAAAAGTTGAACCTAAAAATTATTAAGTTATCTGCCCTTTGCTTAGAGGGTCAAGGTCACTTCGACATTTGCTTTGTCACGTTGCCATGTACCACCCAAGATACAATTATAAGCAAAGTTTGAAATGTCTAGTGCATACAATTTGTGAAAAAGTGACCTAAACGCAAAAGTTAAACCTAAAATTAGAAGTTATCTGCCCTTCGCTTGGAGGGTCAAGGTCACTTCCACGTTTGCTTTGTCACGTTGCGATGTACCACCCATGATACAACTATAAGGAAAGTTTGAAAGTTTTTTTGTGAGAAAATGACCTAAACGCAAAACTTGAATGTTGACACCGCCGCCTCCACCGGAAAAGCAACATCTATGTCTCTTTTTTTCTTCGAAAAGGCGAGACAAAAACAAACAAAAAACTTAGTTTTAAATAATGTTTACTCTTTTTACTGATATATATTAATTTGTTTCCGTTACTTTGTTATGATTTATGACATAACAGTTCCTGAGCATGGAATTGAATCCGGATCGTCTCGGTGAAAGGCGGGAATCGTAACAGCTAGATCATGATAAAACAGAAAATAGCATTGATATGAGTATTTCCAGAAGCTAGTACAGTTCTTAAAAAAGCTCGATACAAGTGGAGTTTTAAATCTGTTTAAAGACTGCCCCACTGCAAACTGTACCTAGTACCCTTAACTAGGAGTTTGGACAATTCTTTCTTGAGAAATATCTATTTGGTTATAATTTTGAGAATGATAAAATTGTTTACTTGCAGTGTTACAGTTTAATATGTTGTAACAACATGTGTTTTAGCTACAATTACTCAGGCAATTAGAGAGAAAAAACATCCAAAATTGGCAGAGTATTAGCTAAGTACATTAAACGTATATATTGCCATCGACTGTTCATCTACTACATACTATTCTCCAAACAAATGCACAATAGTAAGATAACCATACTTTATGGCACAGGTAATTGATAATTGTTTCTCTCTCTAAAATATGCCTTTTTTCACAGCGTCGTTATTTTTGTATTATTAGAACTTATTCGAATTGAATGTTTCTGTCTTCATATATATCTCAAATTTTTATTTCTTATAATACATATATGCATAACTTTTACATTACACAAGTAACATATATAACAATGGGATACATTAAATCTTTAAATACTGGTACCAAAGTATCGTTTCACATGTATGCACTCCGAGAAATGTTATACTCAAAAGGGGAGAAATTTAAAGATTTTAGAAAACGTACGTCGAGCGGAAAAGGAGGAAAATATATATCAGTAGTCAAGAGAGAGAGAGAGAGAGAGAAAGAGAGAGAGAGAGAGAGAGAGATAGAGAGAGAGAGAGAGAGAGAGAGAGGGAGAGATTTCTTGATAATAATAGAATGGTTAGAGATGTTTTACCGAATACTGTCTGTCAATTTTCTATATTTAAATGTAATATTTCCCATTTGTTTAAATGTGTCCTTAGAACTGGCTATAACACGTTCTATATGTTCAATTTCTGGTATATATGATATGAAAGATGTAAAACTAGAAATCATTTTTGCATACTTATTCTTAAAAATAATCACTAATCACAATTATTAAAATACAGTTTAAAATGACTGCATATGTTTTATATATTAAAGAACACCAAAGGAGATCGTTTTGAAAGTCAATTCAAGAGGAACACTTTTCACTTTTAAAAAAGTATGTAATTCAGTCCAAAAAGCTCTAGTAGTTTTACATTCCTAAAACAGATGTGCAGTTGTTTCAACATGCATATTGCAAAAATCACAGAGACATTTGTTACTTGTTTTACATTTTAGAGATAATTCGTTGTGAGTATAATTCTTACTAAATATTTATATTGAAAAGTGCTAAGTTTTGTATCTATTGTACTTTTTTAAAGGTGAGATATGTATCCGTTTCCAGTTTATGTTTGTTAGATGGTATTCAAATTTTATGTGACGTTTAACTGTCTTTTTTAGTTTTTTTGTATAATAACTTATTACATTTTTGTTTTCGTATCTGTTGCAATAACGTTATTTCCTTATCATCATGTGTTCTGTCTTCTTTGTTTATGTCTTGTTTTCATCTATTTGGTATTCTTTGATGAATTGTATAATAGTTATCCGTTTCCAGTTTATGTTTGATAGATGTTAGATTTTAGATGTTCTTCCAATTTTATGTGACGTTTAACTGTCTTTTTCCTTTTTTTTTTTGTATAATAACTTATTATATTTTCGTTTTCTTATCTGTTGCAATAACGTTATTTTCTTATCATTATGTGTTCTGTCTTCTTTGTTTTTGTCTTATTTCCATCTATTTGGTATTCGTTGAGGAATTGTATAATAGTTGAAGTATGAAATTGCCTAAGTCTGTGGTTACACACTTGTTCAATATATTTAATACTCATATCCCATGTTTTGAAGTACATAGTATGTTCTTGGATTTGTATGTAAGAATTACTCCGTAGTATAAGTTTAGGAATGTTTAAAGCTGTTTCATTGAAGTTTATATCTGACCAGGAGTTTATTATTTCAGACAGAAAGGTGGAACGGAATATTGATTTGTTTATGTTTCATTTTAATCCAGATGCTTTGCTAAACTTATTGCTTAGGTTGACTAGTGTTTCAAAGTTTGTTTTGGACCCATCTAGAATAAAAGTAGGATCATCCGCGAATGCTGTGTTTTTTGTTTTATTTTAATGTTATTAGTTTTTATACCTTTAATATAATTATGTTTTCTTGTGGCTTTGTGTACTATTTCAATTGCTATAATAAACAGATAAGGCGACAGTGGGCATCCATGTCTTACTCCTCTATATAGCTTAAAAAAATGTGACATATGACCATTATATATCACACAACTTTGTGAGTTGTTTGTAATTTGAAAGTATCTTGTAAATTTACAAAACAATAACAGTTTAGACCGTCCGTGAAATTGTAATATTTCACGCACGCACGCAAACATACTCTCTCTCTCTCTCTCTCTTTCTCTCTCTCTCTCTCTCTCTCACACACACACACACAAACACACACACACACACACACACACACACACACATACACACACACACACACACACACTTACATGTTTATAATATATTATTTCAGACAAAGTCAAGGTAGATGAATGTATGGAAATAATAGATGTGAACAACTACTGTGTAGACCCAATTTCTGGAAAAAGTGTTGAGCCGTTGATAAACGAAGATGTGCTACGACTAAACCAAAGTGAACCACATTTCCATAGTTACAAGAAATGGCGCCAGCGTAAGCGATCATTCCGCCGTGGCAGGAAATCATGGCGCCTTGGTAGGCGATATTTCCGCCTAGGCAAGAAATTATGGGGCCATGGTAAGCCATCATTCCACCTTGGCAAGAAATCATGGGACCATGGTAAGCCATCAATCCGCCGTTACAAGAAAGCAAGGGGCCATGGTAAGCCATCATTCAGCCGTGACAAGAAATCAATGGGTTACGGTAGGAAAGCAAGGGGCCATAGAAAGAGGAAATCAAGGAGACATGGCTGGAAGAAACACAATTAGTACATTGCGAGTATGCGTGTAACAGAGGAAACCACACATGTATAAACACTCAAGAACTGCTTGTCTGTTTTCTTTATAATACTTAAGCTGAAGCCTTTTGTTAAATATGTCACAAGTCAATATATGTTTTTAATTGTCTTAATGTTTACGTAAATGAATTGTATCACACTTTTAAATAGCTCCTATATTTGCAATTAATGTGTCAATAACTTGACGTTAGGCATATTTGCATATATATATATATGTCTATTGTATTAAAGAAAGAGGTAAACAGGGGTTATTGGTAGAGCATATTTACCCTTGCTACTTTTAACAGATTTAAAATGTTTCGGACGCATTTGATAATATGCAAAATCAGTTAGCTTTGAAATACAAATGGTTGTTAATATGAAGTGTGTGTAATAAAAAAGAACAAGACATTAAGTTGAGATTGCTATGTGTCCCCATAATAGTAAAACAATGAACATAAATCGTCGTGGCTTATTGTAATTGAAACAAAGGTCCAGTATAAACTACTAAAAATGCAGAAGTATGATGCAAGATGTGTCGGCCACATACGAATTTGTAGTTCATTGAATTGAACTGAATTGGGGTTTTAAGGCGCACCAACACATGAAAGGTTATATGGCGCCTACAGGAATGAACATGCCAGGCTCATCCTCCATGTACATCGAGACATCGAGATGAAATATGGAGAACGGGTCTAGAACCTTCTCACCCTGAACTGCAGAGTTGTTGCAAATTCTATTATAGACACTCCATTTACGCTGGAGCAACGTTATAGTTTTTCTGCCACTGCTCTAGACCTTTAATGAGCAAAAAACAAAAATGATAAAATGAACATGAATTTGGAGGGTTCTAACCCTCTGCCTTCCTCTCCAACGGGATCTGCATTGGCCCTATTCTTTGCCCCGTAACCAAACGGGGCCCCCGGAACCATTGAAATCTTGCCATGATTATACTGATAATTGGATATAAACATCTAAAAATGACATTTATATATACACTATTTACGAGATAACGGGCAATTATGTTACACATTCAATCATCAATTGTATCATACTAGCTACTTGCCAGAATGCTAGTGATAAATATACTTTCATATAATACATGTCGGCCTTCAGCTGAAGGGGTTGGTCGGTACCATCTGAGGTGGCAAATTCTAACACTAATTTTTGAGATTGATGATTCCTAAAGATAATAAATCACCCGGGTAGACTTCTGGGATGCACAGCTTATGTCCCGATTTTGGGGGAAAATCATCAAAATTTGACAAAAAAATGTTCAAAATTGAAATATATTTTTACTTGAGTACATTTTAAATTATTTTCAAAATGACAAAAATTATCATTTTTTTTGGAAAACAAATCAAGAAACATATTGCTTTAAATTTTTATAATTGTTTTTTTTACATAAATAATTGATTTATTAGTAATTTAAACTATGTTTTTTACTATTCTATCTTATTGGGAGCTTAAAAAAATATTTTAACGAAAATGACTAAATAAGTAATTTAACTAGTACATTTATATGGAAATCTAAACGAAACTGTAAATAATGTATTTTATCACATATTGTGACAATACTAATTATCTTGATCCCGTATCAGAAGTGAATAATCTCATGAATAAACAAGGGTGACAAACTAACTTTGGAAATACATTTTAAAAGGTGGTACATCACGCTTTTTAAGTAAAAAAGTGTTCCAATCCATGTTAAAAAGGTTCTATTAGTCAACTGTGCTTTATGGTTATAAAATTATGAATTTACCATTACCAGTTTACCAGTCAATTCAGCCATCTGTCTCTCTTTCTCTCTCTCTCTCTCTCTCTCTATATCTCTCTCTCTGTCTCTCTCTCTCTCTGTCTCTCTCTCTCTCTCTCTGTCTGTCTCTCTCTCTCTCTCTCTCTCTCTCTCTCTCTCTCTCTCTCTCTCTCTGTGTCGCTCTCTCTATCTGTCTCTCTGTCTCTGTCTCTCTCTCTCTCTGTCAATAATGCAAAAGCTATTTCACCTTCATTGTCATTTTGCAATAGTTTATCTCTCACCTGATCAACTTGCACACCTAAGCATTTTAAATCATTTAGCGAAAAAAAATGAATGAATGAAGTCGGCTTTCATGTCCCTTTAACACATCTTATTAGGTCATATCGAGACAGCAAAAACACGTCGGTAATATACCCTGATGAGTAAATACGCTAACAATTCGCATTGATGAGTAAATACACTAACAATTCGCATTGATGAGTAAATTCACAAGCAAACATATAATGCAGCAGCAAGAGCTGCTTGACCATCTATTCAAAAAAAATCTAGATCACTAGTGAAATTTCGTTGCCATCCTAAGCCTACAATTTGTTGATTTTGGGTATTAGCTCTTTCACATTGTTTATTTAAGATTCTGCCATGGCAGTGTCTGTGATGAGTCCCATCACTTTGCACAACACCTTTGATATTTAAATACTAGAAATGAGATCCCTTGGAAGCAACAAACACAAATAAAAGAAGTAGCAGACTCGGTTTTATTGCGTATGTTCATGAGATAATATGAAGATGAGCAATATAAGATGCATCACCTCTCAGGTCTCCTAGCGTCGACAGAATTCTAAATTCATTAACATCGGATGTCTGACGTTTGTAAGAATCATTTTACAGGTAAATTATTCTAATTCATCAGTTAAAATTTGTATTTATTAGCCCATTTATATCTCTAGTTGCTAAAAGAAATCTTGCCTAGCAGGCTTCATTGTTTAGTTTTAATACACCTTGTCCCATTGCTCCTGCCAGATTTTCAGTTATAGTGGACAGGCGGGGGACTCTATGACAACGTGTTTCTAAATTCTGTAAAGCACGATGCCCTTCACTCCGTTTTGTCGTGCCCTTAATGGGTTTCTCTTGATGCTCCGACTTCTGGCAATAAAAGCAAGGTCATTGAGTACATTTGAAATAATCTCATTAGGTTTCGTTTATTTGTTATACATTTTATACATTTCTTTTCTTAAATGTAAGAGGTTATCATAGCGGGGATTATTTTGATTTACACTGTGTTTAGGGATGATAGCAGGGTACGAGTGAGGTTTGTTGCACCCTTGAACCAGTTTATCCTCCTCCAGATCATGATGGTCCAGATTGCAACTTCTGTTCGAAGGCGGTACCCATGTTGTCAACCCTTGTTTGTGATATACTGTTTGAATTGCTTTTGATTTACATCATTTTGAAAGCATTTACTGTGTTCTCTGAAAGCTACATTTCTCGTTCGACTGTTATGCTATTTTATATTACCTTTTGTAGTGACTACGTTTATTGATCATATTGGTGGTTATACCTTTGCTCTCATTAAACCACATTTCATGTAAATTGGGCTTTCATTCAAGGTATATGAGAAAGTCTGTTTTCAGCAGTGTTTATAATCGAGCGATTCCTTGAAATTCACGCACGTGCTTCACGGATAATAAACCATTTATAAGCTTATTCATGTTTGGAATTTAATGTCTCTATACAACTTGCAGTATCCTTTGTCCAACAACTTCATATGCCACTTACAACTCTTTATGGCCAAATTTACTTTGTTTTTCATCTTTCAATGTGTTTGTTTGAAGAACCTGTTATATATAGCCAGTGCAAGTTAGTATAGGGTTTGATGTGCTTAGATGCGTTCCAGCCATTTTCTTTGGCTTGCAGTATATCGAATATGATATCTGGAGGAAATAATGCAGCTGCCGAAATGCTCATCTATTCCTTGTGATCACCACCAGCAGAATTAATCAAATAACTCTCAAACATATCCTTAACATATACAATGTCTTATCATTGTCTGTTGGACGTTCTTAGTGTGCATCTTTGTTGTCTATAACAACTTGATTCGTAAGTTGTCTAATATTTGCACTTCTGAACTCTAAAGCGAGTTTTATCTGGCAACCGGACTAAAACCTTTCTCTTTGACTTTGTTTCTTTGTTTAAAGGTTCTTCTTTTGTTTGGTCAACAGGAATCCCTCCAAATGTGTTATTAGAACCACGATCTACTATATGTACCTTTACATTTCAAATTTTGAGCTCCAATGTTTGTTAGGTTGAGAGCATAGTTTACCCTATCGCGAATCTGGAAGGATGCTAAATGCTCATTTCAGTTTGCTTCCCTTGATGCACGGATCGAACGAGAAATATTTTACATATAAGGATATCCAATGTGCTGACAAATCTGAATTGTCCGTCTGTAAGAGGATGAGGTAGACGTACTACTACTCATACTCAGATGGCTTTTGTTTTGTTAAATTAAATTATTAAACTAACTGGGGAAGGGCTTTATATAGATCTATGTAAATGTACATATCGGTGGTACCTGTGACCTTCTGATATGCCTGCAACGTTTGAAAATGATCACTTAAAGATGATCAAGATAAAGTATATTTAGAAATCGGTGTAAGTGAAAAAATATCGATGATTATAAAAGATTGAATGTAGTTGGCGTTGATGTAAATGTTTTCACATATGTTATTGTTATATAGATCTACATCTTCAAACATTTCTTGTTTAGATCATACATACATATAAAATACAAAAGTGATAGTTTGAAACAAAGGGAAACGCAATGGCACA
The DNA here is from genome assembly GCA_037043455.1 of Cyrtodaria siliqua. Lineage (NCBI taxonomy): Eukaryota > Metazoa > Mollusca > Bivalvia > Adapedonta > Hiatellidae > Cyrtodaria > Cyrtodaria siliqua. Next base: position 183,663 of record JAWPHD010000274.1, on the reverse strand, counting down.
ACTGGTTTGGGGTTACACCAGGCTTTTCCTTGAGGTCTAGGAGACCGACTTTAATTTGGCAAATAATATTATTTACTATTGTAAATGATCAAAACATAATGAATGTGCCTATAAATTACTCCTTATGTACAAAGAAATCCATACTTCACATTAATAATGTGCTATCCTAGGTGATGCAACATGGTTAAGTTCTATCCTAGGTGACGCAACATGGTTAAGTTGACCGTTTTAAGCGCAACCTCATTCAAAAAATAAATTGTAAATTCTAATTGTAGAAATGGTAGACCTATAAATCACACTTTCAATAATGTTTCGATTGATATTATATTTTCGTCATGGATTGGAACATTTTAACAATTTGGATTTTTCTATATTAAAACCTGACGTACCCACATTAAAAGTTTTTTTCCCCCCAAATTTGTTTTCCTTAAATAGTGTTAATAAACACAACTAAACTGATCACAAGATGTGATAACAACGATTTATTTCCAGTTTCCTGTGAATTTGTTAAAAAATGACCATAGTGATTTCAATTAAAATATTTGTTTATCCTCCCAATCAGACACAATTATACAAACCATAGTTTACATTATTAACAAACAAATTATTCATGTAACGAAAATAATTATAAAAACATTAAAAAACATGTCCCTTGATTTTTTTTAAAAAACGTTTTTACTTTTCTGGGGGTAAAAAGTTTTTACCCAAAAATTTAAAAAATAGTAAAATATTACCTTTCAAACAAATGCACATGTTAGATCAATGTATATTTATCATTACAGAAGCAAAAAAACGTATTTAAAATGTACACTGATATGTTTTTAAAAATGTATTCCAGTTTTCAGCGATTTTTGTCAAATTTTGATTATTTTGCCCCAAACTTCAGGGCATAAGCTGTGTATCCCAGAAGTCTACCCGGGTGATTTATATTCCATAGGTATCATCAATGTCAAAAACCATTGTTAGAATGTGCCACCTTGAGTGGTAACGGTAAGCCAAAATCCGGGCTCCAGCTGAAGGCCTAATGGTGTCATTTGCTAATTTCACTGTGTACCTTTAGAAAGTACCTTTTATTAAAAAATCATTTGATATATTGCAAGAGTTCAACGAGCACAAAGGTAAATCATGTGTATATATATTTTAAATTTTACTACTAGTTTTCAGCGTTCCTTTTGCAATGTTAATATGCCTGGCATCAGTTTGTTATCAGCTATAATTTATTCAACATATCGACATTTTTAATAGAATTTAAACATTTATTTTCAAATCGTTATAACATAATACAATCAAGACAGCAGTACAACTCACTAAGCCGATATTCGACATACAATCATATGCAACAATGTTAATGTTATTGTGGAAAATCAATCAATAAGAGTTTTTAGGAATACCTGTATAAGCCAAAGTTCCCAATGTAAAAGAAAAAACAACACAAACTTATTTTAAATTATACATTAAGTAACAAATAAAGAACTAGCCTTTGTCGTCCCCACCCACACACCCTCTCCACCAACCCTACCCACTTAATTTCGTATCTAATCAATCAGTTGACTGACAGAATACACCACACCGTTAATAATCTACGGCGACGATGTTGTAGGAAAGGGAAAAAAATACACATTTTATTGGGAAAAACACAAAAAATCGTTGAAAATCAGTGTCGTATTCTATTTTGAGCTTAATAAAGTTTGTATGAAGTGATCATGCCCCAAGAAGGATCTTACGAAGTTTGTAAGTTACGTCCTGACGGAAATTGGGGTGTGATAGTCATTGTCGCAGAAGAGCTCTAAAATTACCTTTATATACTGAAAGGAAAAAGAAACGCATAATCAAAAAGTTCCTATACTTCTCTATTATATAAACCTAATTCCACGTAATATTCCAGATATATCTCAATGTGTTTTATGGAAAAAGGGGCTACAACTAATTACAGAAAGGACAACTCTGTCATGAAGTAGACCTTTTGAACAAAGTATACTTTGTTACACGAAATTCATAAATGTTGAAATTTCGCTTGAAAAAGTCAAGCCATTTCAGTATTGTGTTTAATGTTAGGAGATTGCAACGTTTAAAGCCTAAGTTTGCTCACCTGCTTGAGCCAAATGCATTATGTCGATAATATTCGGGTGAATGCTATGCTGTTAAAAACTCCGACGCTTCAGTAGGGCGAATATTGGAGATTGACTGCAGTAGAATCGTAGTGACAGTACATTGAGTTTATGAATAAAGTGGCTCTATTACATAAAAAGATAACTAACAACCACAAATACACATCGCACAACTATGTCAAGGTGCAACTAATACAATAAATGTAATAAAGGCAATTCAAAAAGTATATCACAAACAAGGGTTGACAACATGGGTACCGCCTTGGAACAGTAATTGCAATCTGGACCATCATGATCTGGAGGATAAACTGGTTCAAGGTGCAACAAACCTCACTCGTACCCTGCTATCATCCCTAATCATAAAGACAGTGTAAATCAAAATAATCCCCGCTAGGATAACCTCTTGCATTTAAGAAAAGAAATGTATAAAATGTATAACAAATAAATGACACCTAAGGAGATTATTTCAAATGTACTCAGTGACTTGTCAGAAGTCAATGTTTATACTATTTTTATTGTCAGAAGTCGGAGCATCAAGAGAAACCCATTAAGGGCAATATTCCTCGGTTGATCTGTGCATCAAGGGAAGCAAACTAAAATGAGCATCTAGCATCCTTCCAGATTCACGATAGGGTAAACTATGCTCTCAACCTAACAAACATTGGAGCTCAAAATCTAAAATGTACAGGTACATATAGTAGATCGTGGTTATTATAACACATTTGGAGGGATTCCTGTTGACCAAACAAAAGAAGAACCTTAAGATAAAGAAACACAGACAAAGAGAAAAGTTATTAGTCCGGTTGCCAGATAAAACTACTTCCTCGCTTTAGAGCTCAGAAGTGCATATCTTAGACAACTCACGAATCAAGTTGTTATAGACAACAAAGACGTACACTAAAAACCTCCAACAGACAATGATAAGACATTGTATATGTTAAAGATATGTTTGAGAGTTATAGGATTAATTCTGCTGGTGGTGATCACAAGGAATAGATTTCCGCAGCTGCATTATTTCCTCCAGATATCATATTCGATATACTGCAAGCCAAAGAAAATGGATGGAATGCATCTAAGCACATCAAACCCCATACAAAGAAAGATAAAAATATCGGACAGGGAAAGCAGCATTCAAGAACGACAGTCAGCCACAAAACACAAAAACAAACACGCAAACAGACAAAACGAGAATTCAAAAGTAATACAAAATGCAAACGACATCACAAACACAAAAGGGTTGACAATAGGGCTACCGCCTAGGAACGGTCAGTGGCAAAAAAGGGCCCCTGGGGGTTTAAACCGGTTCTAGGGTGCACCAAACCTCACACTTACACTACTGCCAACCCATTAACACAGGACAGTGTAACTAAAGAATTCCCCGCCATCATCTAATCTCTAACCAACAAGGCAGCATCAATAGGCAATATAAGTAAAACACAAATTTGCTCGTGTAAATATAATACAAAAAAAACAATAGTCTAGAAAGCCACAATGAAGGTACTCATTGACTTGGCAGAAGCCAGAGCAACAAGAGAATAAACCATTAAGGGCACGACAGGAAAGATCATAGACAAACATCCAACGCCACCGTCCCAATGACCTTTAGGTAGGCGTCATCATAGGGTCCACAGCCTGTCCGGTCATCATACAATTAAAGAGGAAAGCATAGTGGCGAACTGTAAAAGGGTCCACCACCAAGCATGCAGTACGTTGCAAAATGATAGGGTCATAACCTCTTTTGATAAACTTTTTAACAAATTTAACAAAGATAGTATGAAAGTGATCATGAACAAGAACTTTACGAAGTTTATAAATCACATCACCATATAAGTCAGGTTGTGATAAGTCCTTGTCGCAGAAGAGTCCTTAAATTACTTTTATATTTGGAAAGAAGATCAGGTTTACGATAATAAAAATTTACGAAGGTTTTACGAAGTTTATGGTAACGGTAACCCTGATTGAGTAGCTTTGTAGTTATACAAAGATTACGAATATTAAATCCTCAACCGGAGTACAAGCTCTTGAAAAACGAATAAGTTGAGACACATTCACCCCATAAGAAATTGCTCGGGGAACATCCCCATCCAAGTGGGGGTAATTAACAATGTCAAAATTAAAAACATCTCTCTTGTCATAGATTTTGCTAATTATTTCACCATTTTCAATCGAGAGATCTAACTTGCACTGGCTATATATAACAGGTTCTTCAAAAAAACACATTGAACGAAAAGAAAAAACAAAGTAAATTTGGCGATAAAGAGTTTTAAGTGGCATATGAAGTTGTTGGAAATTGTTTAACAAAGGGCACCGCTAAATGTATAGAGACATTAAATTCAAAACATGAATACAAAAATATCAAAAAATCGGACAGGGAAAGTAGCATTCAAGGAGGACAGTCAACCACAAAACACAGAAACAAACACGCAAACAGACAAACAAGAAGGCAAAAGTAATAATAAATGCAAACGACATCACAAACACAAAAGGGTTGACAATAGGGTTACCACCTTGGAACGATCAGTGGCAAAGTAGGCCACTGGGGGTTTAAACAGGTTTTAGTGTGCACCAAACCTCACACTTACCCTACTCTTATCCCATTAAAACAGGACAATGAAAATAAATAAATCCCCGCCATGATCTCATATCTAACCAACAAGGGAGCATCAATAGGCAATATAAGGAAAACACAAATATGCTCGTGTAAATATAATACAAAAAAACAATAGCCTAGAAAGCCTCAAGGAAGGTACTCATTGACTTTGCAAAAGCCAGAGCAACAAGAGAATAAACCATTAAGGGCACGACAAGAAAGATCATAGACAAACATCAAACGCCACAGTCCCAATGGTCTTTAGGTAGGCGTCATCATAGGGTTCACAGCCTGTCCGGTCATCGTACAATTAAAGAGGAAAGCATAGTGGCGAACTGTAAAAGGGTCCACCACCAAGCATGCAGTACGTTGCAAAATGATAGATTCATAACCTCTTTTGATAAACTTTTTAACAAGTTTAACAAAGACCGTATGAACGTGATCATGACCAAGAATCTTACGAAGTTTATAAATCACATCACCATAGAACTCAGGTTGTGATAGTCCTTGTCAACGACGAGTCCTTAAATTACTTTTATATTTGGAAAGAAGATCAGGGTTACGATAATAAAAATTTACGAAGGTTTTACGAAGTTTATGGTAACGGTAACCCTGATTGAGTAGCTTTTTAGTTTTAAAGATTACGAATATTAAAGTCCTCAACCGGAGTACAAGCTCTTGAAAAACGAATAAGTTGAGACACATACACCCCATAAGAAGTTGCTCGGGGAACATCTCCATCCAAGTGGGGGTAATTAACAATGTCAAAATTAAAAACATCTCTCTTGTCATAGATTTTGCTAATTATTTCACCATTTTCAATCGAGAGATCTAACTTGCACTGGCTATATATAACAGGTTCTTCAAAAAAACACATTGAAAGAAAAGAAAAACAAAGTAAATTTGGCGATAAAGAGTTGTAAGTGGCATATGAAGTTGTTGGAAATTGTTTAACAAAGGGCACCGCAAAATGTATAGAGACATTAAATTCAAAACATGAATACAAACATATAAAAAGATCGGACAGGGAAAGTAGCATTCAAGGAGGACAGTCAACCACAAATCACAGAAACAAACACGCAAACAGACACACAAGAAGGCAAAAGTAATAATAAATGCAAACGACATCACAAACACAAAAGGGTTGACAATAGGGTTACCGCCTTGGAACGATCAGTGGCAAAGTAGGCCACTGGGGGTTTAAACCGGTTTTAGGGTGCACCAAACCTCACACTTACCCTACTTCATCCCATTAAAACAGGACAGTGAAAATAAATAAATCCCCGCCATGATCTCATCTCTAACCAACAAGGCAGCATCAACAGGCAATATAAGGAAAACACAAATATGCTCGTGTAAATATAATACAAAAAAACAATAGCATAGAAAGCCACAAGGAAGGTACTCATTGACTTTGCAAAAGCCAGAGCAACAAGATAATAAACCATTAAGGGACGACAAGAAAGATCATAGACAAACATCAAACGCCACAGTCCCAATGGGCTTTAGGTAGGCGTCATCATAGGGTCCACAGCCTGTCCGGTCATCGTACAATCAAAGAGTAAAGCATAGTGGCGAACTGTAAAAGGGTCCACCACCAAGCATGCAGTACGTTGCAAAATAATAGGGTCATAACCTCTTTTGATAAACTTTTTAACAAGTTTAACAAAGACCGTATGAACGTGATCATGACCACGAATCTTACGAAATTTATAAATCACATCACCATAGAACTCAGGTTGTGATAGTCCTTGTCGCAGACGAGTCCTTAAATTACTTTTATATTTGGAAAGAAGATCAGGGTTACGAAGTTTATAGTAACGGTAACCCTGATCGAGTAGATTTTTTTAGTTATACAAAGATTACGAATATTAAAGTCCTCAACCCGAGTACAGGCTCTTGTAAAACGATTAAGTTCAGACACATACACCTCATAAGAAGTTGCTCGGGGAACAGCCCCATCCAAGTGGGGATAATTAACAATGTCAAAATTAAAATCATCTCTCTTGTCATAGATTTTGCTAATTATTTCACCATTTTCAATCGAGAGATCTAAATCAAGAAAAGAAGCGTTATTATCAGATATATTAGCTTTGTTAAGCTGAAGTTCTTTAGGATAAATATTATTAAACATAGTTGGAAAGAAAGGGTTGTCAATTTTCAATATGTCATCCAGATACTGGGAGGTGTCATTAAAGGCTTCAATAACATCTGCCTGGGTATCTGGTGAAAGACTCAACATGAAATCTCTTTCATAGCAAAATAAAAACAAACTGCGAAATAGGGATACCAACAATTTGTCTATAAACGGTGGTTCCATACCTGACGAAAATATTATCTAATAGGAAGATGAGTGCTTATAAAGCTTATAAATGGTTCATTCTCCTTGAAGCACATGCATGAACTTCAAGGAATCACTCGATTATAACAGACTTTCTCATATACCTTGAATGAAAGCCCAATTTACATGAAATGTGGTTGAATGAGAGCAAATGTATGACCACCAACATGATCCACAGAACGTAGTCACTACAATATCAAAAGGTAATATAAAATAGCCTAACAGTCGAACAAGAAATGTAGCTTTCACAGAATACAGTAAATTCTTTCAAAATGATGTAAATCAAAAGCAATTCAAAAAGTATATCACAAACAAGGGTTGACAACATGGATACCGCCTTGGAACAGTAGTTGCAATCTGGACCATCATGATCTGGAGGATAAACTGTTTCAAGGGTGCAACAAACCTCAATCGTACCCTGCTATCATCCCTAAATATAAAGATAGTGTAAATCAAAATAATCCCCACTAGGATAACCTCATACATTTAAGAAAAGAAATGTGTAAAATGTATAACAAATAAATGAAATCTAAGGAGGTTATTTCAAATTTACTCAATGACTTGTCAGAAGTCAATGTTTATACTACTTTTGTTGTCAGAAGTCGGAGCATCAAGAGAAACCCATTAAGGGCACGACAAAACGGAGTGAAGGGCATCTTGCTTTACGGAATTTAGAAGCACGTTGTCATAGAGTCCCCCGCCTATCAACCATAACTGAAATCTGACAGGAGCAATGGGACAAGGTGTATTAAAACCAAACAATCAAGCTTAACGCTCAAGCCTGCTAGGCAAGATTTCTATTAGAGACTAGGGATATAAGTGGGTAATAAATACAGATTTTTACTGATGAATTAGAATAATTGACCTGTCGAATGATTCTTACAAACGTCAGACATCCGATGTTAATGAATTTAGAATTCTGTGGACGCTAGGAGGCGTGAGAGTTGTTGCATCTTATATTACTCATCTTCATATTATCTCATGAACATACTCAAAAAAAACGAGTCTGCAACTTCTTTTATTTGTGTTTGTTGCTTCCAAGGGATCTCATTTCTAGTATTTAAATATCAAATGTGCTGTGCATTGTGACTCATCACAGACACTGTCATGCAAGAATCTTAAATAAACAATGTGAAAGAGTTAATACCCAAAATCACCAAATTGTAGGCCTAGGAATGCAACGAAATTTCACTAGTTATTTGGAAGATTATTGAATAGAGGATCAAGCAGCTTTTGCTGCTGCATTATATGTTTGCTTGTGTATTTACTCATCAATGCGAATTGTTAGTGTATTTACTCATCAATGCGAATTGTTAGTGTATTTACTCATCAATGCATATTGTTAGTGTATTTACTCATCAATGCGAATTGTTAGTGTATTTACTCATCAATGCGAATTGTTAGTGTATTTACTCATCAATGCGAATTGTTAGTGTATTTACTCATCAATGCATATTGTTAATGTATTTACCCATCAATGCATATTGTTAGTGTATTTACTCATCAATGCGAATTGTTAGTGTATTTACTCATCAGTGCATATTGTTAGTGTATTTACTCATCAATGCACATTGTTAGTGTATTTACTCATCAATGCATATTGTTAGTGTATTTACTCATCAATGCATATTGTTAGTGTATTTACTCATCAATGCACATTGTTAGTGTATTTACTCATCAGTGCATATTGTTAGTGTATTTACTCATCAATGTATATTGTTAGTGTATTTACTCATCAATGCGAATTGTTAGTGTATTTACTCATCAATGCATATTGTTAGTGTATTTACTCATATATGCACATTGTTAGTGTATTTACTCATCAATGCATATTGTTAGTGTATTTACTCATCAATGCATATTGTTAGTGTATTTACTCATCAATGCACATTGTTAGTGTATTTACTCATCAGTGCATATTGTTAGTGTATTTACTCATCAATGCATATTGTTAGTGTATTTACTCATCAATGCACATTGTTAGTGTATTTACTCATCAATGCACATTGTTCGTGTATTTACTCATCAATGCATATTGTTAGTGTATTTACTCATCAATGCATATTGTTAGTGTATTTACTCATCAATGCATATTGTTAGTGTATTTACTCATCAATGCACATTGTTAGTGTATTTACTCATCAATGCACATTGTTAGTGTATTTACTCATCAATGCACATTGTTAGTGTATTTACTCATCAATGCATATTGTCAGTGTATTTACTCATCAATGCACATTGTTAGTGTATTTACTCATCAATGCACATTGTTAGTGTATTTACTCATCAATGCATATTGTTAGTGTATTTAATCATCAATGCATATTGTTAGTGTATTTACTCATCAATGCATACTGTTAGTGTATTTAATCATCAATGCATATTGTTAGTGTATTTACTCATCAATGCATATTGTTAGTGTATTTACTCATCAATGCATATTGTTAGTGTATTTACTCATCAATGCACATTGTTAGTGTATTTACTCATCAATGCATATGGTTAGTGTATTTACTCATCAATGCATATGGTTAGTGTATTTACTCATCAATGCATATTGTTAGTGTATTTACTCATCAATGCATATGGTTAGTGTATTTAATCATCAATGCACATTGTTAGTGTATTTACTCATCAATGCACATTGTTAGTGTATTTACTCATCAATGCATATGGTTAGTGTATTTACTCATCAATGCATATTGTTAGTGTATTTACTCATCAATGCATATTGTTAGTGTATTTACTCTTCAATGCATATTGTTAGTGTATTTACTCATCATTGCATATTGTTAGTGTATTTCATCAATGCATATTGTTAGTGTATTTACTCATCAATGCATATTGTTAGTGTATTTACTCATCAATGCATATTGTAAGTGTATTTACTCATCAATGCATATTGTTAGTGTATTTACTCATCATTGCATATTGTACGTGTATTTCATCAATGCATATTGTTAGTGTATTTACTCATCAATGCACATTGTTAGTGTATTTACTCATCAATGCACATTGTTAGTGTATTTACTCATCAATGCATATTGTTAGTGTATTTACTCATCAATGCATATTGTTAGTGTATTTACTCATCAATGCACATTGTTAGTGTATTTACTCATCAATGCACATTGTTAGTGTATTTACTCATCAATGCACATTGTTAGTGTATTTACTCATCAATGCACATTGTTAGTGTATTTACTCATCAATGCACATTGTTAGTGTATTTACTCATCAATGCATATTGTTAGTGTATTTACTCATCAATGCACATTGTTAGTGTATTTACTCATCAATGCATAGTGTTAGTGTATTTACTCATCAATGCACATTGTTAGTGTATTTACTCATCAGTGCACATTGTTAGTGTATTTACTCATCAGTGCACATTGTAAGTGTATTTACTCATCAGTGCACATTGTTAGTGTATTTACTCATCAATGCATATTGTTAGTGTATTTACTCATCAATGCATATTGTTAGTGTATTTACTCATCAATGCATATTGTTAGTGTATTTACTCATCAGTGCATATTGTTAGTGTATTTACTCATCAGTGCATATTGTTAGTGTATTTACTCATCAGTGCACATTGTTAGTGTATTTACTCATCAGTGCACATTGTTAGTGTATTTACTCATCAGTGCATATTGTTAGTGTATTTACTCATCAATGCATATTGTTAGTGTATTTACTCATCAATGCATATTGTTAGTGTATTTACTCATCAGTGCATATTGTTAGTGTATTTACTCATCAATGCATATTGTTAGTGTATTTACTCATCAGTGCATATTGTTAGTGTATTTACTCATCAGTGCATATTGTTAGTGTATTTACTCATCAGTGCACATTGTTAGTGTATTTACTCATCAGTGCACATTGTTAGTGTATTTACTCATCAGTGCATATTGTTAGTGTATTTACTCATCAATGCATATTGTTAGTGTATTTACTCATCAATGCATATTGTTAGTGTATTTACTCATCAGTGCATATTGTTAGTGTATTTACTCATCAATGCACATTGTTAGTGTATTTACTCATCAATGCACATTGTTAGTGTATTTACTCATCAGTGCATATTGTTAGTGTATTTACTCATCAATGCATATTGTTAGTGTATTTACTCATCAGTGCACATTGTTAGTGTATTTACTCATCAATGCACATTGTTAGTGTATTTACTCATCAGTGCACATTGTTAGTGTATTTACTCATCAGTGCACATTGTAAGTGTATTTACTCATCAGTGCACATTGTTAGTGTATTTACTCATCAATGCATATTGTTAGTGTATTTACTCATCAATGCATATTGTTAGTGTATTTACTCATGAATGCATATTGTTAGTGTATTTACTCATCAATGCACATTGTTAGTGTATTTACTCATCAATGCATATTGTTAGTGTATTTACTCATCAGTGCACATTGTTAGTGTATTTACTCATCAGTGCACATTGTTAGTGTATTTACTCATCAATGCATATTGTAAGTGTATTTACTCATCAATGCACATTGTTAGTGTATTTACTCATCAGTGCACATTGTTAGTGTATTTACTCATCAATGCACATTGTAAGTGTATTTACTCATCAATGCACATTGTTAGTGTATTTACTCATCAATGCATATTGTTAGTGTATTTACTCATCAATGCACATTGTTAGTGTATTTACTCATCAATGCATATTGTTAGTGTATTTACTCATCAATGCACATTGTTAGTGTATTTACTCATTAATGCACATTGTTAGTGTATTTACTCATCAATGCACATTGTTAGTGTATTTACTCATCAGTGCATATTGTTAGTGCATTTACTCATCAATGCACATTGTAAGTGTATTTACTTATCAATGCACATTGTTAGTGTATTTACTCATCAATGCATATCGTTAGTGTATTTACTCATCAATGCATATTGTTAGTGTATTTACTCATCAATGCACATTGTTAGTGTATTTACTCATCAATGCACATTGTTAGTGTATTTACTCATCAATGCATATTGTTAGTGTATTTACTCATCAATGCATATTGTTAGTGTATTTACTCATCAATGCATATTGTTAGTGTATTTACTCATCAATGCACATTGTTAGTGTATTTACTCATCAATGCATATTGTTAGTGTATTTACTCATCAATGCATATTGTTAGTGTATTTACTCATCAATGCATATTGTTAGTGTATTTACTCATCAATGCACATTGTTAGTGTATTTACTCATCAATGCATATTGTTAGTGTATTTACTCATCAATGCACATTGTTAGTGTATTTACTCATCAATGCATATTGTTAGTGTATTTACTCATCAGTGCATATTGTTAGTGTATTTACTCATCAATGCATATTGTTAGTGTATTTACTCATCAGTGCATATTGTTAGTGTATTTACTCATCAATGCATACTGTTAGTGTATTTACTCATCAATGCATATTGTTAGTGTATTTACTCATCAATGCACATTGTTAGTGTATTTACTCATCAGTGCATATTGTTAGTGTATTTACTCATCAATGCATATTGTTAGTGTATTTACTCATCAATGCATATTGTTAGTGTATTTACTCATCAATGCACATTGTTAGTGTATTTACTCATCAGTGCATATTACCGACGTGTTTTTGCTGTCTCAATATGACCTAATAAGATGTGTAAACGGGACATAAAAGCCGACTTCATTCATTACTTTTTTTCGGTAAATGATTTAAAATGCTTAGGTGTGCAAGTTGATCAGGTGAGAGATAAACTATTGCAAAATGACAATGAAGGTGAGTAGCTTTTGCATTATTCAGAGAGAGAGAGAGAGAGAGAGAGAGAGAGAGAGACAGAGAGAGAAGGCGGTAGGGAGGGAGGGAGGGAGGGACGGACGGACAGACAGACATTCTGATGGCTGAATTGACTGGCAAATTGGTAATGGTAAATTAAAAATTGTATAACCATAAAGCACAGTTGACTAATAGAACCTTTTTAACATGGATTGGAACATTTGTTTACTTAAAAAGCGTGATGTACGACCTTTTAAAATGTATTTCCAAAATTAGTTTGTCACCCTTGTTTATTCATGAGAATATTCACTTCTGATATGGGATCCAGCTAATTAGTATTGTCACAATATGTGATAAAATACATTATTTACAGTTTCGTTTAGATTTACATATACATTTACTAGGTGAATTACTAATTTAGTCATTTTTATTAAAATATTTTTTTAAACTCCCAATAAGATAGAATAGTAAAAACCATAGTTTAAATTACTAATAAATCAATTATTTATGTAATAAAAACAATTATAATTTTTTTTAAAAAAGATGTTACTTGATTTTGAATCCAAAAAAATGATAATTTTTGTAATTTTGCGGGTAAACTTTTTTTGCCTAAATTTTCAAAAATAATCAACTTCTACCTTTGAAAAAAATATACTTGTTTGATCAAAGTATACTTATCAATATAAATCCAAAAAATAATTTAAAATGTACTATGATATATTCTAGTTTTCAACGAATTTTTGTCAAATTTTGATGATTTCTCCCCAAAATCGGGACAAAAGCTGAGCATTCCAGAAGTCTACCCGGGTGATTTATTATCTATAGGAGTCATCCATCTCAAAAATTAGTATTAGAATTTGCCACCTGAGATGGTACCGACCAACCCCTTCAGCAGAAGGCCTATATGTAATATATGAAAATATATTTATCACTAGCATTCTAGCAAGTAGCTAGTATGATACAATTGATGATTGATTTGTAACAAAATTGCCCGTTATCTCGTAAATAGCGTATATATAAATGTTATTTTTAGATGTTTATATCCAATTATCAGTATAATAATCGTTGCAAGATTTCAATGATTTCGGTGGCCCCGTTTGGTTACGGGGCAAATAATAGGGCCAATGCAGATCCCGTTGGAGGGGACGGCAGAGGGGTAGAACCCTCTAAATTCATGTTCATGTTATCAATTTTTTTTTTGCTCATTAAATGTCTTCATCAAGACCTCTGCATTGTTTCAGGTGTCATCTCGCTTATATCACTAGAGCAGTGGCAGAAAAACTATAAAGTTCCTCAGCGTAAATGGAGTGTCTACAATAGAATTTGCAGCAACTCTGCAGTAAAGGGTGAGAAGGTTCTAGGCCCGTTCTCCATATTTTATCTCGATGTACATAGAGGATGAGCATGGCATGTTTATTCCTGTAAGGCGCCATATAACCTTTCATGTATTGTTGCGCCTTAAAACCCCAATTCAATTCAAATCTATGAACTTCTAATTTGTATATGGCCGACACAATCTTGGATCAGATTTCTGCATTTTTAGTATTTTATACTGGACCTTTGTTTCAGTTCCAATCAGCCACGACGATTTATATTCATTTTTTATTATTATGGGGACACATAGCAATCTCAACGTAGTGTCTTGTTATTTTTTTATTACACACACTTCATATTAACAACTATTTGTATTTCAAAGCTAACTGATTTTGCATATTATAAAATGCGTCAGAATATGTTAAGAGTGACAAGGGAAACTTTTCTTTACCAATAACCCCTGTTTACCTCTTTTTTAATACAATATAAAAATATATATATGCGAGTAGGCCTAATGTCAAGTTATTGACACATTAATTGCAAATATAGGAGCTATTTAAAAGTGTGATACAATTCATTTACGTAAACATTAAGATAATTAAAAACATATATTGATTACATTGATTAATTTGTGACATATTTAACAAAAGGCTTCAGCTTCAGGAGGATAAAGAAAACAGATAAGCAGTTCATGAGTGTTTATACATGTGTGGTTTCCTCTGTTACAGGCATACTCGCAATGTACTAATTGTGTTTCTTCCAGCCATGTCCCCTTGATTTCCTTTTTCTTTGAAATTTTTGTTTACGGTGGCCCCTTGCTTTCCTACCGTAACCCATTGATTTCTTGTCACTGCGGAATGATGGCTTACCATGGCCCCTTGCTTTCCTGTCACTGTGAAATGATGGCTTACCGTAACCCATTGGTTTCTTGTCACGGCGGATTGATGGCTTACCATGGTCCCTTGCTTTCTTATCACTGTGAAATGATGGCTTACCGTAACCCATTGGTTTCTTGTCACGGCGGATTGATGGCTTACCATGGCCCCATGATTTCTTGCCAAGGTTATTTCACAGTGGCGTTGCTTGTGCAGTGTGGCTGCAGTAAAACGTCTCTCCGCGCTTGCAATCAGTACTGTTATTCATTCGATCTTTGGAGATCGCTGAGCCCGATACTTATATTTAATTATCGGTGGTACTTTTTCATTTCTTTTTGTTTTCTTACTTATCTTTCGATTCAGTGGTTCCACTACTCCGGCCGATTAAAGGCTCTGGATATTGTTTAACCACTTATAGGATATATTGTCTGCTTTTTAATGTAGTCTTTTGACTGTTACTTGTGTTATGCAGGCTTCATAACCGCTGCTCCCAACTAAATTCCATTAAGTTTATTTCGCTCTTCGGGGGCATTTAATTTTATTAGATACTGGAACCATACGCCATACGACATGGGGCAGAAATATACTCCATGTCCACCGCCATATGCATGCCATCTTCGGGATGGGTGAACTTTTGTACTTTTGATTTTATTAATATTGAGTTCTACTCAACCCGGGGCTAGATGGCGTGAGCGGTAGCTAGCATATTTCACTACCTCTCATGAACAGTCTAAATCAAACCGAGACTGCAATACTTCGTATGTGTCGTGCTCGGCCGTTTCCAAAGGTCCATTATCATACTCTCTTTTATATAAAAGTAATTTAAGGACTCTTCTGCGACAAGGACTATCACAGTCATTGAGTACCTTCATTGTGGCTTTCTAGGCTATTGTTTTTTTGTATTATATTTACACGAGCATATTTGTGTTTTACTTATATTGCCTATTGATGCTGCCTTGTTGGTTAGAGATTAGATCATGGCGGGGATTTCTTTATTTACACTGTCCTGTTTTAATGGGATGACAGTAGGGTAAGTGTGAGGTTTGGTGCACCCTAGAACCGGTTTAAACCCCCAGTGGCCTACTTTGCCACTGACCGTTCCAAGGCGGTAGTCCTATTGTCAACCCTTCTGTGTTTGTGATGTCGTTTGCATTTTTTATTAATTTTGTCTTTTCGTTTGTCTGTTTGCGTGTTTGTTTTTGTGTTTTCTGGTTACTGTTGTCCTTGAATGCTGCTTTCCCTGTCCGATATATTTATTCTTTTTTCTATGGTGATGTGATTTATAAACTTCGTAAGATTCTTGGTCATGATCACTTTCTTACTATCTTTTTTAAACTTGTTACAAAGTTTATCAAAAGAGGTTATGACCCTATCATTTTGCAACGTACTGCATGCCTGGTGGTGGACCCTTTTACAGTTCGCCACTATGCTTTCCTCTTTAATTGTACGATGACCGCACAGGCTGTGGACCCTATGATGACGCCTACCTAAAGCCAATTGGGACGGTGGCGCTTGATGTTTGTCTATTATCTTTCTTCTCGTGTCCTTAATGGTTTATTCTCTTGTTGCTCTGGCTTCTGCCAAGTCATTGATTACCTTCATTGTGGCTTTCTAGGCTATTGTTTTGTGTATTATATTTACACGAGCATGTTTGTGTTTTACTTATATTGCCTATTGATGCTGCCTTGTAGGTTAGATATTAGATCATGGCGGGGATTTCTTTATTTACACTGTCCTGTTTTAATGGGATGACAGTAGGGTAAGTGTGAGGTTTGGTGCACCCTAGAACCGGTTTAAACCCCCAGTGGCCTACTTTGCCACTGTCCGTTCCAAGGCGGCAGCACTATGTCAACCCTTTTGTGTTTGTAATGTCGTTTGCATTTATTATTGCTTTTGCCTTCTTGTTTGTCTGTTTGCGTGTTTGTTTCTGTGTTTTGTGGTTGACTGTCCTTCCTGAATGCTACTTTTCCTGTCCGATCTTTTTATATTTTTTTTAACCAAGGCGGAAATATCGCTTACAAAGGCCCCATGATTTCTTGCCACGGCGGAATGATCGCTTACGATGGCGCCATTTCTCGTAACTATGGAAATGTGGTTCACTATGGTTTAATCGTGGCACATCTTGGTTTATCAACGGCTCAACACTTTTCCCAGAAATCGGGTCTACACAGTAGTTGTTCACATCTATTATTTTCATACATTCATCTACCTTGACTTTGTCTGAAATAATATATTATAAACATGGAGGTGTGTGTGTGTGTGTGTCTGTGTGTGTGTGTGTGTGTGTGTGTGTTTGCGTGAGTGCGTCAAATATTAAAATTTCACGGACAGTATAAACTGTTATTGTTTTGTAAATTTAAAAGATACTTTTAAATTACAAACGACGCACACAGTTGTGTGATATATAATGGTCATATGTCGGACTTGTTTACGATATATAGAGGAGTAAGACATGGATGCCCACTGTCGCCTTATCTGTTTATTATAGCAATTGAAATTGAATACAAAGCCACAAGAAAACATAATTATATTAAAGGTATAAAAACTAATAACATTGAAATAAAACAAAAAAACACAGCATTCGCGGATGATGCTACTTTTATTCTAGATGGGTCCGAGACAAATTTTGAAACACTAGTCAACCTAATCGACAAGTTAAGCAAGGCATCTGGATTAAAATTAAAAATAAACAAATGAATTTTCCGTGTCGGTTCATTAAATGATTCAAACAAAATGAACTGCAAATATAAACAATTATATGGACAAAAGACAAAGCAACAGCAGCACTAGGAATCGTTTTTGCAAATGAAAAGGTAAAATGTCAAGAACTTAACCTTAATCCAGAAATAGATGAATTTATAAAATGCTTAGATCAATGGAAAAAAACAACACAACCTATCTATCTTAGAAAGAATAACGGTAATCAAACCTTTTGCCTTATCAAAACTGATGTATGAAAATTCATCAAAGGAGTGTTTGAATCAAATTAAAAGCAAAATGTGTGCAATTTTATGGGAGTGTAAACCAGATAAATCAATAGAAAAACAATTATTGAAGATTATGAAAATGGGGGTCTTAAAATGATAGATTTTGACTCGTTGATCAATTCAATTAAAGCGAAGTGGATCAAAAGAATTAATGATCCGGAAAATCATTGTGACAGGAATTAAACAAATATGGTAGGAGTATTTTATTTTAAAGCAATTAAAGAGGCTAATAAAATAATCACACGATCCACCTTAAGTTTCTGTCTGAAATAATAAATTCCTGGTCAGATATAAACGTCAATGAAACAGCTTAAACATTCCTAAACTGATACTACGGAGTAATTCTTACATACAAATCAAGAACATACTATGTACTTCAAAACATGGGATATGGGTATTAAATATATTGAACAATTGTGTAACCACGGACTTAGGCAATTTCATACTTATGCACATTTAGAAAAATTATACAACATCTATAATTCTGAATTCCTTAACTATGATACAATTCCTCAAAGAATACCAAATAGATGGAAACAAGGCATCAACAAAGACAGAACAATGATAAGGAAATAACGTTATTGTAACAGATAAGAAAACAAAAAAAATGTAATAAGTTATTATACAACAAATAAGCTAAACGGAAAAAGACAGTTAAATGTCACATATAATTGGAAGAACATCTAACAAACATACACTGAAAACGGATACATATCTCACCTTTCAAAAGTACAATAGATACAAAACTTAGCTCTTTTCAATAGAAATATTTAATAAGAATTATACCCACAAATAATTATCTCTATAATTGTAAAACAAGTAACACATGTCTCTGTGATTTTTGCAATATGCATGTTGAAACAATTGCACATCTGTTTTGGGAATGTCAGTCTACTAGAGATTTATGGTTTGAATTACATACTTTTTTAAAAGGGAAAAATGTTCCTCTTGAATTGACTTTCAAAACGATCTACTTTGGTATTTTTTAATATATAAAACATATGCAGTCATTTTAAACCGTGTTTTAATAATTGTGATTAGTGATTATTTTTAAGAATAAGTATGCAAAAATGATTTCTAGTTTTACATCTTTCATATCATATATACCAGAAATTGAACATATAGAACGTTTTATAGCCAGTTCTAAGGACAAACTTGCATACCATTTTAACAAATGGGAAATATCACATTTAAATATAGAAAATTGACAGACAGTATTCGGTAAAAAATCTCTAACCTTTCTATTATTATCAAGAAATTCTCTCTCTCTCTCTCTCTCTCTCTCGCTCTCTCTCTCTCTCTCTATTGACTACTGTCTTGCTATATATATTCCTCCTATTCCGCTCGTACGTTTTCTAAGACTGATATATTTCTCTCTTTTTGAATATAACTTATTTCTTGGGGTGCATTACATGTGAAACGATAGTTTGGTACCAGTCTGTAAAGATTAAATGTATCCCATTGCTACATACTGCCATTGAACTTAATACTACAAGCTCAATATGTATAAATACCTGCTTTATAGAAAGATCTAAATCATACTGCATATGATTGTTATTGTTTACTTATTAAAACATGACGTGACTTATACATAAAATACGAATGTAAAGATAAATGGATAAGATATCTAAGTAAATAAATGAGTTTTTGCATGTAATGGAAAGAGAGAATTACTAATATTCATGTAGTTACAACATATTAAACTGTAACACTGCAAGTAAATAATTTTATCATGCTCACTATTATAACCAGCCTGACAAAACTGCAATGATGTTAAGCGGTCCACCTATAAGGTCACATATCACTATTGATTTGGGGTTTCTGATTGGTTGAAAAAAGTATAGGGTCTGTTAGGGCATATAGTCAGATTGTAAGGCAGATACTGATTGGATTACATTATCAAAATCATAACAAATCCCCATAAAACATCCAACAAATATATTTTCAACAAAAAACTTGTTCATTTACGATATTTTGACTGAAATTTGCATTTTTATGGGTACACTTGTAATGAGAGTATATTTGCAAAAAGTAAAAAATTATTTACTGCCATTCTGGGGGTGCCCACCTTCAGTGCAATATTAGAGGCTGACAGCATTACAATGGAAAATGCAATAGTGGTATATGACCATAACTGGTTCGCTGGTGAATTACGATCACAGGCTTTTATTAAAATAGCATAACGAAAGGAGGTCGAGTGAGCGGTAGCTAGCATATTTCACTACCGCTCATGAACAATCTCAGTCAAACCGAGACTGCAATATTTCGTATGTGTCGTGCTCGGCCGTTTCATAAGGTCCATTATCATACTCTTTTTTCAGTACATGTTTATACTAAAGGGAATGCCAGAATCATAAAACACTCTTGTCTTTCCGGATTATGTTTTTTTATACCAGTTTTACTATGACATGCGTACATTTTGCTCACCGATCGGGTCAAATATACATTATTCGTCGTTTCTTCAACTTTGGCTTACCTAATCATGCCCTACCGACTAAGAAATGCTTCATCCATTATCGAAATTCGCGGTCTGAATGACGATTTACACAAAAATCACTTGACTGGAAATAGGATTTGTTTTATAATTGTAATCATGGTAATAGCTTGAAACAATGGTATAAAACAACGGCGAACTATTTTCTCCGTTTCGGTCACAGAAAAAAATAGTGTATAAATTAGGTGTATACCTTTATTTAATTCCCGAATTTCGATAAAAGATAAAGAATTTATATCCGGTATATAATCCGAAAAACAACGAGTGTGTATTAATGATGATTCTGGCATTCCCTTTACTGTGTACATAGACAATAACAATATCTCTTTTTCTTCTCTAGCATTTCGCTATACTACTGTAATGAAAACTAATGATTACGACACATTGAGATTCTCTAGAACAGTAGCCTAACGAACTCTGACAGGGAACACGTTTGGTTCATCATCATTTTAGTCACGGTATAAGAAAGCTTCTCACAGAGAATGCATGGTTCAGTGGTAGAGCGCCAATCTTCAGATCGAAAGGTCGTGGGTTCGATCCTCGCCATGGCTATGTTATTTATCCTTGAGCAAGATAATTAATCCACATTGCTTATTACTGGTTCTACCCAGGAAACCTGCACATAATATTCAATAGGTAGAATATCGGCATAATTTCGAATCACCTTAATGTTGATTGATAAAATTTAATTTTCAGATGATAACCACCTGTACATGGGATCACTTGGTTTACGTTCCTGTCCGAAATAGTTTGTTACCAACAACTGACAACACAAACATAACACGTTGATCGTACGCCACCGCATGCGGAAGGGGGATATAGGATGTTCTTCGTCCATCCGCCCGTCAGCAGTTCGTCATAGTTCGTGTCTATAACTCTTGCATGCATGGATTTCAAAATAACTTGGCAGTTTCACTTATCTCATGTAGACGATATGCAAAACCCAACACCCATTTCAGTATTGTTAAGGTCAATGTCACTCTGAAGGTCATTCCCTTCGTATATGCCTACAGCAGTGGACATTTCGTGTCCGTTTCATAAATAGTGCATGCATGGATTTCTAAACTTCTTGGCACATTTACTAATCTTATCATGACGATGTCTAGAAGCAAACACATATGTCACTTTCTTCAAGGTAACGGTCACACCTAGACGCTGTGTAGAACCCACCACCCATGCCGGTATCTCTAAGGTCAATGTCACTCTGAAGGCGGCCATTCACTTCATACATGCCTAAATTTGGGCCCAATCCGTGTTACTTTCAAAACTCTTCCATAAATACAGGGATTTCAAAATACATTGGCGGATTTACTCTTTACATTGAACTAGTGCTCAACGTCCATGTTGGTATTTTCAAGGTCCAGGTCACTCTGTATGTCTACAGTAAGGCCCATTTAATGTCCTTCCATAACTCGTGGTGCATGCATGGACGGATTTCTAAAGAACTTGGTACATTACTCAATTTCATCAATACGATATGCCAAACGAAACACCCATGTAACTATCTTGCAAGACAGTGTCACTCTGATGGTCATTCACGTTTTTATATGCCCATAGTAAAAGCCATAACTAGTGCATCCATGGAGGGATTTCAAAGTAACTTGGCACATTTCATTACTCACCTCATCAATAGGATGTGCAGAACCGAACACCCATGTCAGTGTACTCGAGTCAAAGTCAAGGACCGTCAGTCCATCTGTCTGTCCCAACTATTGTCATTTCTATAAATCGTGCATGAATAGAAGGATTTTATAATAATTTGGCACATTTATATTCAAGGTCACGCACAAAGGAGCATTGGTATGAAAACAGGTAGAAAACTGTTTTCGGTTTGGAAGATTTGACATATTGTTTCAATCATTTTATTATGGTAAATATAGTGTGACATTCAAATTACGATCAAATACGTTTAATCACTCTGCTCTTTATTTGCACGTCATTAACCCTAATTGGAGGCGTATTGCGTCATTATCCCTCACTGGAGGCTCATCACGTCATCAACACTCATAGGAGGCTCATCACTTCATCAACCCTCACTGGAGGCTCATCACTTCATCAACCCTCACTGGAGGCTCATCACTTCATCAACCCTCACTGGAGGCTTATCACACCATCCACCCTCACTGGAGGCTCATCACATCATCCACCCTCACTGGAGGCACATCACGTCATCAACCCTCACTGGAGGCTCATCACATCATCCACCCTCACTGGAGGTTCATCACGTCATCAACCCTCACTGGAGGCTCATCACGTCATCAACACTCATAGGAAGCTCATCACTTCATTATCCCTCACTGGAGGCTCATCACTTCATCAACCCTCACTTGAGGTTCATCACATCATCCATCCTCACTGGAGGCTCATCACGTCACCAATCCTCACTGGAGGCTCATCACGCCATCAACCCTCACTGGAGGCTCATCACATCATCCACCCTCACTGGAGGCTCATCACGTCATCAACCCTCACTGGAGGCTCATCACACCATCCACCCTCACTGGAGGCTCATCACATCATCCACCCTCACTGGAGGCTCATCACGTCATCAATCCTCACTTGAGGCTCATTACGTCATACACCCTCACTGGAGGCTCATCACGTCATCAACCCTCACTGGAGGCTCATTACGTCATCATCCCTCACTGGCGGTTCATCACGTCATCAACCCTCACTGGAGGCTCATCACGTTATCAATCCTCACTGGAGGCACATTTTGATCGTCAACCTTCGCTGGAAACACCATAGCAAGTTCATTACTCGCTAGAAATGAGTTGCATCATCTGGTAATCATATTATCGCGCTATTTAATTGCATAGTGCTTTATTCTAATGGTGTTAATTTTACATTAGAAACACCAACAAGACATAATATAGCGTCGTATTTATATGTGTCCGTTAATGCAACTTTTTTTCATATATCTATATATCGTTCGTCATAGACGAGTGGTTGTTTTTATTTCATAGTTGTACAATGTCATGTTTTAAAAGTTGCATTAAATATATTTAAATGCATCACTGTCATTGATTTTTCCTGGGTAAGACCCAACCACTCATGGCCATTCTGTGACATAGGTTCCATATGTTATACTGAGAATCGCAAACAGGATAGAGTCTTCATTTTTTATTAATTCTTTACCAAACTTGATCAGATTGAAATAGAAGCTCAATGAAAGCTCAGACATGTTTTAAAACTGGCAAGATCCGATTAGTAATACGAGTACCAGAGTTATGGCTCTTTATTTTTTAAACTTTTAAACAGTCATTATAAAATAACAATAAACAACATATCCTCTGAAATCACTTAATACATTTTGACCAAACTTCACATGGATAATGGTTTTCAAATTTGGTAACATAACAATATCAAAACATTAAATTCTCTTCTTTTCAAGAACCACCGAACAGATTTCAAACGTTTTCTTTATTAATGATCACCAATGACTAGACTAATCACGTTAGTTCAAATAAGGTCCCCGGGCCAAACATGGCTGTGCTCCGGGGGTTTAAATTGTGTCTATGGAGATTTTGCACGTTTTACATGGACTTATATACGGGAAAATATGAACAGTTTTCTTCTCCAAAACCACAAAATACAGAACTCTGATATATTGCATGCAGCATAAGCATATGGTATTTTACCAAGTTTCTTCAAATGGTGACCCTGGGGTTAAATCTAGTCCCGCTCCAAAGGTCAAAGTTTTACAAAGAGTTAAATAGGCGAATCTTCAAACAAAACCCTTGTATGGAACAACAAGAGCCAGCGTTTCAATATTTTACATTTACCATAAGCTGATGGTCCTCTACAACGTTTATTCAAATGGCGACCCTGGGTCACATATTTTACATCTAGTTAGATAGATAAAAATTTAGAGCTCTCATATATTGCATGCAGCATCAGCTTATGGTCCTTTACAACGTTTGTTCAAATGGTAAACCTCGGGTCAAATTTGGACAACACCGTAAGTCATAGTTTTTAACATAGTTATATTTGAGAATCTTTAAAAAGAATCTCTTTTCTGAAAATACAAGAGTCACAGGTTAAATATTATGAATTTACCGTTAGCTTGTGGTCATCTCCGAAGTTTATTCAAATGGCTACTCTAAGGTCAAATTTAGCTCCATCCCAGGGGTCATATGTTTTACATAAACTACTCTGCCAAGGTTGAGCAGTGAAAATATGCACTGCCATTTAGTCCCACCGAATTATCTCAGATTTTCAGAATAGTTTACTAAATGCATTATGTGATTTTCTTTTTGGACTCAATTTCTTTGAGTCACTCCCGGGATTTTTGTTTCATTCTTAACGAGCATTTAAGATTTTGAGAACAAGAACATACGGATGTATCACAAAGAACATACAGATGTATCACATAATGACCATCTGATCGTCAGTACAGGAATTTAATTATGAATATGTTTTGCTTAAATGTGGCAGTTTCATCAAATGGCAGACACAAAATTTAAATCAAACTCATTTTAGAACGCCTAAATCGGCAATATACATGATGAATGTTCGTTCTTTGACACAAATGGTGTCTGCACTTATCATGTTTTCAAATAATTGTTTAGGAAAACGCTTAGTGAACGGTTGAATATAGACTTACCGAGTCGTGATATAATGCATACACTGTGTAAAATAATAAATCCTTCAATAGAACTAGTATTCAACACATTTTCAAGATAAACTGGACTTACCTATTAACTTTTATAATGCTAACCCCTCTTCCTCCGAGACCCAGGTTTTCGTTTCGTAATTTGAAAATAAAACCGGGAATTCAAGAATTTCATAATAAATTTGTTTTAGTTCCTGCTGATAAAGCAGATAATAATATAATTATTGTTTGACGCCTACATTACGTCCATGTTTTATCTCTGAAACCCAGTAGTACTGATTCGTATACTCCAGTTCAATCTAATGAGGATGATGTTGTTTCCACACATCATTCGGTGCACTACTTTCAAGGCTGGGTAGACGAAAAGCAAAACAAACCGCCGACTAGTATGTACTGGATTCCTAAATTACATAAAAATCTTCATAAGGCCCGCTTTATTTCAAATTCTAGTGCCTGCACCACCACAAACATCTCCATACTTTTACTGCCGTAAAGATCACTTTAAACAATTGTATGCTACTACCCCTTGCACAACAAATTAGAGAATCTCCATTTGTTACCACAGGCAGACGGCGCGTACCCTACCCCGCCCACACCCTACCCACCTCTACCATCCCCCCTCGCTCTACTACCCCCCTTTCCATCTGTTTCTCTACTACCCCCATACAAATGTTTTCAATGACATACTGTAAACTGTTCTACTTGGTTTTCCATGTAAAAAAAATAAAAAAAAATAAAAATACATACTCTTTTTACCATATAAAGGTGTCTTACTCTTTGATAAAAACAACTATAGACCTCGCTTAAAGCCTTGCTGTGCTTGTATTTTTGGTCATATCATCGTCATTTCGATTCGAATCAATCAGGTACATATTATAACAAATAGTCACAACACTGATTTCTTCAATGTATCCTTTATATCGCATCAGCGAAACGTCAAAGTCGTTTGAAAGCAGGTAGACTACGATATGACCTAACCAATGCATTTTTTTCTATGTACATGGTACGGTACTTGGAAATATGTTTCTTCGACGACTCCCGCATAAAAATGCAACGTGATCGTTGAAAGAAAACCGTTTAACAACACTCACTTCCAGGAGTAATCACAGACGCTGCAATCGAGTTCTGTCACAAACGGTTATTTGTTTATCGTTACGATTCGCCATTGTTGAAAATAAGTCACCCGGATTGGTCCAGTCTCCTTTCCGGTCGCCTTGTACCCAGCTTCATATCGTAAGTATAAAGGTAACAAGGAAACCAGTAATTTAATTCAACATGGCGAATCGTAACGGTAAACAAATGACCGTTTCTGAAAGAACTCGATTGCAGCGTCTGTGATTACTCCTGGAAGTTCTTTGTACCGGTGAGTGTTGTTAAACGGTTTTCTTTCAACGATCACGTTGCATTTTTATGCGGGAGTCGTCGAAGAAACATATTTCCCTATACCGTACCATGTACATAGAAAATGCATTGGTTAGGTCATATCGTAGTCGACCTGCTTTCAAACGACTTTGACGTTTCGCTGATGCGATATAAAGGATACATTTAAGAAATCAGTGTTGTGACTATTTGTTATAATATATACCTGATTGATTCGAATCGAAATGACGATGTTATGACCAAAAATACAAGCACAGCAAGGCTTTAAGCGAGGTCTTATTTGTTTTTATTAAAGAGTCAGACACCTTAATATGGTATAAAGAGTTTTTTTGTGTTTTGTTTTGTTTTTTTTTACATGGAAAAACCAAGTAGAACAGTTTACTGTATGTCATTGAAAACATTTGTATGTGGGTAGTAGAGAAACAGATGGGAAGAGGGGTAGTAGAGAGGGGGTGGGGGTAGTAGAGGCGGGTAGGGTGTGGGCGGGGTAGGGTACGCGCCGTCTGCCTGTGTTTGTGACAAGTGAAGTTGGGCAGCGACATCAAAGAGAATTCCGCATGCCACTGACCTTGATCGGCGGTTCGCCTCGTGAGACGCTGCCGTCAATCAATTTTGACACGGCTGGAAAAATGCGTGTAACTAACTACACGCGGTGTATAATAAGTGTACATTCGACTCGGCTTATTGTTCGTGTACATCATGACCTCGCCAAGGCATGAACGAGCGTATCTCAGCGACGATTTTCGAAATTCAATTATAAAACACATGACCGAAAGTGGTGGAAATCAATTAAAGGATATTTTTCCCGCGGGGTACCTTAATTAATGTTGCAACAACTCTTGGTATACACTAGCTGCGAGATCTTAGTATAAGATAGAGGAAATGAAGAGAAATCTTCACTATTAAGAAACCAAAAGGGAGGGAGCGTATCGACCGATCGCGTTTTCTTAGTGGTGAAGATTTCTCTTCATAGACTCTATTCGGCTTAGTGTTTACGATAGGTTGTATCGGTAGTCTCTATATAGGTCACACTCTAAACCATGAAGAGCGATGGTAGTAAAATCTTCATGAATAAATGGTGCAAGTATTTGAAATTCTGAGCCATCTGATTGGTTTAAGAAGTAGAGTAAACACTAATGGTGTGTACCTCCCATAGAGTACATACTACCATAAGAGCCACGATTCTCACGTCTATGTATACACTACCCAATTCTAAAATAATTATACGGTGCCAAGCAGAAGCAATGAGGGCAGAACAAATGTTTGACACGCATTTTGACAGGTCAATCTGGTGACGTTCAATTTTCATTGGACAATAGTAACACGTACGCTGGCACATCTCGGGCCAATCGTAACTGATCAAGCAGGCTCTCAAAATGCCACTTTTGATGTAAAATCAGGGTCTTGATGCGCTTAAATTTTGATGATATCCAGGTAAATGCTTGTCGTTTTCAACAGGGCGAGGAAGATCAAGACAGTACAACACAGACAATCTTTTGATTCGGCGCAAAGTGGAGTTTCTCTAACTGCTTTACAAATTTAATCAGGAAGTTCGTCAGAAAAGAATATAACCCCTTGGGTTTACAGCGCACTGCATGTTTAGTGATTGACCCCTCTACAGTCAGTCATTACGCTTCACTTTTCACTTGTGCGATGACTGGACTACCTCTTGGGACTCTATGATTGTACCTACTGAGACCCCAACTAAGGGAGGTGGGTGCATGAGCTTTCGTCCCTCGGGTTTTCTGGTCGTACCCTAGATTGGTCTTCTCTTTAGCTGCAACCACTATGGTTGTTCAGTACGATTCTGGATACATCCTGAGATGTTTATTATTTTGTATGTATATCTTTAGTTGGTTTCTCTGGATGTGGACTTTATTGTTAGAGATTTCCTTTTGATTGGATTTAGTTTTGTTTACACTGTCTTGTCTATTTGGGCGCTGAAGACAGGATAATAGCGAGGATTGTGCGCATATAAAGTCGATTCAAGCTAACCAGCAGGTCTGATTGCCTACTGACCGTTCCAAGTCGGTAACCCTGTCTTCACCACCCTTTCTGTTGTTTTTTGTCTCTTTCATTGTAGTTTCAAGTCCTTGTTTGCAGTACAGTGCGGACCTACGATGCCATTGCGTTCGGACGCTGTGGTTTCTATAGGAACCTATATATCATTTTGTTGTGCAAGGCGTAGTAAAACTAATGAAAACTCTAGGATTAAAAATTCAGGAGACGTTCTTGATCAAATTTGTAATAAACGTCAAGTTTCATCTATAATTACTTATGACTTCTCTACACTATATACAACCTTAACACATCACCTTATCAAAACAAGCATATTGCTCTGATTCAAACAAAATCTCGCTAGAGAATAAACTACATATTTGGCCTGTAATAATATCAAATCTTTGTTTTCTAACAGCAGTTAAGACAATTTACATTGTGGACTTGCCAAGAAGTTTGTGAAGCCCTCATTTTCCTATTAGATAACATTTTCTTCAGGTATGGAACTACCGTTTATAGAAAAAAAACTGGCATCCCTATGGGTACGAACTGTGCATTTCTTGTCGCAGATTTGTTTTTTGTATTGCAGTGAAAGAGATTTCATGTTGAGTTTTTCTTCCGATACTCAAGCAGATGAAATTAAAGTCTTAAATGACACCTCTCGGCATTTGGATGACATATTGAACATTTACAATCTTTTCATTCCTACTATGGTTAATAATATCTATCCTAAGGAACTTCAGCTCTACAAAGCTAACATTTCGGATAATGTCGTTTCTTTTCTTAATTTACATCTGTCTATTAAAAATGGCGAAATAATTAGTAAAATCTATGACAAGAGAGATGATCTTAATTTGGATATTGTTAATTATCCCCATTTAGATTGGGTTGTTCTCCGAACTACTTCCTATAGGGTCTATGTTTCTCATCTTATTCGTTTCTCTAGAGCTTGTTGTCGTGTTGAGGACTCTAATTTTCGTAATATTTGTATATCTAAAAAGCTAGTCCAGCAGGGCTACCGTTACTATAAAATTCGAAAACCTTCGCAAAACTTTGGTAACGCTGATCTACTTTTAAAATATAAAAGTAATTTAAGAACTCTTCTGCGACAAGGACTATCACAACCTGACTTTTATGTTGATGCGATGTACAAACTTCATAAGATCCTCGGTCATAATCACTTTCATACAATCTGTATTCAACTTCTTAAACAGTTTATCAAATGTGGTTATGACCCTATCATTTTGCAACGTACTGAATGTTTAGTGGTTGACCCATTTGCTGTTCGCCACTATGCTTTCCTCTTTGTGCGATGACCGGACATATCGTGGACCCTATGATGACGTCTACCTAAATCCTTACAGGACGTTAGCGTTTGATGTTTGTCTTTAATCTTGTCTTATCGTACCCTTAACGGTTTGTTCTCTTGTTGCTCTGGCTACTGCCAAGTCATTAAGTACTTACTTTGTGGCTTTCTAGGCTTTTGTTTTATATTATATATACATGAGCATTGATGTTTTTTACTTATATTTCCTATCAACGCTGCCTTATTTGTTAGAGATTATAACCTGGCGGGGATATCTTTATTTACACTGTCCCGTTTATTGGGATTACAATGGGGTAAGAGTGAGGAGGTTTGGTGCACCCTAGAACCTAGTTTAAACCCCAGCAGACTATAGGTGTTCTTTGTTTGTTTGTGTGTTTGTGGTTGACTTTCGTCCTTGCATGCTACATTTCCTGTTCGATTTGTATATGTACTTTTACACAAACAAATAAAAGAAATGACATTTTGTTTTCTAGAATTGCGGACGTCCGACCGTCGGCCCGGCGAACAAGTTTCCTGACCTATTAACATATATGGCTTGACGTAAGCCGATCATCCCAAAATCTGTTTGTTTGAATGTTGTTTAAGGGTCATAAACACATAACACAACCGCAGATAGAACGGAAAACGGATCGTCCTACCTTTACTAACAAATAAATTCGTAAGGTTCCTTAACGAGCTCGAATGATGAATTACACTATACACAACCGCCCGGTTGACGGACGAGGCTAAGGGAAAGTGTCTTGCCCGAGAACACACTTACAAAACTTAGTGGCGCCGGTGAGGCTTGACCCTAGGTCAACCGTTCTCAAGTGAATCGTGATATCCACTGGGCTACACCAGTCCCAAACGTTGAACATGTTATCCATTCCAATTAAAAGGTAACATTGTAAAGGGTATGATTTTAGATAATTCACGACCAGTCAAGTAGAGGAAGAACATATGACCAGACGATGCCATCGGTCACTGACTCTTCCTGAAGGTTTATGGAGAAATTGTTTCTAAAGAGCAAATTCTGCGGAGCTAATTCTGAGGAGAAAAATGAAACTACCGTTTGTAGACAGAGTGTTGGTATCTCTAGGGTACGAACTGTGCACCTCTTGTCGCTCCTATGCTAACGAAAGTATGAATAGAAGTCGATCATGAAGTGTAGTATTCACAGGTATCCATGAGTACGAACTGCACCTCTTGTCGCAGATTTGTTTGTTCTTGCTATGAAGGAGTGTTGAGTCTTTCATCAGATACTCAGGCAGATGTACTTAAAGCCTTTAACACCTCTCGTTATCTGGATGACATGTTGAACATTGACACTCATTTCTTTTCCACTATGGTTAATACTATCTATCTTAAAGAAATTCAAATCAACAAAGCTTCTTTTATTGATTTACATCTATATATTTAAAACGGTAATATAATTAGTAAAATCCATGACAAGGGAGATGATTTTGATATTGATATTGTTAATTATCCCCACTTAGATATGGGTGTTCCCCGAGATACTTCTTATGGGGTATATGTTTCTGAACTTATTCGTTTTTCTATTCGTAATCTTTGTATAATTAAGAAGACTGCAAAATGTTATTATCGTAATCTACTTGATCTATTTTTAAAATATAAAAGCACGATCGCAACCTGACTTCTATGGTGATGTGATTTACAAACTTCGTAAGATGCTTGGTCGTATTCACTTCCATACGATTTTTATTAAACTCAATAAAAACGAGTCTGCTACTTTTATCTATTATTTGATTTTTACTTCCTAGGGATTTCCTTTTCAATTTACTGATATTCACACTAGCATTTGTTTAGTGCTGTGAGGTGGCCGTAAAATGTTGCCCCGACTATAAATCAGTAGTGATATCAATTACTTGTCCTTTTTGATCATCAAGCCCAGTCTTTCTGCCGGCTTTAATGTAAAATATCGCTTAAGCCAGTGCTAGGAGTCGTGAGAGGTGTTGCACTCGACATTACCTCTCATGAACAGACTCAATAAAACGAGTCAGCTACTTTTATTTCTTGTTAGTTTTTGTTGCTTCCAATGGATCCCTTTTTCAGTATTTATTGTTAAAAAGTTTATTAAAAAGATTTATGATCCTATCATTTTGCAACGCAGTGCATGTTTAGTGGTTGACCCTTTTACAGTTCGCCATGTGCTTTCCTCCTCTTTGATTGTGCGATGACTGGACAGATTGTAGACCCTATGACGACTTTTATCTAAATACTCAAAGGACGGTAGCTTTGATGCTTGTCTTAAATATTGTCTTTTCTTAATGGTTTAATCTCTTGTTTCTTTGGTTTCTGCAAAGTCAGTGAGTATTTGCTGTGTAGTATTTTGTTCCACCATGCCTTTTGAAATGAAAAATATGGCGTGTATGAAGTACTTTGTCAATCAATATCACTGCTTTCTCAAAGGTTTATAT
The DNA here is from genome assembly GCA_037043455.1 of Cyrtodaria siliqua. Taxonomy (NCBI): domain Eukaryota; kingdom Metazoa; phylum Mollusca; class Bivalvia; order Adapedonta; family Hiatellidae; genus Cyrtodaria; species Cyrtodaria siliqua. The sequence goes on along the minus strand of JAWPHD010000274.1, from coordinate 151,434 downwards.
CTCGTAGTTACATGGGCAAAATGCCTGACTCTTACAGTGACTGACTGTACCAGTTCAGCATATAAAACCCATAACATGCAAATGTTTGTTGACGATGCATTCTTCAAGTGATATGACTTTTGTCAGTGGTTAAACCTTTCTTGCCCAAACATCTTCTAAAGCTACTTGTTAGTAAGCCAATGTCAAAAAGAAAATGAGGCAAGATGTTTCCTTTGTCATTGTTCTGTGTGTGTTTGTGGTTGACTGTGATCCTTAAATGCTACATTTCCTGATTGACTTGTATATCTATGTTTACATCAGAAACATCCATACAAAACTTCCACTACAAATCAGTAGTGTTATTACTTACTCAGTGATCCTATGGGATCATCAAGCCCAATTTGTGTGGCTTTAAAGTAGAATATCGCTTAAGCCGGTGCTAGGAGGCGTGAATGAAAGGTGTTGCGGTTTACATTACCTCTCATGAACAGACTCAATAAAACCTAGTCTGCTACTTTTATCTCTTGTTTGGGTTTGTTGTTTCCCAGGGAATCGGATCCACTTTTCAGTATGTATTCTATTACCATCAAATTGTTGATAGCATTCTTCTAGTTCATCTTCGGAATGTCCAGCAAACGCAGACATATGCTCTCTTTGATTTAGCAGCATTACATTTATTTTTATTTATTTTGTTGTTGTCTTCTTCTTCTTCTTCCGCGTTAAGGGTAAAAATCCTGACGGAATGTCTAGTACCCTGTGTTAAAACTGTGTTGCCCGATAAAACAGCTGGTTATTTACAGATTAAAACTATTTACATGAATATGGAAGACTACTGGTGGACTGGCAGGGACCCGATCTCTGCCGTGAACCCTTTAATGGTCTGGCAGTCTTTGACCCTTTCTGGTAGTAGGTTCCAATCCCTGACTGTACGTGGGTAGACGCGTTTTTATAGACATTGGCTGTCGCTGGCATTTGGAAAATTCTGTTCTGGCCACGGGTTCTGTTGTCGTCCCGGACGAGAAGGTTCTCAGGCACCTCAACAATACTGTTGTGTTGCCTATCTTGAATATCATGGTGATCCTGGCTAGGTAGCGTCGGTGTTTTAGCGGGTCCCAACCAAGGTCATGTAACATCTGGGTTACACATTCGGGAGTGCGGTCTGTGTAACGGTTATGGACAAACCTAGCTGCCTTCCTCTGAACTTGTTCGAGTGTATGTACTTCTGCGGCTGATGCAGGGTCCCAGACAGTGAACGCATATTCCAGCGTTGGCCTTACAAGAGTTGTGTAGGCTGCGCTTTTGACCTGGGGTGTGCTATCGCCGAGGTTCCGCCTCACAAAGCAAAGTGTGCGGTTGCCTTTAGCAGCAGTATTTGTGACGTGTTTCTTCCATATGAGGTCATCGCTGATGGTAACTCCGAGGTATTTACTACTGCCCGCTGTTTGTATGTCCATGAAGAGTGTAGGTTGTTTCTAATAGGTGTCGCTTGTTGAGGAATATACGGAGTACAGTGCAACTTCTCCGGATGAAAATTCATCTGACAATCCCTCTCCCACTTCTCAAGTGCTGTAAGGTCCTTCTGTAGGAGGTCAGCATCTTGTTGGTTCTTGATGAAGCGGAAGAGGAGGCTGTCGTCTGCGAAGAGGTGGGTGTCGGAAGAGGTCACACAGTTTGGCAAATCGTTAATGTAAGCGAGAAATAGCAGGGGCCCGAGCATTGTTCCCTGTGGCACTCCGGATACAACATCTGCTTCTGATGATTTCTCTCCTTCCAGCAGGACCTGCTGCTTCCGGTTGGATAGGAATGACTGGATCCATCCACTGGTCTTTCCTCTGACTCCGTAATAGTCCAATTTATGCAGAAGGCGCTGGTGAGGTACCCTATCGAAAGCCTTCGCGAAGTCTTAAATGATAACGTCAACCTGGCCCCTTCCCTGGAGTCTTGGGTCTCACAGGAACGTCTGGCATGGAAATCATGTTGGGCGTCTGTGAGGACTGCATGCTGTTCGAAGAAGCGCATCACTGAGCTGTAGACAATATGCTCTAGGACCTTGCAGACCACAGATGACAAGGAGACAGGTCGGTAGTTTGATGGTAGGTGCTTTTCTCCTTCTTGAAGACGGGGACAACCAAGGCATCCCGCCAATCCTTGGGTACTTCTCCTCTGTCCAATGAGAGCTGATATAGTCGTGCTTGAACAGGGGCGAGTTCATACGCGGCTAGTTTAAGGATGGCAGTTGAAATACAGTCTGGACCTGTGGCTTTGTGGGGGTTTAATCCAGCGAGTTGTTTGCGTACGCCATTGCAGTGAACTTTAATGTCGTCCATGGTTTGGTGTGGGCTGGGTCCCTTGTCTGGTATAGAAGACATGTCTTCCTCAGTAAAGACTGATTTGAACTGGTCGTTCAGGATCTCGGCTTTGCTGTTACTGTGGCTGTGAATGAAGCCGTCTTTGTTCCTTAGGGGGCTACTCCAAACGATTCTTGTTTCCTGGATTTGAGGAAGGACCAGAATTGCCTTCTTGAATGCTCATAGTTTGCGCTTGGTTAGCTTCCGGAGATGACTATCTATCCATGGATGAGTGAATTTTGCAAGTTTTTTTTTGAGTGGGTACATGGTCCTGGATGACTCTGTCAATGGCTGCCTTGATATCGGTCCACCTGGCATCGGCTGAGGAGAATGTCTGGTTCATGAAAGAATCACCATAGCTAGTCAACGTCTCCTTGATTCCTTCTGTGTTCGCCTACTTCCATAGGTAGATGGTTCTCTTCTTGGGGCGGGCGCGGGCTACTTGCATTGCCAAGTCGAAAAAAAAGCACGATGTCGTGGTCACTTTTCTCTTTATTGAATGGTATTGGTTTGCAGCGATCCGTAAAGCTGGGATGAGAAGTCAAGATGAGATCAAGCGTATTTTCTATCTGATTGGGAAGTTCACCATCTGTTCGAAACCAAGGTCTGATGTTAGGTCTAGAAAGTGTTGGTTGACTGTCCGGGGGTAGTGTTTGGTAGATGGGATGGAGTTGTCTTTCCATGAGATGTCTGGCAGGTTAAGCTCTCCCCCTACTACAAATATAGCTCCCTGGCTGTCTGATCGGATATTGAGTAATTCAGAACGAGTGTTCTCTAAGTATGCTTCATCAGTGCGGGAAGGTGGTCTATAGTATGATCCGATGATGACCTTCCTCATTGACCTCGTCTTGATGGCTCCTGTGATCAGTTCCGCGGTGCTACTGCATTTAATATCAGTTATGTTGAGTTCTCTTTTGACTGCTAGTAGAACACCTCTATTGCGTATTATCGGGTCTATCGTTACGATGAACATCAAAACCGAGACTCTCTTCAAATATTTCGGAGGAGTTCACATCGCTGCTTAACCAAGTTTCGGCCCCATTGATGATATCAGGACGATTTGATTCAATTAGTGTCGAGATATGCTTTGTTTTCTTATTCGCGCTCTGGAAATTGATGCAAAGTTATCGTTATGAGCTGCTGTTTCTACTCCGTCTTGTAGCATGCGATGGTTTTGGGGATAATGCTGTTGTTGGACTACCAAAGGAGCTAAATGTTGTATTAGATGTGTCTGATAAAGATGTGTGGGATGGCACCGAAGAACTAAGATATTCTTCTGTAGTGGAACTTACTCCCATAAGATAGACATTATTAAACTAACATTGTTTTCTTAATAAAACGATGTGTATATCAACAATTTTTGAAGCCATTTTTTAATCTAGAAAGGTGCATTTTTCCACTTAATTGTCCTTTCGACCTATAATGATTTTGACCCCTTTTATATGCCATTTACGCTGCCTAAAAGTTTACAAATATCATTTTATATATTTAAAGGTGCATATGTACTCCTTTCATTGTTAAAATTCCCCAAAAAAGCGGTGTTCTAATAAAGAAACTATAAAAATAAACGTCTTTGGTCAGTTACCTTCACCTGGATACCGTTAGGTTACATATATATTCTCAATTGAATATTGCATTTTCTTAAAAACGTCCCCCGTCTTTTAAGAAAAATAAAAGTTACGACTTTCCGCGACTATTTCCGATCGTCCTCCGGAAATTTCCGGAGGTCACGTGGTTTGAATAATTTATGCAGATCAGAATGTTGTAAACAAAAATGGCGGAGTCATCACCCCCACGAAAAAAGTTGAAACGGCAATCGAATCGGAGACTAAAAGAAGAAGGAAGAACAGGGATCGAGAACATCAGAAAACAAGAGTGTTTTTGGGATCAGAGTGAAATCGCTGGATATTAATTAAACAAGAAAACCAGCTGACGAACGACAGAGCAGTTGCGACCTTTTTGATCGATCAGTAAGTTCAGTTTGTATTTTCTTCACGCTTGATGAGGGAGCAATAAGGATCATAGTATACATGGTATTAGCTCTGTTTTATTACATACATACATGCGACGGTGTGATGAAAATAACTTCTACTGGTCGGTAATGTTGTCTTACAAATTACCTTCAAAATTAGACAAAAGCTTATTGTTCGTCCTTCATTGGGTTCGTACCCATGTCAACTAAACAAACATATAGACGTTATAATTTCAGTATTTTGTTTTTTTACAATACTACGGTTTATGTTTTAAGAAACATTCATGTCCTTTTAGTTTATGTAAATTTTCAGATCCAGGAAATCCACAAAAGTAAAAAAAATGTGTATTTGTCATTTTAGTAGGCATATTTGATTTTAGATATTTTATTTTTTGTTATTATTAATTATGACAGCTACAGACAAACTTGTGACAATGAAGCTGAACCTGTCCCAGTATACGATTTTGCAGTGCCTGGGCCCTCAGGCTCAGGATTGACATCTACTCCAGAGCTGAAATTTCTACATAAACTTGATGAAGGTGCTGAGAAAACTCCCTCTGTTTCTGAGATATCTGCTGCTGATTCAGAAAGGTAATTCATAATGCATTTGCTTAATGAACATATCTCCAATACAGATGGCTTCGCTGTTAAATTGTGACATTATCATACTAAGTATGGGTGCAACGATTAATCGCGATACTTTCTCTCAAGATACACATGTATACCGCATTTTGGGGTCTGTATCGCGATATGGTAACGATACACAAATAAGCATAAACTTGCTGTTATTTACAGAAATAATCTCAAAATTATTTGTAACAATGAACTTTCTTATTTTTGGGAAATTATTTGAGTTGATTGAAATGTTTATTAATGCAAGCAGCTACTGTATTTACCCCCCATATGTCAATATTTTGACTTGTTTTGTGAAAATACGATATTATTTAATAATGAAACTGTGTATCGCGATACGTATAATATAGTCAGTCAAGTATCGCGATATGTATTGTATGATGAGCATAGTGTATCGTTGCATCCCTAGTACTAAGTTAAAATGTTATATACCATGGAGTAAATGCTGTTCTGCATTTAGTGGCTATACACTAAATATTTATTGATGACTTATTTTGTTTATATGTTACGGTGATGTTATTCGTTAATTATTTTTTTCCTAACAATTTTGAGTATGAGACCAGTAGCCAATGCAGTAGAAAATTGTGCTGTATTGAAACAAATTAAAATAAACACAGCTTACAAATAATTCACAATAATGTGTTGCAATATTAAACAGATTGTAATAAACCAGTTCATGTATATACAAACTAAAATATCTTTGAAAATCATGTTTAGTCATTTTATAGTTCAATGCGTATTCAAGCCATTGCCTCATTGAACTGCTATTTCTATTAACAAACTGGAGCCAAACTTTATTTCTCACATCTTGTCACAGGAGTACAGCTGAACTAGAAGGGTTTCATCAGCACATATTGATGTATTGTGCAAAGCGATTTGCATACACGCCGCCAGTATATCGAACCAGGAACTTGTTAGCAGCTCTGGACCATAACAAAAACAGTGACCGGGAGATACAAAAAAACAGAGATGGAAGCATAAGGTAGATTTGTTGTAACCATATTCTCTCCCCCAACGATTTACGATTAAATATACTACTAAAAATTCTAAATTTTGGCAATTACATCTTTAATAAAAGGCCACAAGTTGTATTGATTTGGAACTTTGCATGACGTGTAGTCCTAAATAGACTTCAGTTTTTTTCGACGTCGAAAATGGGACCTGAAACGTTTCTGATTTCCCTTAATTGAATTGAATTGGTGTTTTAAGACGCACCAACACATGAAAGGTTATATGGCGCCTAACATAAATGAACATGCCAGGCTCATCCTCCATGTACATCGAAATAAAATATGGAGAATGGGTCTAGAACCTTGCAGAGCTGCAAATCCTATTGTAGACACTCCATTTACGCTGGAGCCACGTTTATTATTTTTCTGCCAGTGCTCTAGTGATATGAACGAGACGGCACCTGAAACAATGCAGGAGTCATGATGAAGACCTTTAATGAACATGAACAAAAAATGATAAAATAAACATGAATTTGAGGGGGGGGGGGGGGGGGAGCGGTTCTACCCCTCTGCCTACCCTTCCAACAGGATCTGCAGTGGCCCTATTCTTTGCTCCGGAACCACACGGGGCTGATTTCCCTTCAAACACCATACAAATGCTTCGTACCATCATCACAATCCAACAATCCTTTTAGGAGAATTAGGGCAGACAAGATTTGCGACAGATGAAAATACCGGGAAAAAAAATGTCTATCACTGTGGTGTAACCATGGGTGATCTATCAAAAATCAAACTTTTTTATGTCAGTAGAGAGCTTCTTAGTTGCCTTTCTTTGGTAAAATAGATGAACACATTTATTACAGATATCACAGAACGTGGAATAAGAAGTCGGGAAGGTGGTCTGTGCACCCATGTAGGGTAAAGAAATCGTATGAATACACCAAAGACATCATAGAAAGTGCCCTAATTCTGAGAGTAAATGACAAGATAGGAATGAGCAGAAAGCAGGCTTTGGAAGATACTGATCCAAGAAGACTCTCAAAAACCGTAGCGCCAGTAGAGCCTCCAGCAACCCTCACACTTGTTGAGCAAAGGGTATCCATATTTCAATAGAATAGAGTGAGGGATATTTACACAGACTGCGATTGGATAGTGTTGGTCATGCCTATCTATAAACTTTCCATTTCGAACCATAAAATACAACGAGGACCGACTGAATGATTTTAGCTCTAATGATCACAGATCCGCAGAGCTTATACCATGGCGAGTCGTCCGTCTGTCCGTAAACCTTTTTGTAGCGACTACTCCTTTGCAACTACAGGATGGGTTTTCATGAAACTTTACAGGAATGTTGCCCATAATGTCCAGTTGATCCTAGCAAAAATTCATGTTCATGTGAAATCCAAGATGGTCGCCAAAGCTAATAAATAGATTTTTAAAAAACAAGTTGGTAGCAACTGCTTCTTGAAAACTCGAAGTGATATTGATTTAGGACTTTTTCTAAAATGATCAGCATGACATGATGTTGGTCCTTGTCAAAAGTCATATTGATTCAACGGCTGCCCAGCGGCCATTTTTTACATAGTTATATAGTAGAAACTGTAGCAGACTCCTCTGAAACTAGTTGGATTTTCATGAAACATCACAGGAATGTTCCTCTTGATGGCAAGTTGATGTGAGCAAAAATTCAGGTCAGTCGGAAATTTAACAAAAATAGACTTGAAAATTCAATTTTGTGCAAACCAAAAGCAGCCATCTTTGTTTGCATAGTTATATAGGAAAAACCTGTGGGGACTACTCCTCTGAAACTACTCGATGGATTTTCATGAAACTTTACAGGAATATTGGTCTTGATGTCTGGTTGGCCTGAACTTCAAGATGGCCACCAAGGCTAAAAATAGATTTTATAAGTACAACTTTGTGGTTACCATGTGTTATTGATTTGGTACCTTTACCAAAATGGCTAGAATGGCATGAAATTGGTTCTAAACATTATTTTCGTTTGACACATGGCCACCATCACCCATCTTGGTCGACACAGTCAGGTTGGAAAGACTTGTGGCAACTACTCCTCTGAAACTACTTGAAGGATTTTCATAAAACTTTACAGGAATGTTACTCTTGTTACAACAATGACTTCTGAGAAACATTGAAAATAAAACGTATTTACTCGGACGTCTGTAAGGGCTGCTTCGACTTCAAACATGCATCCTCCAAACACGGCCACAACAAGAGCTTGTATTGTTCAATGATTAACAAATACTGCCCCTTCAAATAATGGCATACACACTTTATAAAAACTTATGATACCATCCCAAGATTTAGCTGTTCAGATCTTCACGAGAGCATTTCAAGGTCATGGACCTCTTGTTACATCGAGAACGCATTTCTTTGAAACAATGCTTTTGTGTCCACTCAGTAACTTGTGAAGGACTTCTATTGATTTTGGGGCCAGTAGGTTATTGAAAAGCACAAAGAAGGTGCTTTATTTGCGATGACATTTATTATGTGTGAAATAGTTAACCGCGACAACGTTCATGAATGAAGTTTCTGACTAGGTATCTATTTCTTAGTCAAACTGATCAAATATTTATTTCGTAGAAAATTTGAAAAAACATTTTGAACTGTCATTGTTGTTCCTTTTTATACGCTCCTTTGAAAAACGGGAAGTATTATGGCATGGGGTTTTCCGTTACGAATAGCCATCGTGGACGTTTACTTCAAAACAGAACGCCCACTCTCGTGGAACTCCATAGGCACATTTCCCCTAGATATGAAAATTGTCTCTATTTGTTTTTGGGGTCAAGGTCACCATTACCTTATATGGTAGTTCACTTTCGTCGCAATAACTTCGAAAGCATAACACAAACACCACCTCATGAAACTTCATCATTGGTGATTTTTGATTTTCATCGGTGGGGTGAGGGGATATTGTCCTTGGTGAAAGTAGAAACACTGTAGTGTTCGGGGTGACTTGTCAAAGTTGCCACGTCATTTATAGAAATATGTACTACGTGTGATAACTATTCCATGTGATAACTTAAAAGCGCAACATAAAACTTCATTGGAATATTGCCTTGGTCGGAGGAACCCTGTTGCTTTTGGGGGTCACACAGTCAAAGCCACCTCATATAAACATCCATTATACCAAGCAATAACTCCAGAGTGCAACACCTACAATCATGAAACTTTACATACATGTTGCCTTTGGTGAGTGAAGAAACCATATTGCTTTTGGGTTAGTAAGGTCAAGGTGACCATCACCTCATGCACATACATTCTACATAACTCCCGAAGTATGACGGCTTCAAGGTGCAATGTCCTTGGGTGAGAGGAGGAAGCCTATTTGTAGGTTTAATACCAAGGTCACCGTGTACACATTCTGCATGATAACTTCATTGTCCTCGGTGAGAGATGGAAGCCTTTTGTCTGGGTTCAGTAGGTTATCAAGGTTATCAAGGTCACAATGACCGTATCTTGAGAAACATGTAGCTTGTAACAATGAAATTAATAATGCCAGTGTTAAAATAAATAAAATAAGGTAACATTGGTGACCGGATATTGAAAAATGTAATTTACTATTATACCACTCCTATTATGGATAGTAGGTCAAATGTCACAATATGACCTGATCATAAAACATTCTTTCCCAGCAGTTATTCATAAACTATTTGACCGCATTTTTTGGGTCAAATTTCATGTTGATCCAATACCTAGGAAATGCTGTTAACATAAAATAAAATCCATAGCAAATGGGTGTGTAATGCGCAATTATTTTTTTTTTGACATTTTGTTTTAAAACGTCTGTGCATTATCAGCACATTATTGTTGTTGTAAAGTATTGCATCATTGACATTACTATCGGTATAAGATTCTCACAAGTATTTAGTGATACAGTTGTTTTATTATATACTGTACAGTGATTTTATGATTCAAATAAATAATTATATTTTCATTGTTTATATTTTTACATGTGAAATACCGAAGATGACGTAATGCCGCTGTTGACATCATTATTTTTTCCCATTATGTTTTCTCTGCATAATAAGTTTCAAGATTTTGAGCATCTAATAAATAGAATATTTGTTGGTTTGTCGTGAATATAGGATTTGTTTTCATCTCGAAATAAGAAGACTCAAATATTTTCACTCGTTCTAAGGTACTCGTGAAAATATAAGTTTTCTCACTTCTCGATGAAAATAAATCCTATATTCCCTCCAAACCAATATATAACACTAAAAGTTTTTTGAAAAATACGTGTTTTTTTATTGGCTTTTTTATGTAGTAAATACTAGTCAATATTGATCTCATCAAGCCTTTTTAATGAGAGTAAACTGCGATATATGTAACAAACTTCTTAAAATTATGACGAAACCAACATCTAGTCTGTACATCTTTATTTATATATTTACAGTGGTGAATACTATATTTTAAAATATATGCATTTATTAAAAAAAATGACATAACATGAACTAATAAATTCTTTATAAGAACTAGATCTAGTATTTGTTTTGTTATAATTGGAATAAGTTGTGTAAATGGTACACAAAATATTAGAGACATTAAATTTGTTCAAACCATTTGTAAAAAAAAGTTGGCCAGACTTATAACAGATGCCAAATAATTAGGCTTCATGTCTAACCCACAAATATACAGGTCAATTCAATTGGGGGTTAACGGCGCACCAACACAAGAAAGGTTATATTGCGCCAAACAGGGATGAACATGCCAGGCATCTAACAGTACTGCAGTACATTGCCACTCAATATTGAGTTATGAGAGACGGTACAATATAACCAAATCTAAATATCAAGCAATATGTAAGGTTGATTATGGAAATACTATGGAGAAATATAATAGTGTCCCTTAAACAAAGATGAAATATAAAAATGCTTAAAGTCATCAAATGGTAATAACAATGGCTTGATAATGATTTACAAATAAAATAAAAACACCATGCCTGCACTGTGAGTTCCCAGACATCTCTCCAAAATGATGTGGAAGACACTATAAACATTACACTAAACGTGCATAGTACACTTCGAACTAGTTTTGCTCTGAATGAATGAAATAGGGGTTTACGCCCGTTACCACATCATGTTAGGTTATATTAGGACCGCAACCTTAGATGAAATTCCTCATCAGACATGTCGCTGACAGAAAGCAAACTCACGGGCAGAGGTCTGTATATGCTATATCCACAATCAATCATATTACTACACTATCTATTGCACGAATAGCACACTATTGTGCCCTGAATGAGCGGAACTGTAAACATTACCGCTACACAAATAGTGCACAATATGCTGTACCGCGACTGAGGGGAATGAACTATAAACAAATAGTGCACAATATGCTGTGCCCCGCCTGAGGGGAATGAACTATAAACATTACCGCTACACAATATGCTGTGCCTCGACTGAGGGGAATGAACTATAAACCTTACTACTGCACAATATGCTGTGCCCCGACTGAGGAGAAAGAACTATAAACATTACCGCTACACAGGGGAATGAACTACAAACCTTACTACTGCACAAATAGTGCACAATATGCTGTACCCCGACTGAGGGCAATGAACTATAAACCTTACAACTGCACAAATAGTGCATAATATGCTGTGGCCTGATTAAGGGAACTACAAACCTTACCACTGCACAATATGCTGTGCCCCGACTGAGGGGAATTAACTATAAACCTTACAACTGCACAAACAGTACACAATAAGCTGTGCCCCGACAGAGGGGAACAAGCAAGGTTTTACGCAAGCGTAAAATAGCTGCCGAGAGAAAATATCATTATTTCTGGGTAGGAACTGGGAACAAAGTTTAACATAATAACAGACCAAGTCACGGGTGTTAAAACAATATTCAAAAAAAGAGTTGTCACGGAGACGTAAACACGCCATGACCGTTTTTTTTACCAGACACTTTCTTTCCAATTTATGCTACATGAATCCTTGACATGCCTTACAAATTGATAACATATTCACCTTTGTAGCACGACGTGCTAAAGTACACATCAGCACAGAAATATAAGTACTCACATGTATGGGATGCGTTTGCGCTAGCGTTCAGTACAACACAGATATGCGTTAGCGTGCATTACAACACAGATAAACTGTTCATTGCTACCATGTGTAATTATAAGATTGCGTTATCAAAGTGAAAAAACTCAAAGAAACTATTCATTACTACCTTACCATGTGCAATTACTATTCCGGCAGCGAATGAACTATAAACCTTACTACTGCACAAATAGTGCACAATATGCTGTGCCCCGACTAAGGGGAATGAACTATAAACCTTACTACTGCACAAATAGTGCACAATATGCTGTGCCCCGACTGAGGGGAATGAACTATAAACCTTACTACTACACAAATAGTGCACAATATGCTGTGCCCCGACTGAGGAGAATGAACTATAAACATTACCGCTATACAGGGGAATGAACTACAAACCTTACTACTGCACAAATAGTGCACAATATGCTGTGCCCCGACAGAGGGGAATGAACTATAAACATTATCGCTACACAACCGCGACTGAGGGGAATGAAAATGCCCTGAATGAGTGGAGCTATAAACCTTACTACTACACAATGCCCTAAACGACGAAGCTTAGCTATAAACCCTACTACTGCACAAATAGTACACAATTAGTTGTAACCTGAATGAATGGAATGAACTATAAACCTTTGTCAGTAAAGACACTAAAAATAGTACCGGTAATAGTAATAAAATTATCACACTAACTAAACGCAATTTAAAAAAATATAGTCGACATTATAACATTATTCTAGTCTAGAAGGAATAAATCCTTTATATTGAGCAAATGGATCAGGAAACTTGTCTCGAATTGTCCAAGCACAACATGATGGAATGACACGCCTATCCCCTGCTCCCAACATGCCATGCCTCCACAAAGTAAACTGACGATAGGACTGATGGCGACTGGCTTTATTCATGTCAGCTTCATCGTCATATACTAAGATGTCCCTTCTGTAGAGCCGTCCAAGAGCCAGAACTGCTTCATTGAGCACCAACACTTGGAAGTCCTAAAAGAAAGATAATACAAAACATAATTAGTAGGTGTAAATTGTTCCACATTTATATCTTCAACAGGCCAAGCCAGGTAAACCACTTTGACTTATGGTCTAACACAACAAAATTAAATTCCCTTTTCATAGTTTATAAGTGCCTTTGTGGTCGATAAGGAAGATGCTACGTCTGAAACGTTCTCACCTCTGTGGGTTCGAATCCCAGAGGAATTGAATTGAATGTTGTTTAACGGCTCATCAACACAGTATAGGTTATTTAGAGCCGCCCCAGAGAGAGGGGAAGGATACATAGGAATCTGGGAACATGCCCTACTCTTATTATCGAATAGATTCCTATGGTTCTTTAACGTGCTCGGAGGATAGACCGATACACGGGACCGCCTGGTTTACGTCTCCATCCGACGGACGAGGCTAAGGTAAAGTGTCTTGCCCAAGAACACACCGACGGAACTCAGTGGCACCACGGAGGATTGAAGCTCGACTTGTGAATAAGTTTCGACTCTTATAGATGGCCTGAGATATACAGTACTTGTTATACCCAGGAATAGTTTAGTGGTTTGCCTCTATAAATCAACCATCATGCATAGCCTAAAATGTGCTGAAAAATTATGTTAAAAGACAAAGAAATCATTCTATATACCTTTCTTTTTTACTGAAGTAAATATGTACGTATCATAGGACTTACTGGAAGCAATGAAACACACTGCTGTTTCTGACAGCACCTTCTTTCTGCTTCTGTGGGCATCTGCCTACACTTCCCACACACACACCAATCCGGAACAACGGCGCCTGGTGGCGGATGAAACCCTCCTGGCTGTCTCTCTGAGGTCTTCATGATGTCGAATATCAGGCCTGGATGCCTTCTCACCATCTCTAGGCACAGATTCCTCAACTGGCCCTCATTCATTCCTTCTATCTCAACCTGAAATATTTGACCACCACTATTACTTTTGTAATTATTACTAAACTTTATTATTTGGCGAGGTTAAAATATAAAACGTTTGGTGTTTTACATCATCGTTTAGCACATTTTGGGCTATGTATGACGTCACTTTTTGGTGGTAGAGGCCGATCACCGACTTATTCCTGGGAAGAACAAGTACTGTATATACCTCCTGCCATCCTTAAGAATCGATGCTTTCTAAGATGCAGTGAGATTACAAATCAATTATAGAAAAAGTAAGTCAATGAAACTTATCTTATTACTTTTAAATCTAAAAGGTTTTCATTTTTCGAGATATATTTTGCAAATTTTAGGATCAGATTCAATCGCAATATCTACTCCTCAGTCTTAACCTGCAATCAAGGCCAGATCCAGTGTGCCATTTAAATCCTTTGCTTTGTGGCTAACGGTCATGCACCATGTCTATCAATGTCGATATTGGAATTAACATATATAATATCTTGAAAATGCACCATAATTCACCTAATGCCATGAAGGAGACGAAACATCTTCGAGAATACATGTCCCGAACCGCTATCACCATCCACCCAACTCTCACCGGGTTTGTTGCATTTGCTTGTAGTGGTTTTCAACAGCCAAACAGATACAACTGCCATTCAAGTTGTACATACACTATTTGCCCTCATTGAATGGAGATAATTATTGTCATATTCACAAGAATAAACAAGAAAACAACTAACCTTAATCTGCTCTTCTGCAGCTTGCACCTGACCTACTGCTTCTTGTGCCCTTTCTTCAGCTGCCTGTCTTACACTGCGTCTGCCACTACTTGGTCCTCCCTCTTGTCCTAACACTTCTCGATCTACCTCTGCTACTGGCCCTTCCTCTCCCTGCACTTTCAGATCGGGCTCCATCCCTTGCCCTTCCTCTCCCTCTCCCTCGACTATGTGTCCTTCCTCTTTCTCATTTAAATGGGCTCGACTCCCCTGAGCATGACCAAGAACTACTTGTAAGCTGTAACTGAAAAAGGCAGTCAATGTTTTTATTGGATATTCAGTTACAGAGATTATTTAGTGTTGGTCTACTTTGTAAAGCGAAACTCAGTGATACCAACAAAAGCATGGAAAGAAATATAAAAAGATCGGACAGGGAAAGTAGCATTCAAGGAGGACAGTCGACCTTCCTTGCGTGATAATCAAAACCGATTGAGAGCAATATCAGTGTCTATCAGTAGATAGAAAATATAAACAAATAAATATGTCAATGACATCGATAATTGTATCATGTGCATGTGTGGTCATGCACTATTCCGATCTAAAGAATATTCTACGGGTCATTCTGGCAAATTCAATGGCCTATTATAGTACATAATGAACCGCCGTCGACAATGGCGACATCGAAAGGATAAGTATGCATACCCCACCCACATCCAGATCGTGCAATAACAGAGTGCCAATCCAATTTATGTGCATTTAAGTCTACACTTCCACAAATTAATTAAAAAACGTTATTTCAAGCATTATGCTGAACAAATAATCCATTCCGTGAATGATAAACAATGCAATACATTTAAAACTTACCGATTCCATGTTGTTCGTATTTTGTTGTTGTTGTTGAAATTTTGTTGTTGGAACAAAGAAGAACTTTCCGAATTACGTTTCACTAATTATATGCTTAGCCTCGTTCTGGTTATTTACGAGCAATACCGAGTTATCATCGGAAAACATCAGAAAATGGCGAACGGTGTTTACTTTCAGTTTGAGCGGTAAATTATATCTTGGTATAAAAGGTTAATTGGTCCAATACTATGTTAAAATATTGGGCGCACACGCGTTTTTATAGTTATTTCTTCACATTAAACAGCCTGTTTTGTGTTTCGTTGACAATGACCTTATTTCATAGTAAACCGTTTACGGAACACGAATGCACCTTTAAGGAAATTTCATTTACATATAAACTACATCTAAAATTACTGTTTTTGGACCTGATCACATTTAACATAATTATCAATGTAAAAAACCTTGGAAGCATCATGGATAACTCTGTATGACCTCGACATTGGTCAAATTTAAGTTAAAACCAGTTATTTAAAGCACTCTTTCTTATAATGTTTTAGTATGTAATAATGTGTGTATTACCCAGCGCCAAAAGTTTGACGGAATAATTACCATATGGTTAATTTTGTTCGAGGAACCTCTTACGTTAGGAAAATAGAATTATCGTTTAGTATTTATTAGACCCATGGCATAATTAGCTAGAAATCGTATATCAACATGAAATTTTCTCTGATCTCTTTCTAAAATGCTGTAGATTTAGAATTTCGTAAGGTTAAATCAATGTATGAAACATACAGACGTCATTTCGAATTTTTCAAATTCATCACTGATATTCGGCAGGTGCCCTCCTGATTTTTCAGGACTTCATCCGCGGTGCTGTAATTCGGTGTGCATATAATCCTAATACATTTAGGGATTCACGAACCTTTGGGGACCCTTTTAACAATACATAAAAATATAAAACACACATAAAACCTGGGTTTTGATCCCTAGCTATATATATGCAAATCACCTCACCGGACTACTTTCCCCCATAATTCCAAGCGCCAAACACGAGAGATGATACTAGTATCGATCGAGGGCGAGAATGTGTATGAAATGGAAAGTCGCGTACAAAGCAAAAAAGAGGAAATATTGTTTTTATCTATCTCCTTTATGTAGGGCAGGAGTATTCAAGGCAGATAATAATGTTGTAAGTCCTGAAGGTGAACTTTTTTTCTAACGAGCACTCCAATAATAACAGAAAATGTATATAAATCAATTACATCCTGAACAGTGCTAAAATTGTGATCCCATATGTAATGGTTCTCAAATTATTAAAGTTTTAGTGACCTATGATATTGGCCGGAATTCAGGCCGAGTACCTTAACTATTTTTACAATCTACAGTGATGATAGTGATTTTGCATTTTCCTGGTCCTTTGTTCTAACATGTCTGAAACGGTCACAGAAACAAGAACACTCCTTAGAGATTCAGGATAAAAGATACCAGTTCTACATCTCTAATGCGCAAGGCCTTTACAATGAAGGATACACATTCCCATTCTGCCGCTGTAAAGCGCAAGGCCTTCGATATATCCATTCTGCCGTTCTAAATCTCAAGACCTTAGTGATACAGATGATGTATACACGTTTTGCAGCTTTAACGCGCAATTCCTTAGAGACGAAGGATGAAAGTGTCATTATGCAGCTCTAAAGCGCAATGATTTAAAGATGAAGAATGAATTATACCCATTTTGCAGCTTTTACTTAACGTCTTACACCACACTTAATTTTCCATTGGGTTCCTTTGTAATGCTTTTGTTCGTGGCATAGAGATAAACACAGTTATTTTTTTTTTTGCTTAAATGTTTCATTGATCCAATATCTGCAATTTAAAACACAATTAACAAATATTTACCAGGTTGAATTTTTTTTTTTTTTAAATTTCATATTTGCCATGACAACAACTTTCAAAATGTTGCGTAATAATATGACAAAATACAACCCCGTGGTGATTAGACCCATGGTGAAGCAGATTTAGTTAGAAATCTTACATCAACGTAAAGTTGTCTCTGATCTCTTCCTACAATGCTGTAGATTTAAGAACCTGGTAGGGTTAAATCAATGTATGCAATGAAAAGTCCTGTATAAAGCAGAAAAGAAGAACTTTGTTTTTATCTGTCTCCTTCATCTGTAGGACACAAGTATTCAAGGGAGATAATAGTGTTGTGAGTCCTGAAGGTGAATTTGTAATCTAACGAGCACCACAATAATAATTGAAAAAACATATAAATAAAAAATTACATGCTGAAAAGTCGTAAAATGCTGATCCCATTTTTAATGGTTCTCAAATTATTAATGTTTTAGTGACCTAGGGTATTGGCCGAAATTCTGTCCGAGTACCTTTAGTATATTGACAATCTACAGTGATGATAGTGATTTTGTATTTTCCTGGTCATTTGTGCTCAGCTATGTCTGAAACTTTCAAATATACATGAAAAGATATCTTTACGTCTGAATATAGCATGAACATGATCATTAAGAAAGAATTATTGCGAAAACTGCTGAAAATTATAAAATTGAAATAACGGGTATCCGTCAAAATTGTGGTTTTCCAAGAAAAATATCTCGCCTTAATTTTGACATTTGTTTCAAAGTAATCTGTATTCATTGCCATGTGTGTTTATTTTACTGCTATGTAAAATAAAGCTAAATGTATGCGTATACCTGTATTTGTTCCGAAATTACTTAATTTTAGTTAAACATGGTATCAAGTAACATTTCAACTAATTCCTGCAATATGAAGAGACCTTAAAGTAACTATACATACGGAAACGGGATTTCTGAATAACTGTGCCGATTGTGTCCTAACATGTCTGAAACGTTCACAGATACAAGAACAATCCTTAGAGATGCAGGATAAAAGATACCCGTTCTGAAGCTCTAAAACGCAAGGCCTATAATATGAAGGCTGACATTATCATTCTGCAGCTCTAAAGCGCAAGGCCTCCAAATATATAGACCGCACGTTCTGCAGCTCTAAAGCGCAATATCTTAGAGATGACGGATGAAAATGCCATTATGCAGCTCTAAATCGCAATGCCTTAAAGATGAAGGATGAAAGATATCCATTCTGCAGCTCTTACTCTCACAGCACAATTAATTTTCCATAGGGTTCAATTTTAATGCGTTTGTTCGTGGCATAGTGATAAACAAAATGTTGTAACACGTTTTTTATACTTAAATGATTCAGTGATCCAATATCTGAAATTTAAAACACAATTAACAAATATTTTCCAGGATGCAAATGTTTATATTTCATGTTTGCAGGGGCGTCCGTGGCCGAGTGGTTAACGTCTCTGACTTGAAATCACTTGCCCCTCACCGCTGTAGGTTCGATCCCTCAGGGGCCTAGGAATCTTTATGTGAGGAAGCTATCCAGCTGGCTTGCGGAACGTCGGTGGTTCTACCCAGGTGCCCGCCCGTGCACAAAAACTGCCCGGAGGGGCACCTGGGGTCTTCCTCCACCAATGGAAGCTGGAAAGTCGCCATATGACCTTAGCTGTTGGTGCGACTATAAAATCCAATTCAATTCAATTCAATTCATGTTTGCAACCTATTGTCACACCTATCAAGATTTAGCGTAATAATATGACAAAAATACAAACCCGTGGTGATCAGACCAATGGTGTGTAAAGTAAAGCAGAATTAGCTAGAAATCTTATAATCAACATAAATATTCTGTGATCTCTTCTCTAAATTCTGTAGATTTAGAACATGGTAAGGTTAAATCAATGTATGCAATGGAAAGTCGTGTATAACGCAGAAAAGAAGAACTATTGTTTACATCTGTAGGGCAACAGTATTCAAGGAAGATAATAGTGCTGCGAGTCCAGTAGGGATATCACTATACATTCTTATTTATGATGATTGAAATAGGTTGATACTTCACAATGAAGTAGTTTTTACCAACCAACTATATAACGTTTTAAGTGGAGGCCGTAAGACATTTTCGCTAGCCTTGTGTTAAATAGAATGGTTTACATGTATTAACTTTCCCTTTTCACCTTTGCACACGATATTACGAAATGATAGGCCAGTTAATTTGGGAAATACAATAATGCAACACTAATAATGACTGACACTAGCTCATAGAGAAATAAAGGCAGAACTCTGTGGAAATAATGTTTACACATTCTGGGACGGTAATTAAAAGGAACGGCATAGAAAGGTAGTTATCAAACGGCTATCATATGAAATTGCATTAAATATAATGAATCTCGACGTATCACTATCGCATTACCACGCAGAAGTTTTAAATCTGTTAATAAAGTTAACAAGAAACGAGTCATGACAACCATTTTATGTTTGTGTTGTCATATATTGCCTTTTATTCATCTTTGTAATTAGTGTTTGCTTCTGTGCGTGATTTTGGTTGACTGAGATCCTTGAATGCTACATTTCCTGTTCGACTTTTATATCTACTTACTTGGTATCATAAAAATATGTTTCTGGTTTTGCAATACATTCAAGTTTTATAATAAGTAAAATAAAAGGTTTCTGTACAGTTGCGTTTATTGACCATAGCTATACCAAGTGTTTATTAAAAATTAAATGTATATTATAATGAAATATTTTGATTTATATTGGCATATATAACATAAAACTAACACATAAAAGCATTACTTTTTGATGTTCATATACAAAAACAAATGATCTGCTATTCAGACTAACTCTTTGATGTCTTTTCTTTGATATTTTGTTGTCATGGTTCTCCGATTCTTCAAGTTATTCAAAGTTGTGGCGGAGCAAGATATTTTTTTCCATTCAGCGTATTGTCACTGATCGGTTTCACACAGTAATCGTGCAAGTGGAACTTCACTTTAAACATTTCTCCTATGACTGCCATACATTCTCCCAGCTTGTCTTTGTCTGAAATAATAAATAGCGATCAGAACAAAACTGTGATTTGTCTAAAATATCACGTACACAAGACAGATATGTATGAACATACAATGTTTTACAGAAACACAAACAAATAAACAGTAGACGATTTGTATACAACGTGCACGTACTGTGAATTCTGCAAATTCCAGTACACCTACCACATGTAAACAATACAAACATATCGAAACTATCGTTAGCCTGTAATTATGTTCAGGTATGTTATTGCAAAACTTACCTATGCATTTGAAATTCGGTGGCGACCACTCGGCATTTTGCATGCAGTGTACAACTGTCGGACCAGTCGGTACAAAACCTGAAAGGAATGTCAAAAATAAGACATATTGCAAGTGTCAGAATACAGTTGGCTTTTCATATGCAAGTTTCACGTATTACATCACGAGATACACGTAGCCTAGGACTCAAGAGGCACATACATAAATTGAAAGAATGACATTTATATTGTATTAAGATATTAAACTAGAAAATGTTTCAATGGGGCGCGAATGCCTCGCCTTAGCGCTGTCAGTTGCATAACAAACTCCATAACGTGTGTAGGTATGTTAGGGTCATCTTCACTGACCATATTTAGTAGAAATGTTGCTTTAATGTAGCTGTACGTACACTGTGTTACAGTAATATCAATATATCTAACACAGGCTGTCAGCCATTCCAATACCGTACACATCAACTGCTATTGCATTGCATTATATGTGTTTGGAAACCACTTTTTGTCACAAGAATGTGGCCCAAAGATGTGCTGATATTTAGAGATTTAAACAGATTGGTTATATTATCAGTGAAATTATTTCTTGATATGAGAGGCGTGTTGATTTTTCAACATGCCTTGTTGGTTAGGGAATAGCTCATGGCGGGGATTTCTTTATTTACACTGTCCCGTTTTATTGGGATGACATTAGGGTAAGTGTGAGGTTTGGTGCACCCTAGAACCTGGTTTAAACCCCCAGCGATCTTTTTTGCCACTGACTATTCCAAGGCGGTAGCCCTATTGTCAGCATTTTTGTGTTTTTGACGTCATATGCCTTTATTCTTTATTAACGTTGTCATTCATGTTCGTCTTTTTTCGTGTTTTTGGGTGTATTGTGTGAAAGCTGCGTTTCCTGTTCGACTTTTATACTTATTTACCAGTAAAATGACTATATTTCCTTTTTTTGGATCAAACCAGCATTGAAAATCTGACATTACAATAAGGAAAATGGAAAGACTTTAAACAAATAAAACTAATTTACCGTCAATACACATATACTCCAGCATGGAACCGACGGTGGAAGGTCCTCCTGGTTTATAGCTTGCTTTCTCTACAGCAAAAGGTTCCCCGCAGTCTGAAAGAAACAATAAATGACCTTAAAGCGCTCTTCTGACAGAAACTGATTTAGCTGGAGGAATTGAATTGAATGTTGTTTAACGGCTCATCAACACAGTATAGGTTATTTAGAGCCGCCCCAGAGAGAGGGGAAGGATACATAGGAATCCGGGAACCTGCCCTACTCTTATTATCGAATAGATTCCTATGGTTCTTTAACGTGCTCGGAGGATAGACCGATACACGGGACCGCCCGGTTTACGTCCCCATCCGACGGACGAGGCTAAGGAAAAGTGTCTTGCCCAAGAACACACCGACGGAACACAGTGGCACCACGGAGGATTGAACCCGGGGCCTCCGGTTACAAATCCGCCGCGCTACCGACTGCGCCACGCCAGCACTCTTTAGCTGGAGGAGGCATGGGGACAAGGTTATATATATAAATATAAAACAAGAGTCCAAGCGGGCATGGACAGGAGTATTGGGTAGTATGGCTCTGATAACAAGAGATTGAGTTAGATATCGGTTGCAAAATAACCAAGTATCATCTGCATTGTAAAGGCCATTGCAAAGAAGAATATTGAGAAAATGAGTATTTTATAAAACGGAAACCACATAATAGGAACAACAACAACATCAACAACTACAAAAACAAATAATTCCCTATTTGTCTATGTTAAACTGTTACCCCAGGAGAGACACCATATTTAACTCAGAATTTCATAGGTATCAACAATCTGGCCAAGTTTAGTAATTATCGGAAGAAAGATAAAGGTGATAGTGAGGAAGAATATATATTTGTTCAATGAAAAAGAGCATTACTTCGTTGTTTGATATTTCATATTCAAAATGGCGGTTTTCAAACTTCTCCGAGCTTCTTTTGATGTAAAGTCCCTGACAAAGTTTAGTAAGGAAATAGTTAGAAAATGATGGTGGGTTAACAAGACAGATTATAACAAGGGCCATAACTTCACCGTTTAATATTTAATATTCGCGAGTTTCATTGATACAAAGAACCTCATAAAGTTTGTTAAAAAGCATATGCTGAAATGAATAGTGCTAGAGTGTCAACTAGACAGAATATCGTATTTCTGAATAACGCAAGGGCCACATTTCTGTTGTTTAATATCTGGTATTACTAATATTAACAGTTTTAAATTGTGTCCGAGCTATCATTAATATAAAGACCATGATAACGTTTGGTAAAGATCAAATGCAAATCAAAGTGTTAGAGTATTAACAACAACATGTTAACTGACAAGACTCCATCCTAAAAGTCAGTATAAGTAACAAATTATGACCAGAGGGTTCATAGAAGTTACCACACGTGTTCACTGTATGTATGTTGATGTATACAAATATGGCCACAATACAATAAACTCACCCTTGGCTGTTCGTGAATCCAAAGACGGCATTTGTACAAATTTGCACATCCACCTCAATACGATGCTTCATGCAAATAATAATGTAACGGCGCATTAGTTGATAGGATTGTTGATATTCTATATATACATCTCTATATACAATCATTTGACCCCCGAAATGGGGCCAGTTTTCTGTAAACATTACTGTTACCTGTGTATAGGTACGATGTGCACTGGTCGATGTATATACAGTAAATGATTTCCTGCGCTATATTTGCTCGCTTAAATACACGATTTCGACATGAGCTAGTGAACATAAAGCTACTAATAAATACACGAATCGATTGCTATAGGCCACTGAACTACAACACTACTTGAGAAAATAGTATACCAACTACCATATATTATGAGGCAAAATAACTTAACATATTTGAACACAACTAAAGATGGATCAATAAATATGTAGTCCATATTGTCGCACATGTAAATTAACATTGCCTGGTGTAATACTGTATGTTATCAATATGAAACTAATACTTCGCCTCAAACAACCAACTCTCGATTTGTTTTTTAGCGCTTGGTGAGTTTGTGTGAGCGCGCTTGTTATTACGTAATGCCTATTTAGTGTTAAAAATGCTACAATAAATAGCAGTAGTATAGTGGTTTAGCGTACATCTTTCAAGACTTACAAGTGCCAGGCTGTGGTTCAAATCCAATTCCGGGCAACTATTTTGTTATCACATATATTCTGGAGCCGTATATTTATCGATGTTACCTGTACGATGGCTTAATAAAAATGTCACATTTTACGCATCGATTTCTGCTTATATATCGACTTTTGGGGTGTTCGTCGATTTGAAACTACTTCACACGTGACTCATTCATATTCATGAGTAATTACCAGTTAAAATAAAATAGGGACTGTACAGCTTTAAGTCATAAATTTAACAAAATGGCTATTCAGGGTGATAAGTTGCCTAATTTAAACCATAATTTCATTGCTTCTGCACTTTCCATTTAGAATAATTTTATAAAGTGTTTCCTACATAAATCGTTTCGCATTTGCTGGGCCATTGTTTATCAACGCGGCTAGTACAAATGATTCTACATTTCAATGAAATGCTTAATGTCAAAATAGACTTGCCATTGACCTTACAGATTCTGAGAGATACATTTTGAAGAGTGCGTCATTTCATGTCACTTGCAACCACCGGATTAAGAGCATTGTTTACCTTTACAAAAGTGCACCGGTGTTGACCAATCAGGAATGGGATTATTCCCTGGCAGATAACATGTTGTTTTTATCGGGCCCGTTGCTAGGTAACCAGGCAAACACGTATAATGCCGAACTGTGTTGAACAAGTTGTCACCGGGCTCCAAAATAGCATGGTTGATTCGATAGGGATCCTTACATGCTGAAAGAAAAGACACAAAATGGCGTGTTTAACTGGATAGGAATCAATACATGCTGAAAAATGATACACACAATGACATCATTGAGGCACCTTATTACAATCAATAATGCAACAAAGAACATGAAAGTTGATGTTAGCTGCATTGCACTATTGACCTTTGCCGTGGTATGTAATTCATTTAAGTGCTGCAAACGCAGATTTGATGACAAACGCGTTGAAATAATACAAAATGCCGTCAACGGTTAACGGTTTCATGTCACATAACTAGACCGCAACGGGTGATATACTATTCATTATCGCAACTGTGTTAAATGTCATCCAGTCGGATTGAACTATTTTTGCCAAGTGTGTTTGAAACAGTAATTATTAATTAACTACTTAATATCTGCCTTGGTTTGCAGGAAACTGCACGCATCATATGGTAAAAACAAGGCTAATATGGAGAGAAACTCGGCCAATATGAGAAAACTCAGCCATTATGAAATTCAAGCAATCTGATTGGATAAGCCAACAAGGCCAATATGACCAAGGCTTTGTTCTTTTTAAGGACGTTATTTTGAAAAAAAAAATCAAAAACAATTCTAGCTTTTCGATGATAAATTAGTTCGCCTATGTAATGTACACAATCAAAACAGTTTGGATTTGGTTATTTGTAAATTCGGTTACATCGACTGAAATATAGCTATAATCATGTTCGTAACAGTAAATAACAGATGATAATAATAACAATGAACGCCGACAACAATAACAATGAACGAAGGTGGCGCAATTCTGGAGATTATGGCAAATGATATGCTGTGATACGACCAGTTGAATTCAGAGGCATACCTGGGCATACTCCTATACGCTCGTGTGTATAATTCAGAGTTGGGTGTCGGAAAATGAAAAAACTAAAAATGCGAAAAAATACAAAAGCTAGAGAAGTCGAAGAGGGGTTATAAATCAAAGGGGAAAAAATTACTCTGGATAATTAGAAAAGCTTCAAAATACGTTTCTAAAGAAATATAAAACTATCGGACAGGCAAAGTAGCATTCAAAGAGAACAGTCAACCACAAAACACAGAAACAAACACACAAACAGACAAACAAGAAGGCAAAAGTAATAATAAATGCAAACGACATCACAAACACAAAAGTGTTGACAATAGGGCTACCGCCTTGGAACGGACAGTGGCAAAGTAGGCCACTGGGGGTTTAAACCGGTTCTAGGGTGCACAAAACCTCACACTTACCCTATTGTCATCCCATTAAAACAGGACAGTGTAAATAAAGAAATCCCCGCCATGATCTAATCTCTAACCAACAAGGCAGCATCAATAGGTAATATAAGTAAAACACAAATACGCTTGTGTTAAAATAATACAAAAAGACAATAGCCTAGAAAGCCACAATGAAGATACTCAATGACTTGGCTCAATGACTAAGTCGCTCAAAACTACTTATTTATGATTCAATTTTTCAAAAGATTTCCAGATTAATTTGAATCAGATACTTGTTATTAAATGTTATATTGAACATATACCTTTTGTTTTTTTCTTACCTGGAATTGATATTTAAAACATAGGAATAAAGATATATATTAAGTAGTTCATTAATAAAAATGTCATTAATTAAGTGTTTTTATATTGGCCCAGTTATAGGTCCTCGGACTGTTATATTGGCCCGCGGCCTTCGGCCTTTCGCCAATAGGACAGTCCTTGGACCAATAACTGGGCCAATATGAAAACAATTAATAACATCATATTACAGAAATATTAAATTGGAAAAATCAATCATGCTTATCCATTTGTGCATACACAAACATACACTAGACAGTGGCCAGTATCGGTCATGACTGTGAGCGTACGCACACTGGCCAGTCGTCAGATTTAATCGTGGATGGGAGTGCAAAGAATCTGGAAAGTGGTTATTAATAGCCCAACTGTGAGCACGAATACTCTGAAGGTTTAATATCTGCGAGGACATATTTTAATCAATGACACATTAAACCCGATATCCACCCAAAAAAAAGAAGTGTAAACAATAATGTAATTAGACATAGAGAAATGGTCGAAGAACATCCAGAGCACGTCATTACAGGTCAGAACAAAACTCTTCAAAAGCTAGGCTCTGTAGATAACGGCTCTATAGAACATCACTATTCTTGTTATATGACAACATTATTTTTCTTACTCATAACTTTCAATTCCGGTCGTTAGTTACACATTTCTGAGACAGCACCAAACTAAGATACATAGTTGTACACAAACAAAAATAAAGCCTGTAATATAATGATCAATACAAATTGATTAAAGTCACTTGAGCATCAGCGATAAACACCGAGTGTACCCACTGGCTCAATGTGGAGGTGTTGCATGATTGCTCATATTATTTTGATGCTGTTTTGGGAAAGTTATTAATACGACTGCCACAAGACGATAGTGTTCGCAATTGATATTTTCAGAAATCGAATCCAATTTGTTGCAGTGTTGTGTGGGTGGGGTAGGGGTGGGGGCGGGGGCGGGTCCTTTGTGTAGGGGGCGAGGCGTAGCACAACTTGAATTAATCAACATATTTTGAAGGGGGAAATACACTATTAACAGAATCTATCGAAAGGGGAGTTTAAAACCCTCCAGTAGCATTCCAATATAACAACCCTGATATGACATTTTTTTCAAGCTATAATAAATGTTGGATAAAGTACGGGCAATTGCTTAAAACTATTTCAGCAGCACCTATTTTCTAATATCTTTATAACATTTTACTTACACACGCACGAGAATGACTGGCTCGTCCATAGAAAATCCAGTCCACAGGTCGTCATTGCCTTACCATCCGGCACGAAACCCTTCATACATTCAAAATTACGAATCGTTCCAACTGTGTGAGGTCCGGGCAATAATATTGCATTGGGGACTTCATATACTGGTCCACAAGCTATAAAAGCGTACACAAAATTATAACTTTTATATTTTACAAATAAATATTTAATTACTGAATAAATTGTGTTTCGATGACCATTTTGGTAATTATGTAAAGGGTGACCGTTGTGCAGTTGATTTTTATTGAACATGCATTAAGAAAGATAATCTACTTATAACGAGTGTCTATGCCATCCCTTTTACAGAAAAGTTTAAGGGTCTCAATTCTGAAGTGTAAGTATAACAGGAGCATATACGCCAGTCGTTGGTAAGGTTATGTAATATGTTAAACCCTTTTTCAAAGGGGAATCATTTAACAAATATGACCAGATAGTTATGGTCCTTTATCAGATGTATTCATTTGATCATGCCGAAGATGTTTCATTTTTGGTGACCGTATATTTGAACGTTTAATTATTAATAAGTTTCAGGTAAAAGTTAACGGACAGACGGACGGACAACGTCACGACATAATATGTCCCTACGGGCGTGTACAAAAGGGATAGTTTGGAACCTTACATGAACAATCGTGTCCATTCAGAGACCACTGTCCGTTATCCAGACACACGGCCACTATATTTCCAGTCTCGTAAAAGCCTTTGTTGCAAATATAACGGCGACTCAATCCGATAAAATGGTCTCCTTGTTCCGGTTCAGCATTGGGTACATATGGCAACGGGCCACACCCTGAAACTAAAAACAATGAATGGTGTAACATCCAAACAACCTGGAGTCTGGCATATCGCCTTACAGGGGATGTGTGTGTGTGATTGTGGATAAAATATGGAACACACTTTAAATGGACTAAAGCGGAATTGGCAAAAATGTGTGTAGTCAATCAAAACACAAATGAAAACCATCATCATGAGCTTCATGTACATATTAATTGTTCACATGCATTAAAACTGAGCTTCTTGTTATCTTAGGGTTAATTATTGTTTATAAAATTGTTTTGTCATATATTGAGAAACACAAATGTGTCTGTGTGAAAATTCTAGCATCATAATAGTAAATGTTTGCATGCATATCCAGCAACTGACGTTAATTTTACGACGTGATCCAACCTGTACTTCTAACTTGTATCTTATATATTTGTGGAACGACAGAACTTGTCTACAAATTGTTTATACAGCCACGGTATATATCAAAAGTTTGATGCTGTTACGTGGAAAATAGAGTTAATTAACAGCTCAGCAATACACTAAAGGTTATTTCCGGAATCAGGGTACATTGTGCTATCCACTAGGCCACAGCGGCAACCCATAAAAAGGTAGAATTAAAATACATTTTCAGTGTTTTTAACCAAACATTACCATTGAACCCAGAATTTGACCTTGCCTGCGTGATGAAGTTACGTGGAAAATAGAGTTAATTAACAGCTCAGCAATACACTAAAGGTTATTTCCTGATTCAGGGTACATCGTGCTATCCACTAGGCCACAGCAGCAATCCATAAACAGGTAGAATTAAAATACATATTCAGTGTTTTCAACCAAATATTACCATTGAACCCAGAATTTGACCTTGCTTGCGATCTTGACGTTTAAAACGTGGCTAACTTTAAATCATTACGGGTAGCTGGCAGCTTCAAAGAATGTATACAAAGTGTAATGAAAACTGATTCAGCAGAGCCGCAAAGGCAACGTTGGCGTACATTTTATCAAACGCCGACATCAAGGCTATAACGTAATCTTTGTGGGGGTTTTTAATAGTCAGATATATTTGAGCTCATGAATCGCCATCGGCGAATATAAATAAGAACAGTCACCAATAATTAAACTGTTTTATTAAATGTTAAAATGTAAATCTTACCGATGCACTCATGTGATGGAGGGCTCCAGAAAGCTTTACCCATACCATCAGGGTCAACCTGCCCTATGCATTGCAACTTGACTGGACCAGCGCCAGGAATACCAGCGCCAGGAATGGAAGCGACAAACCCCTTCAGGCAATAGTAAAGTCGAACTTGACCAACAAGATTCAGTCCGATAGGATCCAACTGGGCATTCGGCAACATACTTGGAGGTGGTGGGCAAGCTTTATATTATTTAAAAACAACAACATTATACAGTATTCTACTGCAATACGCACTTTAAATTTAAAATCTACAACAACACATTGTCCATCTCCAGTTAGCAGTTCAAGCGTTGTTATTTATAAATTATTATCTTCAATACATAAAAGGATCGCAACGTTTCCTTTTGCAACTTAGGTCAACGTAAAATGTAAAACATGGCTTGCTTTAACACTGTCCTCAGCAGTACAAAAAACAGCAAAAGAATACAAAAATCACAAACTTTAACAAGCTTTCTGCATCTAGAACTTAAATACATGTATATCTTTGTTAAATCCGTGCTTACCAATAATTACACATCTTAACACTGTTATATGACCTTGGAATAAGGGCCAGTATGGTACAGTACATGAATATACACTTTTCACACCAAGTTTTAAAGTCTTTTGAGCTAACACGTTTAACAAATAACAACTACAAACCATAATGCAACGGTTATTGACTTTATGGGTATGTTACATAATTATATCGTATGCGTCAGAATACACTCACTGACAAAATGTATGGACTAGTTTGGGTATTTTACATACATAGTATGCGTCAGAATACACTCACTGACAAAATGCATGGACTAGTTTGGGTATTTTACATACATATTATGCGTCGGAATACACTCACTGACAAAATGTATGGACTAGTTTGGGTATTTTACATACATAGTATGCGTCGGAATACACTCACTGACAAAATGTATGGACTAGTTTGGGTATTTTACATACATAGTATGCGTCAGAATACACTCACTGACAAAATGTATGGACTAGTTTGGGTATTTTACATACATAGTATGCGTCGGAATACACTCACTGACAAAATGTATGGACTAGTTTGGGTATTTTACATACATAGTATGCTTCGCAATACACTCACTGACAAAATGTATGGACTAGTTTGGGTATTTTACATACATAGTATGCTTCGCAATACACTCACTGACAAAATGTATGGACTAGTTTGGGTATTTTACATACATAGTTTGCGTCGGAATACACTCACTGACACAAAATGTATGGACTAGTTTGGGTATTTTACATATATAGAATGCGTCGGAATACACTCACTGGGCTAGTTTGGGTATTTGACATACATAGTATGCGTCAGAATACACAAACCTTTTCAGATTAAAGGTACTTTTAAAAGAAAAAGTGTGATAGAAAGAAAATATCATGTTATGATACACTAACGTACGGATTATATACGCTTGCTCGACAATATCCGATTAGTTATATTGTTTCATAATAACATTGACACATTGAAGTTAATAGCAAACCAATTGTCTACATAACACACATCGTTATCATTTGTTAACATTTAACTGTTTAATAAATCTATTCAATTTCTGTTTTTTTTTAAGCTTTTTAACGGTTACTTTATAATAAATTTAACACATAGTTTCACAATAGCGTTTTTCATTTACTTACTTAACAAAGTGATGAATTGACTCTTCGTTTTCAAAGACACTAATCGATCTTAATTAGTAAATTATTAACTAACGTTAATGTTAACATTTTCATTAAACCATTAATCATGTACAACTCACAGTAAAAGCACGTCACATGCAAAATACCACTAAACATGCTAAAACTAGAAAAATATGTCTCTACTTCTATATAAAGCACAGTATTTACTAAACCGTTTACCTATGCATTGATGCTGTGTTTCAGTCCATATTGGTCCGCCTAAGCCCGGGATACATCCGACCCTGATAGGTCCTGACGCAATAAATCCTTCTTTACATATGTAATTCCTCTCTGAACCTACCAGTGTGTCTCCGGGAACAACTAACAGCGCATTTTGTAGCGGTGGTGGGGCAACACATGCTAAAATGTAAAACATTGGTTGTATCCTATACGAAAGGAAACTCTGTCTCAGTGGATGTCTGTTACACTGACTAGAAGTACCTATTGTGTGTCTTCATTTCCTGCATAGAAACATTGTTTTGGCGGGAAAACACTTAATACAATGTTGTATAGTCTTCATAAAAGATATCCAGGCATATGTCTGTCATACAGAAGGAAATAACAAGCATGACTCTTGATCTCCTCAATTCCAGTTGCAGGTAATATAATTACTTTATCAGGACATAGAGGATCTTAAACGAGTTCCCATTTCATATAAGATTTATGACACGGGTTATGAATTATTTTAATTTCAACGAGCCTTTTGGCGAGTTAAAATTAAAAATAATTCACAACGAGTTTCATTAATCTTATATGGAATGGGAACAAGTTTAACATAACATTGCAATCAAATTAGTAAAAAATAATTCAGATGGACATACAACCACCACGACGTCAGACACACTTTAGCGCCAAAACATCATAAAATATGTGACGTCGTAACGTCGCGTCTCACACATATCATTGCGTATAAAAGAGTTCGTGTTTTACCTCTTTACAAAATAGCAGTTTACGCCAACTTTTTAACAAACCAATAACAATGTTTTGTAAAACGTGCATTATTTTTATAAGCTGTCACAAATAATAAGTTTATGACTCAGATCTGGGTGGACTTGTAATAAATAAAATATTTTCAGTTAATAAACTTGCGTAGTGTTACAGGTTTAACTCAACCAATCAAAATCGTTCCAGGTTGTATTACACGTGTGTCATACAATAGAATAGTAAATGGGTGTTCGACACTGCTAACAAGGGACGTTATGTGATAAAACAAAATAACAAAATGACTAAATGTATAGTAATGTAGAATTCTAGCGGGTAAATGTAGTTATTTTTGCGCGACAATATATGTTGTATATGTATAAGTAGACCACTAGTTTCAGGAAAATATAACACGAACATGAAGAAGCAAGCGTCTTTGGACAAAACACGGTAACCACTAAATCGCCTTAAAATTACTCTTACAATTGGACTTTAATGAAAACTGGTAAAATTCTCCGATTCTTTCCAGATGGATATAAAAACATCCAAGTCTCTGTTGTTGTTTTTTCTCCCTTATATCTATTCTGTTTTCGTTGAGCTGCGGTCAGTCAGCCTGTATAGTGTTATATAGTGTTTTATTGTATCGTTATAACGAAATAATTAACTTAAGGTTATTAATTCTCTAATACACACTACACACACGCCTGATATTTCGTCGAAAACGGTTGTTCAAAACCTATAACTTCCCCAGTACTCACCTACGCACATTTCCGTGGGTTCTACCCAATATGCATTGTAATTGTCGCCAACACAAGTGGCCAGTATTGGCCCGGTCTCTTGGTAGCCTTGTACACAGTCGTATTTACGGGTCGTCCCCACAAGGGAATCTCCTGGCTCGAGTAATCTAGCTTTGGGTATATGAGGTGGCATTTTACAAGCTGAAATTCGAAAAAGGGTAAACATATTTGAGTGAATGAGAAAGTTAGTTTAGGTTAAATATAAACAAGAACTGCATTATTAATATATCAAGTTTGCCTTGTCTGGCATGATTCAATCCAAACATATAAACGATGTCCAAAGCTGCTTGATGTAACTGAACCAGATTTAATCAGTTAATACCATTCTCCCCTACTCCTACTATCGGTTAATACCGCTTACCGAAGGAAAATAGATGATAACATATGCCAAATTTCACATATACGACGTTTTTAATTAGGAAACCCTTGTTAACACCTCTATGTATTAGCACCTCCATTAATTAGCACGCATTTCAAATATATGAACTTTTAAAAAGGGAAGGTTTAAGGTTGATAACTTATAACTTGCAAACGCGATGTGGATCGGGTATTAATGGTGATGAAATGTTTTGCTGTGATGTACATTTGTACAAAATAGGAAGAGTGAAAGCCATGCCTTGCATTGTTGCGATGAACTTTCGTGCAACACAACGAAATTATCTCTAAATAGTTAACTCAGGTATGCAAAGTAAACAAAGCAAATTGCCTGAACGATATAAGTTTATTCCAATACTTGATTTAAAGTGACTTCGTATTTGACTTTATGTGCCTTGAAGTTAAGATGTTTAATTATCTTCAAATGTAATACCTCTGTAACTGGAAAAACCATTAAAACATGTGTTTTTATAAAAACGAATTAAGGTATTGAAACTATTTTGTAACGCCCTCTTTATTAGATAAGAAACGCGTTTGCGCCCCTTCAAATATGAGTGTGGGGGTGGGTGACGGGTGGAGAACAGCATGTACAACTTAACATATATTAAATCGATTTAATAACAATGTGTTGTTTCTTTTGCATATGGTTATCCATTTGATTTTAAAAGTCACCCCGTCCCTAAACTGAATTCCTAGATGCACAACGACTGCACACATTGCCTGTTAGTATCAAATATATGTATCATTCCCTAATTCGTACAAACCTTAATTAATACATTAATGTATATCTCATTCATGAAGGCTAAATCAATAAATACCTATGCATTTATGTTCATTTCTCTTCCAAAACGTTGCGCCTTGCGATTTATCACCGAAACACATAGCTTCTATCAACCCAGTAGCAATAAAACCGGGAATACATTCGTAGACTGATTTAGAGCCGATGAGGAAGCCGCTTGAAACGATGACCGAGTTTGCAAGTTGCGGTGCCGGTCCACAAGCTACAGGTATAAATGTATACAGAGAAATATGTAAGGGTAGAACTTCTACAGAATAATATGTAACGGAAACACTTATACAGAATAAAATCAGAATAATATGTAGCAGAAAAACGCAAACAGAATAAAATCATAGTGTAATATATAATGGAACGACGTACATTTACTACATAAGCGTAAATAAACAGAGATATATGTACAGATACACATTGAAGATACTTATATACACTATATAAGGGTATATATAAAGGGACATATGTACGTGTAGAACGTAGAGGGACTTCTATGTACTATATACAGAGTATATATAAAAAGGAATAATTTATGTACGTGTAGAACGTAGAGGGACGTATATGCACTGTGTAAGGGTATATAAACAGATATATATATACGTATATAACTTAAAGAGACATAGATGTATACATGTACTAACTATAAAGCGGTATACAGAGAAATATATACGTGTAGAACCTTAAAGAAACATATATGTATTATATAAGGGTATATATACAGAGATATAAGAACGTGTAGATGCATTATAATTCATGTTCTTTAGCTCACCATTTTGTTTAATTTGGTTCGGATAATCAAAGTATATTGTATTCTTACCTATACAGGTATGGGCAGGTTTTGTCCATTGTGCTATACCCTTTACATCGATACATTGTATCGTGATTGGTCCGGTTTCGATGTAACCTGGATTACATTCAATTCGGCGAACAGTCCCAATAAGTCTGTCGACAACGGAATCGAGATATCCAAGTCCATAAGGGTCCGGGTCGGGGCATTCTAATTTCAAGATAGGGAACACAGAAGAAAACTATATTACAAAAGAGGGAAACTAAATAAAAATAAACAATAGAAGAATATTTTTTTATTTGAGGAATTCAAGTAATGAGTAAAAAAATAACGTCTTTAATTCAAGTGGCTTTTTTTTTAAATCGGTCAGTTGACACAATTAAATTTCTATTTAAGCGACTTATTTTGAAATCAGCCAGTTGACGCAACTAAATTTCTTTTAGGTTCTGAAGATGATAAACTGGGCAGCTTAACGTTATTTAATTGTAGGAAGCACAGTTACACGTACTGACAATGGGCTCTCTGGGAGGAAACAAACACAGACAAGATAGTAAAGTAGCAGACTAGGTTTTATTGAGTCTGTATATGAGAGGTAATATAATTCGCAACACCTCTCACACCCACTAGCACCAGCTAAAACGGTATTTTACTGCAAAGCCACAAAAGATCGGGATTGATGATCCCAAAGGACCAGTAAATAATAGACCTACTGATTTGTAGTCGGGGCGACATTTTACAGCCGGCAAACAGCACTAATATTTCACCCTGGTAAATTTCTACGAAGAGCAGCTTGTTCCCTGATTTAAGACCTAAACACCAACATGTTGCAAACACGTTGCAAACGGAACTACCTAAACGTCAAATCATTGATTTGTGGTGTAGTTACATCGAATCGCAATACATCTTTTAATATGTGTCTATATTTACCCTATAACGCTTGGGGTATAAAAATTGGTTTAACCAATCTTACACAATTGGATGTAAAAGTCGAACATAAAATGCAGCATTCGGGGACGACAGTCAACCACAAACACACAGAGAAAAAAAATTACGTAGATGAATGAAAGGCAAGATATGACTTCACAAACCTAAAAGGGTTGACAATAGGGCTACCGCCTTCAAAGGTCAGTGGCAAAAACGGCCGCTAGGGTGAACATTTGTTTAACCAAACTTACAAGTTCTAGACATTCAGAGTATCATGCATGAGACATTTTTTAATAAAACTTTACTCTGTTTTAGTTATTCTAACAACGATAAGACAAACATAATCAACAGTCTTATTTAAACTCTGTTGGGGGAGATAATGGGTGCTTCTAAAAACCAACTAGCTAGAAGTTGGCTCAATGAAAAATTCATAGTTGAGGACGCAAAATTTAGAAATGTGTCAATATGTGATGCCTATATTTAATATATCACCTGAGTAGACTTCTGTGTTCAGAGAGGTTTTGCAATGATTTTGGGACAAACAGATCAAATATCGCCGGAAATCGAGTTGTGTTTTCATAAAATCATCTCATGTATTTTAAACACTGTTGTTACTGTTTAAGAGGATTTAATAAAACTATCATACAATGTCTTTAAATAATACCTTTATAATTATTATAGTCAAATCGTTCAAAATTTAACAAGAAATGATAGTTAGGTTAGGGTCATAGTAATAACCATCTCCATAGTGAAAAACTGTCTTTTTTATTTTCGATTTGTGGTTTAAAGTGTAAAGAACATACATTGCTTGATATAAACCTTTTCTTTAGCATAGCTCCTTCACGTGAAATATTTCAGATAATAATTATGACTTGTTTCCATGCGTGTTTTGGTTGACTGTGATCTCTGACTGTACATTTCCAGTTCGACTTGTATAGCCATTTTCAGAAGAATCCCCCCTACCCCGTCTCTCACACATACCATAAAAGGATTAAAAGTGACGTACGATTACAAAAGTATAATTAGTAATAATTAGTTGTTTACTTACCATTACAAACAGTCGATAATGGTGTCCAAGCTGGACCGGAAGGTGTCACTTCACACGTGATATATGGTGGGAATGGCGAAGTAAATCCCTTTTTACAAGCATATTCTCGAACAGAGCCTATAAAGTTTTGTCCATCTAACAATATCGCATTACCAGCAAATTCCATAGGGTTCATACAAGCTATTGGGAAAAAGAAATCAAAAAGGTTGATAAAGAATATTATAAAGTATGCATCAATACACAAAACACTTAAACAAAGGAAAAAGAAAAATAATTTATAGCTGAACTTTATACCTAACGTCATTTATAAAAGCCATATTTAAATACGACGCAATGTTGATCGAAATGAAGACTGGGAAAAAGCAAGATCAGTGAATAAAATTATATAAATATAGTCATACACTGAAACACTTTATATACATGTAGACACAATGGTTATTTAAATTAAGATCCATGCTTACACTATATGTCATTTACGATACGATAAAAGGATATAGGTGTCATTTTTAAAATTAAAACGGTTGTTTTGTCATTTTGTCACGATTTGCTGTAAAATCTAAATGCTATATGATTGACAAACAACAGTTCGTGTTATTTTGCTGATAACTGTTACCTAACATTTCCCTTATTTGTATTCCTACTGAAGTGAAGCACAAAACTTAACTTTTATTCTTCCTGAAGCGAGGCTCAAAACCTAGCATTTCTCTTGTTTATATTTTCACTAAAGTGAGGCACAACACCTAATATTTCCTTGGTTTTATACCAATGAAGTGAGTCACAAACTCTCTTTCCCTTGTTTATATTCCCACTGAAATGAGGCACAAAACTAAGCATTTCCCATGTTTATATTGTCACTAAACTGAGGCATAAAACCCGATATTTCCTTAGGAAGCCTAATACACCTTTTTTAATATTGCGACTGAAAGGAGGTACAAACTTATTCATGTCCCTTGTTTATACTGAGGCATAAACTTAGCATTTCCATTGTTTATATTCATAATGTCGTGAGGAGATCAAAACTAAATTTTCCCTTGTTGATATTCTCATTGAAGTAAAGCACAAAGTTTGATATCTAACCTTTTTTATTCCCAATGAAATGGAGCACACAATATTATACTTTATGAGTAATTACTCCGAGTATACCTGCACAGGAGAACGTAGAAATTGACCAGGATGAGTCCGCCATACACGTGATTGTATTATCGCCCATGGAATGAAATCCCTTTTCGCACACGTATTGCAGCGTGGTTCCAATTGCTCGTATGGAATCGTCAACAATAAAGGCATTCATAATGGGTAAAGGAGCTGGACACGCTGGAAAATAAAATAAAACTAATGCGGTATTATCAGCAATGCATTCATTCAAAATGGGTTAAGAAGAGTGAACACGATGTAATGCAAAACAAATAAGGCATCACCAACTATTTGCATGTCTGCATTTAAATGGGTTAAATTGTAGGACACTATAAAATGTATAAGAAAATGCTGTAATATCTCCAAGATCAAATAATGTTAATGTATTTCATGATTATATTTAGAAACGGAGCTAAATGCAATATTGTTGTGCAATGCATCATGTATAAGGCCTTTGAAAAGATCAGCAACGTCAGACATGGCATCGCGATGTTCTTCATATACTGCAACTATCACCCACGTCTGGTGGATGTTTTCCAAATTATTTCAGATCAAAAGCGTTTAACGTAACATTTAAAACTGTAACAGACTTATAAAGAAGCTATATGCAACCATAAGGGTACGTTCAAAATATTAGGTATATATTATAATATACAAAACGAAAACTATTATTCAAAAATTTTATAATAAAATGTAACACTTTAAAAGTTAACAAACGAAATACGTAAGTCAAGTGACGTTCATATTAACCAAACTTCAATGACATTCCCAGTTTGAAGTAGTTCTCAGAACGGAGCTTAATAGTATGAAGACATTATAAAACGCATTTGTTTTACTGTAATTGGGTTCATCACTTCATATTCTGAGAGATTATCACGTGTTCATTAAGATTTTGGATAACCTTCGCGAATGGAAGAATAATAAAATACTGGAGAGTTTTAGGTTATGCGATGCATACTTACGGCAAACAACCTGCATGAGATTTGATAACGACGTTCTCAGTTCCTTAAACGTTGTCAATTTGAGTACTTGGTCCGGCGTACTAGCTATTCTAATCAGCTCCGCGTCAATTATAACTTTCGAAACTCCAACAGCAAACATGTTTATTCCTGAAATATATTGTAGGTCATTCTACAATGTACACACTTGTGTTTCAAATACGTTTTGTACAACTAGAGGTAGTCTAATAGTACATGTCATATATGCCGCCTGAAACATGTTTGCCTTTTATAAAAACGTCAATTAAGGTTTATTAAGTTTGTATGGCATAATTTTATAGCAAATTTTAGGCTATTTTTGACGCTCGATTTTTAAAGGTGGAGGCAGATCACCCCCTTATTTCTGGGTAGAACCAGTATTTTGTACCACCCGTCATCCGTAAAAATCGACACTTTTTTACTAAGTCCAGCTGCAAATAAACGTTTTCAATCACCACATTTATGACGATAATCTCGATAACAGGTGAAGGATACAAAGTTGTAAATGTGTTTTTTACATTATTTTTTTAAAAGTAACACGTTGTAGGTGTATTTATTACACTGCAAACATCTGCAAAGTTTGAAAGTTGTATCTAGTTTAGATGTTGAGTTATTAGAAAAACAAAACATGTAAACGAACTCAGATGTTCTATTTCCTCTTGTGCTGATTAGTCATTACCGTGAATTCTATTCACACTTTCTCCTTTATGTTCGGTAGAAATGGCATTCTAATTGGAATTTAATAGCCTGACGGTTACCGTTGTTCCGTGTGGTCAGATGATATTTTCTAGTGACGTCACAAGATGAAGATTATAGTGATATTATTGGCTCAACATTTATTTCTTTAATTAATTGCATAATCAGTCTTTTGGCTTTCCTGATCACTAAAAGTGAAAAAGTGTAAAAAATTCCTTTGTATCTTTTTATTTATCTCTGGATTTTATTTGTCAAAGTATGTTACATTTTGCGCGAAGGTCGTATGATGTTTGTCTGCTGCTTATGTATCAGCTTTTTGATAAATTGATGTCACTGATGAATGAATATTTTGGCTATTTCAATGAGGCATGGATAGTAAGTGTTGAAAGAGTTTGGGTGTCAATAAAGAAAATCTCTGACAAGTTTGCTTACATAATGTTATTCAGATCAAAATATTGCGTATTGTGAGCTCATTTGGGGGAAACGTTGTGAAATGAATCTAAACATAATGAAAACTTTTTACGTCTGGAATTGTCAAATGTTGCTTTAATTAAATATTTCAAATACTACAAATTGAAAAAGTACGTTTTAGCAGCTTGAAATTGATATATTACACTCCTTTGTTGTTCATACAGATCATAGAGCTAATCCCTAAACTATCATGCTACCCCTCTATACCTTAGTGTATCCTTATTCCGTGAAAGAATGATACGATGACATCTTGGATCGAGTATAGGGAAGTCGTTCCCGATATGGTAGTCGTGTCGTTCTTTTCACGAACGTGAGGATGCAAAACACGCATACCTTCGGGTGAAGGATATCCATATTAACGAAGCAAGAAGTTAAATTATCTATGTATTCATTTTAAATCAATTTGTGTATGATTTTAATCTAAATGTTTTGCTTTAATAAACGTTATCAGAGGATGACGTTGACGTCAGCAGCACTTTATTGACGTCATGACTAAGCGTCATGTGTGTTATATTTGTGTTTGGAGTTAGTTATTAATATTTAGCGATTTTGAACTGTCTTTTTCTGAGGAATCATCCCGATATATCCCCCATAGAAATGAGATAAAATGATATAAATTTCGTTGTTATTCTTGTTGTGTTAGGGTTCTCAGAAGTTATAAAACTCAGGTATTTTTCCAGACAAAAAACACCAGTTCAGAACTGGGGGTAAGGTAAACCTAATACGGACACCTTTGTATATGTGTGTTGCGAATATGAGAATGAATCTGCCCCTTTACCATTCTAGACTGTATGTATGAGGAAATGTTTTTCAGCTGAAACACACACACAAACACACACACACCCGTGCACGCTAAAACATGCACACCACACATTCGCGCAAGCTATTGTACATAATCATAATAAAGACGGTTGTTTACGTTCTGATTTAGCTAAGTTCGCTTGTTGTTCCGTGAATTTTGGATCTTTGCTTATTCCGTCTGTGATGACAATGCATACCCATGGCACACCAGATCTGCCATCTTTAGCTAACATTTGCCTCATTGTTTCAATACCAAGATCGGTGCGGGTACCGTCCCTTGGGTGTAAAAGCCCTCTGGCAGCTTTGACTAAAGTAGCCTGGTCGTGTGTTATATCAACAATCTGTAAAATATAAACAAAGGATGCAGTCCACAGGTATAGGATACAGTCTACACTACTTAAGGAGATTGTCACCCAATCCCCCAGCGGCCATTTTTACCACTGACCTTTCCGAGGTAGTAGTCCTATTGAAAATACTTTTATGTGTGTGATGT
The DNA here is from genome assembly GCA_037043455.1 of Cyrtodaria siliqua. Lineage (NCBI taxonomy): Eukaryota > Metazoa > Mollusca > Bivalvia > Adapedonta > Hiatellidae > Cyrtodaria > Cyrtodaria siliqua. The sequence goes on along the minus strand of JAWPHD010000274.1, from coordinate 110,354 downwards.
CATATCTTGTTTTTCTTCCATCTGTGCAATTATTGTTATTAAATAAATAAAGGCAGAACTCTGTGGAAATAATGTTTACACATTCTGGGACGGTAATTAAAAGGAACGGCATAGAAAGGTAGTTATCAAACGGCTGTCATATGAAATTGCATTAATTTTAATGAATCTCGACGTATCACTATCGCATTACCACGCAGAAGTTTTAAATCTGTCAACAAGGTTAACAAGAAACGAGTCATGACAACCAGTTTATGTTTGTGATGTCATATATTGCCCTTTATTCATCTTTATAATTAGTGTTTGCTTCTGTGCGTGGTTTTGGCTGACTGGTCCTTGAATGCTATAGTTCCTGTTCAGCTTTTTATGCCCAATGGAGGAACGGGAATTGACTCTGACAAAGGTAAATATGCCTTTCTTGTGCAAGGGAGGAAAAGTATACCACGTGACTGATTCTGACAAAGTAAATATAATTTACTTGTGCAATAGAGAACAGTATACCTTGTAACTCGATTCTGACATAAGACAATATATCTTACCTGTGCAATGGTGGAACTGTATACTACAAAACCGACTCTGACATTGTGCGGTCCAAGATGTAATTCTGGTACCATTCGAGCGAGTGCATCTCTTAACAAGTCATAGTCACCGGCAGTGATACTGTCTGAACCATCAATAACTACCACGACGTCCATTAACGTCCGACATTCTTAAAAAGAAGCATACATGTTTATTTGTTTTAATTTAACATAGATCAACATGTTCTGGGTCGAAAGGAAGCATACATATTCATATAGAGGTCATGTGTATGTAGATTGAATTGCTCAAGATTGAATATCGAAACTTCTAAAGAGACACAAGTTCTGAAACAACTCGCGGAGTTACTATCGGTTTCCCTTAATAACTGAATATCAAGAAGTAATTTTAATTAGTTTTTAACTAGCTCAAAATAAAATAGCTGAGTGTCTTCTAATATTCGAGTTTAATGCGTCAATAAATAGTTACATGCTATGGTAAAATAATAAAAATCGATATACTAACGATACTAATTCGTGAACTCCATTTCACCGTTAAAATGTCTGGGTAGACGAAAAGTACAACACACTTGATACTGTGTACCGGATTCCCAAATTAAACAAACAGCCTTATAAAGCCAGTTTTATTTTCGAATTCAAGTTCCTGCACTACTATAAACATCTTCAAACGTGTAACCTATTTTCTTAAGGCCGATCATGTGAAATAGTGTTGTCTTAAGCTTATGACAAATATGCACTTATTTATTTTGGTCAATTAAAAGTTCGTTCTTAATACAGTGTGTAATAAGCGTAAAGTTTCGTCAATAAGTACTTATGACTATTCCAGACTATATTCAACTTTTAATTTTATTAGATACTGGGACCATACGCCGTACGACATGGGGAAGAAAGATACTCCATGTCCACCGCCATATGCATGCCATCATCGGGATGGCTAAAATGTTGTACTATTGATTTTATTAATATTGAGTTCTGCTCAACCCGGGGCTGGAGGGCGTGAGCGGTAGCTAGCATATTTCACTACCGCTCATGAACAGTCTCAATCAAACCGAGACTGCAATATTTGGTATGTGTCGTTTTCGGCCGTTTCCAAAGGTCCATTATCATACTCTTTTTTTCAGCAAAACCATAACAAGACAAGCTTACTGCTCTTATTCAAAATATTTTACTGATAAAGATGGTCTGTGTCACTCAACTGGTATAAGCCTGAATAGTGTTCTTAAGTGCGTTCTTTAATACGTGTTGTCTCATTGGAAATCTTCTGAAACTTTTGCTTGAAATCGAGTGAAAATGGTTTCCATGCTATAAACATGTAGGGATTGGGGTTCAGAATATGGTGTCAAATGATACACTTAGCACTTTGCATTCAAGCAAAAGCCACAATTCAGCTGTTTTGCTCACAGTTAAATGATTATTACACTTGTTCAAGCTTTCATTGATATAAACACTCGGACAAATTGTGGTAAAGATCAAATGGAAATATTTAAAGGGTCATAACTCTGCTGTTTCTAGTATGAAATGGCTAGTTGTTTTCTTCCATGCCGATGGTAACGTCATGCAATAAAAAATGTTAAAGGAAACAAATGGCGATGCGGAGGGTAATCAATATGTGTGTCCAAAGCAAAATATAACACCTTTCATTCAAGCAAAGGCCACAATTCTGCCGTTTCTGCTCAAAATTGGCTGATAATTGAACGTGTTTAAGCTTTTATTGGTATTCGAGTTAACTTCATAAAATATAATATTTTAGACAAGCATGTTTGCGGAGTGGGAATGTTCGAGAGAGGGATAAGTGAAAGTTAAGGGTAGTGTCAGATGTGTCTAGTTTTCAAACTTATTCATTTTTTTATTTATATTAACATTTTGAAAAACAATTTGGTAATGATCGGATGAATAATGTAGGAGCTAGAATGTTAACAATGACAATCTGAGCATTTGTTTATAATTAAAGGGCTATAATCCAGCTATTTCTAGTCCGGCATGGTTAGTTTTAGATTTTGTCCACGCCTTCTTCTATGAACTAGATAGCTACAGATTAACAAAGCAAAACATAGCATTTTATAATAAATCAATTGCCATAAATCTGATGTTATTTTTCCGGTAAATATGGTTTTCATATTTATCCGCGCTTTCTTTAGTATTGAGACACTGGCAAGGTTTTGTAAAGATCGGATGCAAATGCATTTAGTTCAAATGGCAAAGTATAGCATTATTTTATTAAATCAACTACACTAACTCTAATGTTTATTATTCGATATAAATAGTATTCAAACAATATTATCAATATTAAACAAACAATATATTATCAATATTAAGATTCTGATCAAGATTGGTAAATTCGAATGCAATATTTGCTTGTCAACTCTATAACGATGGAGGACCATAACTCTAATGTTTATTAACTGATCTTAATGGTTTTCAAACTCGTCCGAGCGTTCATTAACGTTAATAATCTGTCTAAGGTGTGCAACATCAAGGGTTTGAAGTGTTGACAACGAAATGTATAGCAGTTTTCATAAATTAAAGTGCTATAATCATAATATTTATTATACGATATTGTAGTTTTCGATCTGCCCTGAGAATTGCACGGTATTAAGACTCTGGCCGAATTTGGTAAAGATCGGATTCAAAATAAAGCTGATATAGTATAGACACCAATGCGTTAACAGACGGACCACAAAAAACAGGCCATGACCTAAGCCCTACTGGCTTTTTCTTCAGTAAAACGACAAACTGCATGCTTGGCCTTTAAACATATTAATATACAACAGCTTACACGCAAACATTGATCGGTCTTTATTGCTTTTTTAGGAACAATCAGTACTGGGGTTCCATGGGAGCCCAGAGGTTACATGAACCAAATTAATGCAGCCCTTAAGATAATACGTAAGGAATCACGTGGTCAAATTTAGTTGAGCTAAGACAAGAAAATGTATAGACCTGTTAACAGTCTACATGCAAAACGTGTATATGTGGAGTGAGATACCTACGCCGTGTTTTTTATATAAACTCTCTTATTCTTCGAATAAGGAATAAGCAAGAATAAAAATCGATATAATAACATTAGATTCTTACCTGATAAAGACGGTTTCCTCAGGGGCATGGGATGTGGTCCTATGATATTAGGAAGTGGTTCTGGGTCAACGGGTAGTATTTGAGGAATAAAGAATGCTGGTGTATTAGGCGGTGGTAAAGCTAACGATATATCAGCTGTAATCGATGCACTCAGAAGGAAATATAGCGCTAACAGTTTCGTCATCGTGGTAGAAAAGGCGTTATCCTGAAAGAAAAATTATGAAATAATTGTCAACTCTTGTCATTGCACTGTTTACTTGATTACAAAAGAAAACGTTATATAACTGTCAACAATTTTTATAACTATTTTTGAATTGTAATATGGATTTGTTGGTGAACACCTTTCTTTACATGTTTATGTTTTTGTTGTTGTTTGCAATACGCTTGTACATACGCCGAACAAAATTCCTAATTACTCACTTTTGTATTTTAAATAGTTTTCTTAGTTCAAATGCATTTTAGAATAATTGAGTGATAAGTATTTTGTTTGGTCCAACAGTTTGTAAACTATTTATTGTTTGTTTAAATTTATACAACTTTTGAGAGTTACCCTGCTTTTATTTGAAAACTTGAAATGGGCTGATAAAACACATAAAATAAATCAAACTCTGCCTAAATAATTATATAAACTTCTTAAATTTAGTAGGAAATAATATTTAAAAAACGACATGAAATTTTACCCATTTATTACAGATATATAATACAATGAAACATGGATACTCCTAAATTACCCCCCTTTTAATTGAATATCGTTTGAAATTCAAATAACCGTAATTCAGCGGTAACATTAAATATTTCGAAAAAATATTTTGGAAAAGCATTTGTAGTGGTAGTGTTAGTAAAACATAATGCCAACAAATTTTAGTTGGCATATTTTGGAATTAGGAACATCGAAACTGCACTAATTCAAAGTACTTAACACAATCCTAATATAGATATAAAAGTCGAACAGGAAAAGCAGCATTAAAAGACGACAGTCAACCACAAACACACAAAGAAACAAACTCAACAAGGTTGAGAATAGGGCAACCGCCTTGGAACGGTCAGTGGCAAAAAAGGCCGCTGGGGGTCTAAACCAGCTTCTAGGGTGCATCAAACCTCACATTTGCATTACTGTCATCTCAATAAAACGGGACAGTATAAATAAAGAAATCCCCGCCATGAACTATTCTCTAACCAACAAGGCAGCATTTATAGGAAATATAAGTAAAATGCAAAGATGCTCGTGTATATATAAATACAAAAAACAATAGCCTAGAAAGCCACAAAGAAGGTACTCACTGATTTGGCAGAAGCCAGTGCAACAAGAGAATAAACCATTGAGAGCACGACAAAACAAGACTGCAGACAAACATCAACCGTCACCGTCTTTTTGGACTTTAGGTAGACGTCATCATAGGGTCCACAGCCTGTCCGTCATCGCACAAATAAGTAGGAAAGCATAGTGGCGAACTGTAAATGGGTCCACCACCAAGCATGCTGTACGTTGCAAAATGATAGGGTCATAACCTCTTTTGATAAACTTTTTAACAAGTTTAACAAAGACAGTATGAAAGTGATCATGACCAAGGATCTTACGAAGTTTGTAAATTACGCCATCATAGAAGTCAGGTTGTTAAAGTCCTCAGCTCGAGTACAAGCTCTAGGAAAACGAATAAGTTGAGACACTTAGACCCTATAAGAAATTGCTCGGGGAAAATCCCCATCTAAATGGGGATCATAAACAATATCAAAATTAAGATCATCTCTCTTGTCATAGATTTTACTAATTATTTCACCATTTTCAATGGAAGATGTAAATCAAGAAAAGAAGCTTTAGTATCAGACATATTAGCTTTGTTAAGTTGAAGTTCTTTAGGGTATATATTATTAACCGTAGTAGAAACGAAAGGGTTGTCAAGTGTAATATGGCATCCAGATACCGAGAGGTGTCATTAAAGGCCTCATTAACATCTTCCTGGATATCTGGTGAAAGACTCAACATGAAATCTCTTTCATAGCAATATAAAAACAAATCTGCGACAAGGGGTGCACAGTTCGTACCCATAGGGATACCAACTATTTGTCTATAAACGGTAATTCCATACCTGACGAAAATATTATCTGATAGGAAGATGAGTGCTTCCCAACTTCTTGGCAAGTTCAAATAGTGTAATTGTCTAAACTGCCGTTAGTAAAAAACGCTTGAATATCAATACTGGCCAAAAATTCAGTATTTTCCCTAGCGAATGTTGTTTTAATAAGAGCAATAAGCTTGTGTTTGATAAGGTGATGTGGTACGTTTGTATATAGTGTAGAGAAGTCGTAAATGCTAATACACGAAACTTGAGGCTTATTGCATATTTTATCAAGAACGTCTCCTGATTTTTAATAGACCAAAACAAATTAATCCCAGAGTTTTCACAAGTTTTATCACAATATTGTTTAAAAATAAAAATAAAAAGATCGGACAGGGAAAGTAGCATTCAAGGAGGACAGTCAACCACAAAACACAGAAACAAACACGCAAACAGACAAACAAGAAGGCAAGAGCAATAATAAATGCAAACGACATCACAAACAAAAAAGGGTTGACAATAGGGCTACCGCCTTGGAACGGTCAGTAGCAAAGTAGGCCACTGGGGGTTTAACCCGGTTCTAGGGTGCACCAAACCTCACACTTACCCTACTGTCATCCCATTAAAACAGGACAGTGTAAATAAAGAAATATCCGACTTGATCTAATCTCTAACCAACAAGGCAGCATCAATAGGCAATATAAGTAAAACACAAATATGCTCATGTAAATATAATACAAAAAAACAATAGCCTAGAAAGCCACAATGAAGGTATTCAATGACTTGGCAGAAGCCAGAGCAGTAAGAGAATAAACCATTTAGGGCACGACAAGAAAGATCATGGACAAACATCAAACGCCACCGTCCCAATGGGCTTCAGGTAGGCATCATCTTAGGGTCCACAGCCTGTCCGGTCATCGTACAATTAAAGAGGAAAGCATAGTGGCGAACTGTAAAAGGGTCCACCACCAAGCATGCAGTACGTTGCAAAATGATAGGGTCATAACCTCTTTTGATAAACTTTTTAACAAGTTTAACAAAGATAGTATGAAAGTGATCATGACCAAGAATCTTACGAAGTTTATAAATCACATCACCATAGAAGTCAGGTTGTGATAGTCCTTGTCGCAGAAGAGTCCTTAAATTACTTCTATATTTGGAAAGAAGATCAAGGTTACGATAATAAAATTTTGCAAAGGTTTTACGAAGTTTATGGCAACGGTAACCCTGATTGAGTAACTTTTTAGTTATACAAAGATTACAAATATAAAAGTCCTCAACTCGAGTACAAGCTCTAGAAAAACCTTTGTTGCCACTGACCGTTCCAAGGCGGTAGCCCTATTGTCAACCATTTTGTGTTTGGGATGTCGTTTGCATTATTTATTACTTTTGCCTTCTCGTTTGTCTGTTTGCGTGTTTGTTTTTGTGTTTTGTGGTTGACTGTCGTCCTTGAATGCTGCTTTCCCTGTCCGATATTTTTACCTTTCTTTAAGTGGAGAACTCGACAGAGAGGTGAGCCGAAAGCATAGAGTGCCGTGAAAGCATATAGTGCTTTCCAGACTGTTTAAAAATAGTATGTAAATCAGCGACTGAAATAATTACACGCGATTTACGTTTGATGTTACCATTACGCCTACGACAATGAGACCCTAAGTTACGCTTTCAAATAGAAAATACAGAAAAAATGTTAATATTTGGATTTTTTGAAATATTTCCTTGTTGATAAATATTGTCAAAAAGGCCGAGTGGATATGATGTCTGTAAGTGTTTCATCCACTTATGTTCGGGTATATGTCTGGCTTTTATTTTAAAGCTTTTAGTAGCATCATTATCATAATATATTCAACCGGTTGAACAGTAACGTTACCAAAAGTATGACCTGATGGTACAAGTAATTGTTTTAACTTTTTAGGATTACCTGCATTATATTATGTTCACGAAATCGAACTTTTAAAGAACGACCCTTTGTCCAACATATTGTATACCGCAACGTGGTGCATTTCAAATCAAAACATAAATGACGTGAGATGTACGTCAATCAACATTTGAAGCTAGACATAGTACCCAGTTGTATAAGTGTTATAATTTATTTCTAAAAAAACACATCGACTTGAAAGCTTTAAAATGTGTTCATGCATCAGAGCATTCGCAACATCTCGTACACTGCTTCGTAGCATGACTCGAATGTAATACGCAGGTTTCCATATTGGTTACGTCATACTAGCGTGACGCGCGTCAGATTCCCGCCAAAACGAATTTGCATTCAAAATCAAAGTTATCTTCAATATTGTGCAATGTCATTTAGCCGATTGCTCCATCTATAGTTCATTTACGTGAAATCAGTGATAAAACCTTCATCTGTATTGTAAATAACAAACATGCAACGCAAATCATACATCAACACATGTGGCAAGCGGCCATACTGTTTATGTAGCAACAGCTTAGCAACAGTGCACTATTTTCTGTGCCGTTGCCTTCCGGCTAACAGAATGTTAATATTTTGAACATACCGAAGCGCCGTGATACACACGAGGCGGGATCCCGAGGAATGACGGGATTGGCCGAGCGTTCACGATTGGCATCAGAGCATACGATTTAAATTCGTTATTTTGTAGTTCAGCCGTATCTCCAATCAAGCGTGAAATACACAAAACAATGAGAATATTATTGACATTTTGAACAGTGTCTAAATAAAAAAAAGAGTATGATAATGGACCTTTGGAAACGGCCGAAAACGACACATACGAAATATTGGTGTTTCGGTTTGATTGAGACTGTTCATGAGCGGTAGTGAAATATGCTAGCTACCGCTAACGCCCTCTAGCCCCGGGTTGAGCAGAACTCAATATTAATAAAATCAATAGTACAAAATATTAACCATCCCGAAGATGGCATGCATATGGCGGTGGACATGGAGTTTAGTGCTTCCCCATATCGTACGGCGTATGGTCCCAGTATCTAATAAAACTAAATGCCCCGAAGCGCGAAATAAACATAATGGAATTTAGTTGGGAGCAGCGGTTATGAAGCCTGCATATCACAAGTAACAGTTAAAAGACTAAATTAAAAAGCAGACAACATATCCTATAAGTGGTTACACAATACCCAGAGCCTTTAATCGGCCGGAATAGTAGAACCACTGAATCGAAAACTAAGTAAGAATACAAAAAGAAATGAAAAAGTACCACCGATAATTAAATATAAGTATCGGGCTCAGCGATCTTCAAAGATCGAATGAATAACTGTACTGATTGCAAGCGAGGTGAGACGTTAAAACATACATTACTTTTGATGCGTTGGAGAAAACCTAAATAAGACAATTTATACTGAATGTTTTAACAACATATATTGCTGTAAATACTGACTTGAATTTCCACTATTCTAGCAACAAGAATTGTTATGTAAAACGTCCTGTCAAAAATGTATTTTTCTCAAGCCATTTTAAAAAAAATTGTGGTTTTATTTACCACTAAAACATTCGAATACATTGATATATGAGTTACCAAGGTTTATAAAAATTACGACTACACACATGCCGACAACTCTTCAGCTCAAACCAGTGCCCTAAACAACAGTAACGCTTCCGTGCAACAACAATATATATAGCTACATTAATAAATGTACGTCTTTCCTGTTCGACGATTTTCAAATTTCTCTTTTCATACATCAGAGTAGCGCTGCCTGTGCAATGTTGCGACTGTAGAACGTCTCCCTGTGCTTGCAATCAGAACTGTTATTCATTCCGATCTTTGGAGATTGCTGATCCCGATATTTATAGATATAGGTGGTAGATTCTCAAATACTTTTGTTTCCTTATTTGAATTTCGAATAGGTTGTTCCACTACTCCAGGTTTCAAAGGCTCTGAGTATTGAGTATTGTCCCTTAGGATATGTTGCCTGATTTTTAATATAGTCCGTTGACTGTTACCTGTTATACTAAATTCCATTTTGTTTATTTCGCCAACTGTTTTCTCGTCGTTTGGCGCAAAGCGTTTTGTTAGAAACTGGGACCATACGCCGCTGGCCATGGAATGGTGTGAAAATATCTCATTGAGGGTTCCATATGCATACCATATTCAGAATGGCTCAAATTTCTAGACTATTGACTTTATAAAAGTTGAGTTTTGCTCAAGCCGGGGCTAGAGAGCCTGAACGGTAGCAAGCACTTTTCAGTACCGTTCATGATCAGTACCAATCAAACCGAGACTGCAATATTGCTTGTATTTATCGTGGTCGACGATTTCCAAATTTCTCTTTTCATACTTTTGTTTTAGACATTTTCAAAGTTTTGTGATCAAACGAATTTCACATTCGTGCCTATTATTTATCAATTGAGTTACATCAAATTGATATGATGGTAGGCAGACACACATGTAAGAGCCTCCCTCTCTAACTGTAAGTATATATAACCATAGTAAAGAGTTTATTAATGTTGTTGATTAAAACTCGTTTTGAATCACTTGATGAAATTTCATGTCATAGAATCATTATTAAGTATAAACTCATTTGAGAGCCTAAGAATGGTAACATAAATGTATCTCTATTCATTAGTTTTTGAATATCTATAGCTACTTAACTGAACGCATGTGGTCATTCTCTCATAAAATTCATTTCGGATATAATAATGTTTATTCTAATACACCCGCACTATATAGCCTAGTTTAAAATATCTCGTTATATTGAACGATATATCACTGTAATTTTTGCAAAGTTAGGAGAATAAGCATTGCGCATTGCGCATTCCGCATTGTAACGTATGCAACGTTAGGAGAGCAAGCAAAGCAATGCGAACGATTTCAGATGTGTGCGTTATTTTCACATTTTAGGGGTATTAGAATAGAAATAGAACATCGTTTACGGTGAATTATCTATAATATATCACGGTTTGTCGTTCAATTGTAAACAATAATTTCCCTCGCCCTTCGGGCTCGCGAAATTATTGTTTACAATTGAACTCCAAACCGTGATATATTAAACGATAATTCACAGTAAACGATGTTCTATTTCTTAAATATAAGATCCCTTCAAAAATTCATTGACCTCATTATATCTTTGAACTCTATGCATAACTATTAAAGTGTTGTATGTGTAAACATACATATAATGTTCACCTTGCGAGATGAAACGCACAACCTCTCGTACAACAAATAAATACTGTGCTTTAGTACCACGTTCACTCGCTCCTGAAATTTCGTGCTAAAATACTTCTATATTCTTAAAAGACATTTATTATCGTCAGAGACTGTTAGAGCCGGGCACTGAAAAAACAAACTTGTGAGCTGTATCTTATTTCCTTCCATTTTGTTTCTTTCGAAACATGATAATACTAGGACGTGAGCAGAAAATTAGTAGTAAGGCGGGAATAAGCAGTTGCAATCGTAAATACATGATCTCTCTGTTGTCATTTTGCATCGTCCACGGCGTTATGATACGATTTAATTGTTTTCATATGAGGTTACATACTAAATCGTGAAAATACATTCAATTGACACATTTTTCAAAATAACAATACAATATTATATTGTTTTATATATATAACATGTTTATATGGATATGTATTCTTATTTGAAGCAAACACATATATTGTACATTTATCCAGTTGTTTATTAGTCACAACAAATAAGATCACAGTAGAGCAAATGTTATATAGCCCCTATTGCAACGCTATATACCGTTCTCGTTGTTAATACATCCGATCATTAATATAGTAACTCATTGCTATATCTGAATATACTTAATAGGTCCCGGCGAAGTATTTATGTAAAATGAATCTGGGCCTGATTCCAGATTATAACTTGTTTTATTTTAGAAACAGATAGTTGCAGTTTTGAAGTACTAGCATCTACTTTGAACCTTCGAACTAAAGCGGTTCTACCGACTCGTTTACAGATTCGTCAGTAAACATTTTGTCATATTTATTGACTCTGTATGGGAGTCATGTTGCAGTATAATACATGTTATAAAGGCTAGCCAATACTCCTTCTATGGGAATAATCTGCAATAAATGTGGTATAGAAATCATAGAACTAACTTATGGCAAACACACCAATGGTTTATTAGATAAACGCACATACATGTATGCATTAGATATAAAAATCGAACAGGAAAAGCAGCATTCAAGGACGACAGTCAACCACAAACACACAGAAACAAAGAACAAATTTAAAGATGAATAAAAGGCCAAATAAGACATCACAAACACAAAAGGGTTGACAATAGGGCTACCGCCTTGGCACGGTCAGTAGCAAAAAAGGCCGCTGGGGGTTTAAACCAGGTTCTAGCGTGCATGTAAACTGAGTGGAGTGAACTGCTTTGTTACAGTGTACAAGCACGAACTAGATGTCACCATCAAGACTGACCATTCCAGGTCACCCTCCATTTAGAACTCACAACACTATTATCTCCCTTGAATACTCGTGCCCTACAGAGGAAGGAGGTAGATAAAAAAAAACAAGTTCACTTTTCTACATTTTACAGGATACATTGATTTATCTTTACCAGGTTCTAAATCTACAGCATTTTAGGAAGAGATCACAGAAAAATGCATGTTGATGTAAGATTTCTTGCTAATTCTGCCTCATTTTACACATCATAGGTGTAATCACCACGGGGTTGTATTTTTGTCTCAATTTGATAGGTGTCACGTAAACATGAAATAAAGAAAAGATCAATCTGATAAATATTTGTTAAATGTGTTTTAAATTGCAGATATTGGATCAATGAAGAATTTAAGCATAAATACATGTTGCAAAATCTTTTTTATCTCTATGCCACGAACAAAAACATTACAATGGAACCCTATGGAAAATTAATTGTGGTGTGAGACGTTAAGAAAGAGCTGCAGAATGGGTATCTTTTATTCGTTATACTTAAGGCATTGCGCTTTAGAGCTGCAGAATGGCATTTTCACCCGTCATCTCTAAGGTATTGCGCTTTAGAGCTGCAGAACGGGTATCTTTCATCCTTTAATGCTAAGGCATTGCGCTTTAGAGCTGCAGAACAGGTATCTTTCATCATTCATCTCTAATATCTTGCAATTTAGAGCTTCAGAATGGGAATTTCCATCATTCATCTCTAAGCCCTTGCGCTTTAGAGCTGCAGAACTGGTATCTTACATCCTTCACCTCTAAGCATTGTTTGTGTATCTGTGAACGTTTCAGACATGTTAGGACACAGTTAACACGGTTATTCAGAAATCCCGTCTGTGTATGTATAGTTACTTCAAGTTATCTTCATATTGCAGGAATCAGCTGAAATTTTACATAATACCATGTTTAACTAAAAATTAACTGTATTTTCAAAACCAATACAGTTATAAGCATAATTTTAGCTTTATTTTACAGCTATTGGCTTGTAAAACAAACACACATATCAACGAAGACAGACTACTTTGAAAAAAATGTCAAAATTAAATCGAGAGACTGATACTTTTCCTGGAAAATCAAAATTTTGACGGGTAACCCTTAGTTTCAGTTTATTATTTTCAGCATTTTTCTCAAGAATCATTTCTTAAAGATCATTGTTATGCTATATTCAGATGTAGAGATGCCTTTTCATGTATATTTGAAAGTTTCAGACATAGCTGAGCACAAATGACCAGGAAAATGCAAAATCCTTATCACTACTGTAGATTTTCAAAATATTAAAGGTACTCGGCCTGAATTTCGACCAATACCCTAGGTCGCTAAAACTTGAATAATTTGAAAACCGATAAACATGGAATCAAAATTTTAGCACTTTTCAGCATGTAATTGATTTGTATACATTTTCAATTATTATTGAGGTGATCATTAGAAAAAAAAATCACCTTAAGAAAGAGCTGCAGAATGGGTATCTTTTATTCGTTATTCGTAAGGCATTGCGCTTTAGAGCTGCAGAATGGCATTTTCACCCGTCATCTCTAAGGTATTGCGCTTTAGAGCTACAGAACGGGTATCTTTCATCCTTTAATGCTAAGGCATTGCGCTTTAGAGCTGCAGAACAGGTATCTTTCATCATTCATCTCTAATGCCTTGCAATTTAGAGCTTCAGAATGGGAATTTCCATCATTCATCTCTAAGCCCTTGCGCTTTAGAGCTGCAGAACTGGTATCTTACAACCTTCACCTCTAAGCATTGTTTTTGTATCTGTGAACGTTTCAGACATGTTAGGACACAGTTAACACGGTTATTCAGAAATCCCGTCTGTGTATGTATATTTACTTCAAGTTATTTTCATATTGCAGGAATTAGCTGAAATTTTACATAATACCATGTTTAACTAAAAAAATTCCTGGAAAATCAAAATTTTGACGGGTAACCCTTAGTTTCAGTTTATTATTTTCAGCATTTTTCTCAAGAATCATTTCTTAAAGATCATTTTTATGCTATATTCAGATGTAGAGATGCCTTTTCATGTATATTTGAAAGTTTCGGACATAGCTGAGCTCAAATGATTAGGAAAATGCAAAAGCCTTATAACTACTGTAGATTTTCAAAATATTAAAGGTACTCGGCCTGAATTTCGACCAATACCCTAGGTCACTAAAACTTGAATAATTTGAAAACAAATAAACATGGAATCAAAATGTTAGCACTTTTCAGCATGTAATTGATTTGTATACATTTGCAATTATTATTAAGGTGATCATTAGAAAAAAAATCACCTTAAGGACTCACAACACTATTATCTTCCTTGAATACTCGTGCCCTACAGATAAAAGAGGTAGATAAAAACAAAACAAGTTCGCTTTTCTACATTTTACAGGATACATTGATTTATCTTTACCAGGTTCTAATTCTACAGCATTTTAGGAAGAGATCACAGAAAAATGCATGTTGATATAAGATTTCTAGCTAATTCTGCCTCATTTTACACATCTGGGTCTAATCACTCACGGGGTTGTATTTTTGTCTAAATTTTGATAGGTGTCACGCAAACATGAAATTAAAAATAATTTAATCTGGTAAATATTTGTTAAACGTGTTTTAAATTGCAGATATTGGATCAATGAAGAATTAAAGCAAAAATACATGTTACAAAATCTTTTTTATCTCTATGCCACGAACAAAAACATTACAATGGGACCCTATGGAAAATTAATTGTGGTGTGAGACGTTTACACAGAACAATATGCAGAATGGGCCTAGAAACTTCCTACCGGCAGAACTGCAGACGTTTGGCAAATTATGTTATAGACACTCCGTTTTCTCTATAGAAACACGGATATGTTCTGCCATCACTCAAGTAGCACCTGAAACAATACAGACATGATGATGAAACCATTTAATTAACAAAGAAAGATAAAAATATCAGGCAGGGAAAGCAGCATTCAAGGACGACAGTCAACCACAAAACACAAAAACAAACACGCAAACAGACAAACGAGAAGGCAAACGTAATAAAAAATGCAAACGACATCACAAACACGAAAGGGTTGATAATAGGGCTACCGCCTTGGAACGGTCAATGGCAACAAAGGCCACTGGGGGCTTAAACCGGTTCTAGGGTGCACCAAAGCTCAAACTTACCCTATTGTCATCCCATTAAAATAGGACAGTGTAAATAAAGAAATCCCCGCCATGATCTAACCAACAAGGCAGCATCAATAGGCAATATAAGTAAAACACAAATATGCTCCTGTAAATATAATGCAAAAAAACAATAGCCTAGAAAGCCACAATAAAGGTACTCAATGACTTGGCAGAAGCCAGAGCAACAAGAGAATAGCATCTGAAACAATACAGACATGATGACGAAACCATTTAATTAACAAGTTGCAAAAAATGAATAAGGATAAGCAGAGGCCTGATTTTTGTCTGAGGGAGACGCGGGACGCGTGTAAAGTGAGTATGTTTCCAGCAAATTACACTTCAAAGTTTCGTGTAGATATAACAGTTCTAACAGTTTAAGTATTCGTTCTATGACACATAGTGTCTGTACATGTAATCTAAGATCCAACTCGGTTTAACCTGATCCTGAGATTGTTTGAGATTGTTTGAACAATATGATATTACTTTCTGAACTTAAAAAATAAATACTAAGGTAAAATCTGGAAACATTGTTGCACTTTTCTGTATCTGCATCATATCTAAAACTATTAAACTCTAAACTGGCATGTAGACATCAAACAAGCTTTATTACAGACACTTCTGAATAACTTCAAAATGGGTGAGAAAATTATCAAAATCGGACGATGAACAAAGAAAAGCCGTCGTTTTGAGAACTATAACGTTACATATCTAAGTTACCATATATTGCATATTGATAAATATCATTTAATCGAAGGAAGATCGCTGCATATTAATGTGAAATCCACAGCTGATCATTTAATATTGTATTACTGTAGAGCCTGGTTTGAACCCCGAGCGGCATTTTACCACTGACCGTTCTAAGGCGGCATCCCTATTGTTAAAGTTAAGGTCGAACAGGACATGTAGCAATCAAGGACCACAGTCAACCACAAACACGCACAGAGACAAACAACAACTACAAAGATGACTAAAACGCAAGAGAACAAGAGAACATCAGAAACATCGAAGAACGGTCTGTGTCAAACAAGGCCGCTGGGGTTTAAACCAGGTTCTAGGGTGCACTAAACCTCACTCTTACCCTATTGTCATCCCAATAAACAGGACAGTGTAAATAAAGATCCCCGCCAGGTTATATTCTCTAACCAACAATGCATCATTACTAGGCAATATAAGTAAAACACATAAATGAGCATGTATTTATAATATAAAAAGAAAGCTTAGAAAGCTTAGAAAGCCACAAAGCAAGTACTCAATGACTTGGCAGAAGCGAGAACAAGAGAACAAACCGTTAAGGGTACGCCAAAGCAAGATTTAAGACAAACATCAAACGCTATCTTCCTATGAGGATTTAGGTAACATAGCGTCCACAATCTGTCCAAATTCTGTCCGAACTGTAAATGGGTCAACCACTAAACGTGCAGTGCGTTGCAAAACGATAGTGTCATAAACTCTTTTGATAAACTTTTAGACTACTTCTATAAAGATGGTATGAAAGTGATTGTGACACAGGATCTTACGAAGTTTTTAAATCATATCTAAGTTTTCAAATACACTACAAGCTCTAGAATAACCTAAAAGTTGAAAAAAACATAGACATCATACGATGTAGCTCGAGGAATATTCCCATCTAAATGGGGATAATTAACAAAATCAAAATTAAAATCATCTCTTTTGTATAGAGAAGTTTTGGTAACTATCCGGGGAACGAACTCTGCACATCTTGTATCAGAGTTGTTTTTTGTATTGCTATGAAAGAGATATCATGTTGTCAACCACAAATACACACAGAAACAAATTTAAATATGAATAAAAGACAACAAAAGACATCACAAACACGAACGGGTTGACAAAAGGTGTACAAGGACTTGGCAGAAGCCAGAGCAACAAGATAATAAACCGTTGAAGGTACGATAAGACAAGATTAAAGACCAACATCAAACGCTAACATCCTATAAGGATTTAGGCAGACGTCATCATAGGGTCCGGAATCTGTCAGGCCATCGGACAATTAAAGATCTTCTACTATGGTTAATACTATTTATCCCAAAGAACTTTAACTCAGCAAATCTAATATTTCTGGTACTGTCGCTTCCTTTATTTATTTACATCTCTATTGAAAATGGAGTAATACTTAGTAAAATCTATGACAAGAGAGATGATTTTAATTTTGATATTGTTAATTATCACCCCACCTCCACACCCACTCCTACTTAAATGGGGATGTTCCCCGAGCTAATTGTTATGGGGTCTATGTTTCTCAACTTATTCGTTTTCCTAGAGATTGTAGTCGAGTTGAAGACTTTCGTAATCTGTGTATAACTAAGAAGCTACTACATTAGGGTTACCGCTATCAAAAACTTCGAAAAATCTTTGCAAAATGTTATTATCGTAACCCTGATCTGTGTAATATTTATAGCATACTTTTTCTCGTATATGCGATTTATACCACTTCTCGAGGGCCATAGGCCCGAGAGTGCTGTATAAATCGTATACGAGACAAATCTGCTATACATATTTTGTACCAAAAAAGCCATTTATCCAAGTACGCGCGTGCAAGACGTTTTAGGGCGTTGCAGTTTTCAGTAAACATAACAGCTCGATCCAATCAAGAAATAGCATTATCACGCGGCATGAGCATGACCCATGTTTTGATTATTGCAGCCAATCGCGTTTGTATATTATTGGGCAAATGTAATGTCAAGGAGTGCTATTTTGGTTTGGTAATGGTTTAGTCGTTTTGATTGACGGGTTGCGTGAAACATTACAACTGCGCGCGCGTAAAATTGAGTAGACCATGGTATAACTGCCAAATCTGTCATTTATAACACGGCTGAAATTTACCGGCATTTATAGCACGCTTCAGGCGCAGACCTTCAGGTTTATGAAAATTATATCATAAGCAAGAACAAAAGAAAACCATTAGAGCTATGGTACAATTTTAAAATATAAAAGTAATTTAAAAACACCTCTGCGACAAGGACTATCACAACCTGAATTCTATGGTGATGTGATTTACAAATTTCGTAAGATCCTTTGTCATAATTAACAGTCGTTATTAAACTTGTTAAAACGTTTATCGAAAGAGACCCTTTTATTTTGCAACGTACAGCATGTTTAGTGGTCGACCCATTTACAGTTCTCCACTATGCTTTCCTCTTTGATTGCGCGATGACAGGACATATTGTGGGTTCTATGATGACGTCTACCTAAATCCTCAAAGGTCGATAGTGTCTGATGCTTGCCTTACATATTGTCTTGTACCCTTAATGGTTTGTTAATTCATGTTTGCCATTCATTTTTGTCGTTTTGCGTGTTTTTGTGTTTACTGTGTTCTGTGAAAGCTGCATTTCCTGTTCGACTTGTATACTTATTTTTGTTCTCTTTTTGCTCAGTCAGTGAGTACTTGGTTTGTGGCTTTCTAGACTTTAGCTATTATATTCATATATACATGATCTCTTACGTGTTAGACTTATACTGCTATTAATGTTGCTTTGTTTGTTAGAAAATATAACCTGGCGGAATTATCTTTCTTTACACTGTCCCGTTTTATTGGGATGAATTTAATTTAATTATATTTAATAGTCTCACCAACAACTAAGATCATACGGCAACTTTCCACCTTCCACTGGTGGAGGAAGACCCCATGTGCCCCTCCAACATGTGCTAGTTTGGTGAAGATTGCTTAAGAAATGTGGCCTCTATCGTGTCAACAATATGACAAACTACATTTTTTGCTAAATCAGGGACCATAACTCTGGTGTTCCTGGTCCGATCTTATTCATTATCGAACTCGTCCGAGATCTTATGTCATATAAAATCTGTGCAAGTTTTTTAAGATTGCTCAAGTAATGTGGCCTCTATCGTGTAAAGAAGCTAAAAGTTGACAACAGACAGACAGACGACAGTCGACGGGCGACGAACGAAGAGTGGTCACAAGGTGCTCAGGTGAGCTAAAAAATGGTCGTATATATCACGATGCATAGATACCGTTGGTCCGTTATTTACTAAAACAAATTGCAAAATGATGTAGTCTTTAGTACACCACCAACTAATTCATGTATAATTCGATGCATCCACCTACTACAATGTTTAGTTTTCGATACTTGTACAAAATTACTTATATTGTTTTAAATGTATGCGCAAAAACAATCAAATAAAACCAGTACTCCAATGCAGAATGTTAGGAACCAATCAAATTTATTCTGCAGAAGTTTCGTTAAATATTTTTGAAATGTTATAAAATGGTTTAAATATGTTTGCCGTAATTTGGTGCTAGAACGCTGAACCTTCATGCCAGTTGGCAATCTCCCAATAGCTGCAAAACGGCATTCACTAATGTTTATCACACTGCTGTGTTCTGTATTTGCTTTCTGGTATTTTTATTTTGTGTTGCACAATTTAAATTATTGTTTTTCTTCTTTTTTTTTTAACTTATTCGATCTACCCCGAAACGAAGTTTTAGAATAATGTTTTATCCAAACCATTTTAGAAAATAAACACTGAATGCTTAGCGGCTGATCTGGAGTTTTATGAAAGAGCAGAATTTATTTAAAATGTCATTCAATGTCCGCCAAAACATAAATATTAATAAAACGAATGCATTAAGAACATTAAAACAGCTTGATTTTGCAAATAACTACGCAGATTAAATATTTTCCAGATGTTGGATTCCAGTGGGGTAAAATACTTTCATTAAATAAGTCGACATCATATTGGGAAAAGTGTTCAGGATTTGGTAGCTTTTAACAAGACTCTTAATATTAGATGGAATTTCCAACTTTTTCTAATTTCTAAACTTCAGTTCTGTCAAATTTGTTGATGATTTTCTTATCAAACACAATGTCTGTGTGTATGGCAGCGTTTATTTATTCTCGCTGTATTGCACCGGACATTTTAGCGAGAAGACTTCGGTTTAAAGTCTTATCCGAAGGACTGGTCAGGCAGGAAATATCTTTTTTAGTATTTCGAAAATTAACACGCAAGCCCTGGGTTACTAAGCCGCGATACTAACCATTACAACAAGTCTATACCTATAACACTATGCCTATCCACCTTTGAAAATTGCATACACTAGAATGCCGAAAATATATACTGAGGGCTAAACTTCTTTCCCTCAGTATATAATAATAATAATAATAATAATAATAATTCTACTACTACTACTACTTCTACCACTACTACTACTACTACTTATAATAATAATAATAATTTATAGCAAGAACAACTTACAGCGAAGTTGTTTCGATCTTATTAACTTATAACACAATTAATCCGAAAACAATATGAAACTCATCAATTCCTTTGCATGTGAAAAGAACTTGGACTTTATAAAGTCACTGCATCTCTACTGAATGTTCACTGAAAAAGCATCTTACTGACAACTTTTATGTATGATGTGTGCACACACTTGACAAGGTTGAATTACGCAATATTTTTTTATATAATAAATACATAATTAACGATCTATCAAAAGTTGTCTGATGTCTTAATATAAAAAATATTTAAATAGGGAAATATTTTGCAAAAGTGGGGTGTCGTTTCGACTATTGTCGCAGTTATTTACTGATTACAAAAGACTAATTGTGACAGATATGTTGAATGTTGTAAAACATAATCGAGCCATTGTTTAGAGATAAGTTTATTTCGAATCATTTAATAAAATAATTAACATTTTTTACATAACTGACGCGATAGTGCGTACTTATGTTGAGTCCAAAATCAGAAATTGCCCAGCAGGCACAGGACGTCGAACCAACGTGCGATATATGTTGATATAAGGTCATCACGTCGGTAACCTTATTCCAACGTCAATACGCCGTCCAAACTACGATGTCTGACAGCCTTCAAGTATTGACGTCGTACTGACGCGGGATTGTGGTCATAAATACGTGGAAATAATGCCAATCATGGTGCCCTATATCCATACAACGTTGGTATGAGGGCATTAACTTAAAAACAACGGCAATACAACGACGGTCTTTGACGTATGTTTAACGTCTGAATATGACGTTTAAAAAACTTAAATTTTGACTGTTAATCCAATAAAGTTGATTTGACGTCAGATACAAAGTTGGATTTTGACGTAGTTGGACGTCAACTTTTGATGTTAATTCAACGTCGGACTTTAAACGTATGTTTGACGTTGGAATATGTCGTCAAAAAACAAATTTCATTCTAACTTCTTTACAATTTCAGCTCTTGATGTTGTTTTGACGTCAAACTAGGTTGATTTGACGTCAGGTCAAAGGTTGGAGTTTGAAGTCCGTCAGACGACAAAAAGAATATTCAAAGTATCGCCAAAATACGAACTAGTATTCATAAAATTATAAACAAATTAACTATCGATTTAATTTAATGTTAACCACCATTAACATTAATCTTTGTGCAGTAGAAAATGTTTGCTACTTTGTTTACTCTGCAGCTTGTCAGACAACTGAAACGTGGATAAAACTAAAATGAGAAAATGAAAAAAGAGAAAATCACATGTCAATAAAACGATAGACTTTTACGTCAGTACAACGTCGTAAAATGACTTCTAAAATATTCATTTTGACTGTTAATCCAACATCGATACAACGTTGGGTTTTGACGTCCGTTTGTCTTCGGAAGAAAAGGCGTCTAAAAAACTTTCAGTTTGACTTTAAGGTTGGAGTTTGAAGTCCGTCAGACGACAAAAAGAATATTCAAAGTATCGCCAAAATACGAACTAGTATTCATAAAATTATAAACAAATTAACTATCGATTTAATTTAATGTTAACCACCATTAACATTAATCTTTGTGCAGTAGAAAATGTTTGCTACTTTGTTTACTCTGCAGCTTGTCAGACAACTGAAACGTGGATAAAACTAAAATGAGAAAATGAAAAAAGAGAAAATCACATGTCAATAAAACGATAGACTTTTACGTCAGTACAACGTCGTAAAATGACTTCTAAAATATTCATTTTGACTGTTAATCCAACATCGATACAACGTTGGGTTTTGACGTCCGTTTGTCTTCGGAAGAAAAGGCGTCTAAAAAACTTTCAGTTTGACTTTAAATTGTATGTAAGAACAACGATGGATTATTACGTTGTACCAATGTTGTACTGATAAAAAATGCCTGCTGGGCGTATTGCCTAGTACAGTAATATTAATTAAACATATTTATTACATTTCTATGGGTGAAAGATTGGGATTTTTGAGTTAAAGAATATTCATAATCGGTAAATATTAATAACTAACTCCGGACAAAAAAAAACAACTAACGGTGAAGTTCTCATGACGTCAATAAAGTGTTGCTGACGTCAACGTCATCCGCCGATAACGTTCAATAAAATAAATAATTTCGGTTTAAATCATATATAAACTGACTGCAAATGTAATAAATAGATTATTTTAACTGCTGGCTTCGATTATAGGGAAATCCTTCTTTCAATGGTTGACGTGTTTGTTTTTCCACTCACTGACACACGCTCGTTCGTAAAAGAACTACACGCCTACCATTTTGTGAAGGACTTCCATATAATCGACTCCAGCATTTAAATAATCTCTATTTCTTTTACCGCAGTTGCGAAGCAAGTTGTTGCAACTTATATTAATCACTGTTGATGGCTTCCTAGGTAGAACCAGGTGGATGTGGATTAATTATCTTGCTAACGGATAAATAACATGGCCACGCCGAGGATCAAACCTGCGACCTCTCGATCTGATATCCGATGTTCTACCACTAAACCATCATTTTGCAACGTACTTCATGCTTGTTGGTGGACCCATTTATAGTTCTTACATACAATTTACAGTCAAAATGAAAGTTTTTTAGACGCCTTTTCTTCCGAAGACAAACGGACGTAAAAACCCAACGTTGTATCGATGTTGGATTAACGGTCAAAATGGTGTCTGCACCACTACAAACAACTCCAAACGTTTAACTTCTTGTCTTACTGCCGTTAAAGATCACGTCAAACACTTTTGTGCTAAAGCTTACGACAACTCTGGGCTCAAATATTTTGGTCAATTAAACATTATTCAGGAGACGTTCTTGATAAAATTTGCAATAAACGTCAAGTTCCATAAATACTGATGACTGTTATATACAACCTGTTAGATAATATTTCCGCCAGGTATGGAACTACCGTTTATAGACATTGTTGGTATCCCTGTTGTCTATATCCCTGTTGGTACGAAGTATGCACCTCTTGTCGCATATTTGATTTGTATGACGCCTCTCGGTATCTGAATGACATATTGAACATTGACTATCCTTTCTTTTTTACAATGGTTAATCAATCCTAAAGATCTTCAACTCAAAAAAAGCTGACCTTTCTGATGATGTCGCTTCTTGATGACTTTAATTTTGATATTATAGCTTGTAGTCTGTGTATAACTACAAAGCTACGCACTCACTATTACCACACACTTCGAAACAACTTTTGCAAATGTGTATTATCGTAACCCTGGTCTACGTTTAAAATATAAAAGCAATTTAAGAACTCTTCTGCGACAAGGGCTGTCACAACCTGGCTTCTATGGTGATGTGATTTACAATATTCGTAAGATCCTTGGTCATAATAACGTTTATACAATCTTCATTAAACGGGTTAAAATGTTTATTGAAAGAGGCTAGGAGCATATCATTTAGCACTGCACTACATGTGTAGTGGTTGACCCACTTACAGTTCGCCACTTTACTTTCCTCTGTGATTGTGCGATGACCGAACAGATTGTTGGTCACATGATGACGTCTACCAAAATCCTCACAGGACAGTAGCGTTTAATGTTTCTCTTAAATATTGTCTTATCGTACCCTTAATGGTTTGACCTCTTGTTGTTCTGGCTTCTGCCATGTCATTGAGAGATTGCTTTGAGGCTTTCAATGCTTTTGTTGTTTATATTCATACATACATGACCATATATGTGTTATATTTATATTGCCTATTAATTCTGCCTTGTTTTTTTAGAGAAAATAACCTGGCGGTGATATCTTTATTTACACCGTCCCGTTTTATATGGATGACGATAGGGTAAGAGTGAGGTTTGTTGCACACTAAAAGAAAGATAAAAATATCGGACAGGGAAAGCAGCATTCAAGGACGACAGTCAATCATAAAACACAAAAACAAACACGCAAACAGACAAACGAGAAGGCAAAAGTAATAAAAAATGCAAACGACATCACAAACACAAAAGGGTTGACAATAGGGCTACCGCCTTGGAACGGTCAGTGGCAACAAAGGCTACTGGGGGTTTAAACCGGTTCTAGGGTGCACCAAACCTCACACTTACCCTACTGTCATCCCATTAAAACAGGACAGTGTAAATAAAGAAATCCACGCCATGATTTAATCTCTTACCAACAAGGCAGCATCAATAGGCAATATAAGTTAAACACAAATATGCTCGTGTAAATATAATACAAAAAAACAATAGCCTAGAAAGCTACAATAATGAAGGTACTCAATGACTTGGCAGAAGCCAAAGCAACAAGAGAATAAACCATTAAGGGCACGACAGGAAAGATCATAGACAAACATCAAACGCCACCGTCCCAATGGGCTTTAGGTATTCGTCATCATAGGGTCCACAGCCTGTCCGGTCATCGTACAATTAAAGAGGAAAGCATAGTGGCGAACTGTAAAAGGGTCCACCACCAAGCATGCAGTACGTTGCAAAATGATAGGGTCATAACCTCTTTTGATAAACTTTTTGACAAGTTTAACAAAGATAGTATGAAAGTGATCATGACCAAGAATCTTACGAAGTTTATAAATCACATCACCATAGAAGTCAGGTTGTGATAGTCCTTGTCGCAGAAGAGTCCTTAAATTACTTTTATATTTGGAAAGAAGATCAGGGTTACGATAATAACATTTTGCAAACGTTTTACGAAGTTTATGATAACGGTAACAAGTTGGATTACCCACAGCAATCTTTTTGCCACTAACCGTTCCAGTACGGTAGCGCTATTGTCCACTCGTTTGTTATGTCACATGTCTTGCTTATTAGAATTGCGATTGTAATTCTTGTTTGTTTTAATGCGTGTTTGGTTGACTGTGTTCTAACTTAAAGAGTAATCGGAGGGAAAATTTACAAATCGAATGTTCGATCTGTGATACAACCAGGTTTGTCTTTTTTACAGTAATAAATCATATTCAAATGTTGAACTCTTTGAAGTGATGAAGTGCTTTCAATTATATTTTGTTATAATTATATATCAATACTTAAAACATATACTAAAACATTTTGTTTTCTTAAAATGAAATTTTATATGGTTACATTTGAACCGTATTCCAACATAACTGCACAACACTTGTGGTCGGTTGTGGTTTTTTTCGGACGAGCTATTTTCAAGCTTTAAGCAAACGGAGGAAATGTGTTATGGAAGCTTTAAACAGTAACAGACAGCATGTTTAAAATCTAAGCTCATGCAGATATCGAAAATTAAACAAGCTTCAGTTATATTGTACTCCCGGTGTCGGCGTATTTTCGGCTTATGTCTGACATAACGTTTTGACAGTCGTTCAAGTCCTCAACTCGACTAAAAGCTCTAGAAAAACGATTTCGAATAAGTTGTGAAACTTAATAATACTACAATGAAATAATATACACTATAAATACCTAAAGCGCAATAATAATCTCGCTCACGCGATGTGTTGACAGTGTTCCACTACGTCCTACTAAGATGATACGACTAAGATGAGACGATTTGGCAATACTAATTAAGCCAACATTTGAAGCAAGATGACTACCGTGCAATTTTAAATGTGATAACTGCAATACATTATTTCAATTCGTCATGAGTTTTATAAATGCTAATTTAGAAATAAGGCCTACGTGTCAGCTTATATATTTGTAGATATTATTGTTTCTATGCGTATTTTTGGTTGACTGTGGTCCTTGAATGCTACATTCTCGTTCGAATTGTATGTCTACTTTTATGTTACTTTACACTTAACCTTATTGTCGAAATGGTGCATACTTTTAAACGTAATAATAAATTAATTAAAGTCAGAATATGCTTATTGTTAACCTTAACGGAGATGATATAGACTTTGTGTCAAGTATTTGTGTATAATATTACCGTCAAATGTGCATTACATCCTCCGATGTACCCAATCGTTAATAGAAACAATTGATTAGAAACGTACGTTTCGTTAATAAGACACGCTGACATTTTAACTCTTCTGTTTACACAAACATTACCTGTACTATAAATAAACCATTTGAATCCGCACACTTCCCGTGTTGTCCTTAGCGTCGTCGCAGCGTGTAATGTAGGGGATACAGCGTAATTAGTGCACAAATAATATTTATTCGTCATTTTATGTACAGTTTAATTTTATTCAGTTTATTTTTAGCATACTTTTCTAAGTTTTAACTCTTCCGAGTGCTTCGTCAACTGTTTCAGTTCATGTGTTAATAAGCACATTCTGCCTTTAAATAGTGTATGCTCACATTCCAAACAATACATACTTGTACAGTATATTATTCATAATTATTTAACAAAAATGATAATAGAATCCATGAGCACCAAATAGACTCTACAAATGACCGCCGCATTGTGGCCAACCTGACAGACAGGCGGCATAATAATCAGGGCTAAAGACAGTCGCTCTTAATGGCTTATACAAGCAATTAATTAATATGTATAATGAATTGTTAAACATCAACAGGCTGTTAACATTTAACAATTGATTGTCACTCTTTTCGCACTACCTAGTTTTAATAATTTACAATATGCATGAATAAGACTTTGCAAATATTGTCAGACCAAATGTTTGCCCACCATTATATGTATATTATTTGTTTTATTAATTTTCGTCACAGTCATACAGATGATATACAATAAAACATGACATTTTAAAATAAGTATGTCGTTCTATTAAAAAGCACAGAAGAATATACAATATCAAACTATACATGTTGTACACGAACCATTCGAATAGCACGTCAAACGTTTGCTCACAACTGAAAGAACGGCGAAATTACGGGATTGTGATATGTCTAGCATTTGAATTTATCACGGTCTAAATGTTTTCAGAATGTTAAAACAACACAAAACACTTCATTTGCCTCGTCACAGGTCATGGAGGTTCGAGGCCATCCTCTATAAACCTTACAAATGTACACATTACAAGTTGCAACAAGTATGAAAATAGTTTTGAGCAAACCAATCAAATACATCAGTTTAAACTATGTGTCTCGGTCATAGTGGTGAACACTGTGACTGTTTTCTTTGTTATATCCCATAAATACATATTACATCACACATCTTACACAACATTGCAGTCAAAGAATCATTCATTCATCCATTTATGAACTATCTGTCATGCCTTTCAAATATATACCACACGGAATTTACACAAATTGCACATTTTCTTCTCACATTCGACCTACAATTACTTTAGGTCATACTACACCAATTCATTTTTCATAGGCCTACCTTATAGCTCTAAGCTCTGTACTGAGTTCCCTAATATAGGAAGCTATATTTTTTATTACTTGTTTTGAAAGACCTATCTTAGTTTTATCAAAAAAACATACAGAAGATATACATACATTGAGTATGTTTTGAAAAAGCTGTTTGGGTCGGATGGTGCTGACCCACCTACTTGCATGTAGAAACATGAGGAAAATGTAAAATATACTTCTTTCTTTGATTATGCAACACATTATGAATACATTGCACACATGTATGATTTAACCTTTATGAACTAAGTACTCTTCAAAAGTTGAATTCTAATTTTTTAGCAAGATTTTTTGGTTTGATTACCTTGACAACCAATCAAAATTAAGAGATTCTGTGTAATAGCTCCGAATTTACCCTGGAACTTTTTCCCTGCCCGCTGATTGGTTGGTAATTGGTGTAGTCTGATTTAAAGAGACATTCAAACCTGACTGAAGTTGTTTTTTTCTGGCTAAATTGTTTGATACATTCGATCTGAGAGAAATGATGTCATTCCTTTTAAGAAAAAAATCCTTTTCGACAAAATATGAAGGCTTAAACGAGCTTAGGCTAAAGCAAAATTTCTTCGTTTTTTACGCGTAAATCCAGAATCTTCAAAATGCCATATCTCGACAACCGTTCCAATCTTTTGTTTCAAATAAAGTGATTTTAAATTGATTTCATCAGCAACATGTGATTTTCAACCAGTTGAAGCTATCTTGAAAATAATATCTACTCAAAAATGATATTTATGATTTTCAGGGGTCAAAATAGCAGATTTTATCATAAAACGCCACTGTTTTTGTATGTATTCAAAATCTGCCTTCAAATGAATTAATTAACATTATTCAGCAGGTTCTATATGTGAAACCATCAAGAAAATGCAACTTTTCAATTTAGAAATGACAAAACATAATTCTGAGACTATCCTCCCCAACTCCATTTTTAGGGCCATGCCATGTTTAACAATATGCTCATTACACAAGATTGCCTGTTACTGTACTGTTTCTTGTATTATTTTTTATTAGATATTGTTTATACCATCTTTACAGGTCATTTTCATGTAACCATGCAGCCAATAAGCACTGTTTAAAGTATTGATCCATGAAAACTCATTAAAATAAAGGGCGTTGGGTAGAAAAAAACTTTTGAAAAACATACAAAAGGTCATATTTTTTGCCAACTAAATAATTTAGTTTGTAAAATGTATTAAACCGCATAACATATTTGCATATCGACATTAACCGTATAGAAGCAATGCACTCAAAGTCAGAGTTTACCTCAACATCTTTTTCAAAACAGACAAAAGCGGCTTTTCGACATCTTTTCGGACAGATGTAGATTGTCGCTTTCTGATATTTTTGCCAAACAATGTATGCAAAGCCCTCAGAAATGAATAAAACTTACTAGATATACCTTTAACTAGTCAAACATGTGCATTACAGGCTAATTTTGTATACCAGGTATCAGGTATGGCTAATTTTGTGTCCACTACCCCCAATAAAGGAATTTAAATTACCTATGTTGCATCATAAAACTTTCAAATATTGAAAAACCATGAAAAGAGTTATAAGAAAAGTCAAAATACACCATAATTCAACATTTTTCACACTTTCAAATCATTGTGTTAGGAAAAAAGTATGTCAACTTTCACTTTTACCCTATGCAGAATCTATCTTTAGGTCATACTACACCAATTCATTTTCCATAGACCTACCTTATAGCTCTAAGCTCTGTAATGAGTTCCCTAATATAGGAAGCTATATTTTTTATTACTTGTTTTGAAAGACCTATCTTAGTTTTATCAAAAAAACATACAGAAGCCATACATTGAGTATGTTTTGAAAAAGCTGTTTGGGTCGGATGGTGCTGACCCACCTACTTGCATGTAGAAACATGAGGAAAATGTAAAATATACTTCTTTCTTTGATTATGCAACACATTATGAATACATTGCACAAATGTATGATTTAACCTTTATAAGTACTCTTCAAAAGTTGAATTTTAATTTTTTAGCAAGATTTTTTTTGTTTGATTACCTTGACAACCAATCAAAATTAAGAGATTCTGTGTAATAGCTCCGAATTTATCCTGGAACTTTTTCCCTGCCCGCTGATTGGTTGGTAATTGGTGTAGTCTGATCATTATACTATGTTTAGCAAAAACGCCGGATGAAACATAAATCTGCCATCTATTTAAATCGAAAGAAGATATATGACACTTGTAATGTTGATTTCTAATCTTGTTCATGCATTTTATGACATATGACTTAGGACACACAATAGTTCTTAAATAAAAATTATTTAAAGCAACGGTGTCTACAAACGCCGAAGCTTAGTCATGCTCGACAAGAATTATTAACAACCATTGTTTTGTATATTATATTTAAGCATGTGATAAAATCGCATATCCCGGCGACCAGACAAGATTTAAGCAGAAAGTCAATGGCCATGGCTATATTGACATGAACTGTGCACGAGGAACCGCCTTTGACGAAACCCTGTGTGGCTGCGAATCGTACACAACTACAGCAAAGAAACCTCAACGCGGTAGGAACAGTATGGTTGTGATTATACACTGAACGACTTTAAAACGCGTATTATATCATATCCAAAAGTGTGTCTCCTTTAAGAAACAGAACATTGAATCAACAATTATTTAATCAACAATAATTGTAAATTGTATTTTTCTTACATAGATGTTTTTCAAACATTTTGATTTGATCAAAATACATTTGGTATATGAAATCTAATTCTAAACAAGAAAATAGGTAGAACCGATGGATGCTCCCTGAAATGTACGAGTATACTCAACTTATCATATGGCCTTGTATCACCCAGTAGTTTTCAATTTGCAGTTCCATTAGTAGTTTATGCTCCAGATAAAATAATCTAAGCATAAAATTACAAAAGGCAATAACTCGAATTTGAATGAGACATAGTTACGGTTCTTCACTCTGCACTTTTTCTCATTGCCCTCTATCATTGTGTGAAGTTCCATTGCAGTCCCGTAGGTAGTATTAAAAATATGCGCCGGACAAAAATTCTAAGTACAAAATTACAAAGTGCAATAACTCTAATTTGAATGAGACAGAGTTACGGTTCTTGCACTTTGCACTTCCACTCATTACCCTCTATCAATGTGTGAAGTTTCATTGCAGACCCATCAGCAGTTTTGAAGATATGCTCCGGACAATAATGTGTGATTGACACACGGACGCACGTCCGGACGGACGAACCAGACAGACAGACAGACAGACAACATTTGTTTTGTTAGTGAAGTCCAACTCAATGAATAACTTGATAGACATATATGACAGTCAGGTATGTGTTTCATTAAAATATTTTATGCGTGTTTTGGTCCGTTAGTGCATCCATGCTTTTGAAAACAACATTAAAGAAAGTTTCATTATCATCCTTAAATGGTCTGTGTATGTTGTGAAACTCGATGCACTAACGAACCAAAACACCCATTAAATTGAAACACACTTTGTTGGTATTTTGTTGGTACTAATATTGATATGGTATGCAGTATTCTTTACTTAAATCTAAATTTACAGCACAGGTTATACAAATTATTAAACTATTCCAGATTGTATAAAAGAACTGGAAATGGATTTTACCTCAAACGTCAAAGATATATCCGGAAGTGGAGTCCATGTTAAAAGTGTCAACATTTCTATGGATCGCGGAAGTGCCTGTTTCCATGGTGACAGTGTAATGATCATTCCAAGATTCTCCAATGTGGAAATTAGCGGGAATTTAGAAATAAGAATTAGATACAAATTTAATAATTTGACTCATTTAAATCAAAACAATAAACCTCAAGCTTTACTGTACAACGGCGACCGTGGGCAGGATTCGTCAATAATAATCACAACCAACGCACATTCAACTTCATTTGGACTTCGCACTGGACTCGAGACGCTTAAAACAGTAACATTGTATTCCGTAAATAACGTAAGTGAAAATCTATTTGATATGCATGTCAGATCTGATACTCGGACCACGTAATCCATGATAAAACCCAAGATATTATAACACGTTTGTTTAACAATGTTATCCAATTCTTTTTATTTGGTATACATCAGCATCTACTACCATATTGTGAACATGTCTTATATACTTATTTTTGTTTACGTTTAATGTGGTTAGCCAATATATAAATATTCTAAAATATATGCGTTACAACGCAAGTTATTCCAAAATAAATAACGTCGTTTTGTGTTCAGGCTTATCACTTCAAAATTGTATATATACTTGTTGTATATGTAATGCTGTTAAAAATTCCCAAACCTCAGAGTCATAATTTAGAATAGAAACGATAAGTTTGTCGAACAAAACAAGTTTGTAGTGTATAGTGATATCTGTAAAATTGTATAGATACATATTAAGTATAAAGGTTGCTTTCTGAGGCTGACCCGCTAATATACAGTGTGTTTCATGGAAAGATCCACATTGAGTGAATACAATTCACAGATATAAGAAATATTGAACACAATGTATTCCATTATCATCATAACTAAATCGAATACCTACAGCTAATGGATCAGTCTACCTAAAAAGCATCAATTTTGTTTTCAATATATTAAAATAGTGAATGTCAAATCCTTTTTGTAAACCCTGTATATACATATCTTGAGCATTTCTACGTCAGTTTCATCCAACCCTGTCAAGATACATTATTCGTCTTTGTCACTTACAAACATTAAAAATAGAAAAGAAATCCTGTTTCAAAAATGTTGTTAAACAATATTAATAGGAATAAAAATACGTTTTACCAAATACACAGAATTTATTTAATAATCCAAAACTACGACCATTTTTTAGTACTAGGGAAATAGCTTTCAAAACAACTGTATGATAATAAAGACAATATTTTGGAATTCGTTTTTAAATCTTAACACGCTATATATGTGTAATGGACTGTCGTTTTTTTAATTAAGACCGTTCCATTTATGTGATACAGGGGTGTTTTGGGGAAATGACTGATCAGCAGACGGACATTGTGTAAACCGGGTTTACAATGGACGCAAAGGCTATTATAATCGTGCTTAGCGGGTTAAGGGTTAACATGCTTTTCAATAAAGTATATTATATCATCATCTGGCGTAACTTATGGATCGCTTGGATTATTTATACATTAAGAATACTTTTCGAATAAATTACACTTGGAATGAATGATGTTTTACGGCACGTCAACACATAAATAGGTCATAGTGTGCGCATAAACTGATGAAAGATGAAGAAATGAAGTAGTAATTAAATAATGTAAATATATAAAGATAAAACTATTTACGTTTTGTACTTGTCTGACTTACTTGGAAAGTCAGACGGAATTTATTTTACCTTGAATTGAAAGTGTAACTTATATAAATCAAAGTTATACAACTTTATAAACGGTATTGACAATAAGTTGGATGAACATAAATACACAACTTGACTAGCATAAGATACAATTAAATGACTAGGTAAGAAAAATGATATACATTTCAAGGACGTTTGCAGACTGAGAAACAGGGCGTTGAGGTATCAGAAGGCACGTATATGTCCGCTTTTGCAAGCAACGACAGACGCACACAATGAAGGTGGACGGTGGGGAGGTTAGGGAAAAGGGGTTGACAGACCTGACTCTCTCGCAGAAAAATGGCGTCTGTCTTCAATACCTCCCCAGAGGAATATGCATGACAAGGGATATTGGTCCCCGAATTGGTGATTGACCAGCTTCACAGACATTAAAAGTGCATAATCGTCTGCTTAGCCTTGTCAGAGTATTGAGAGTACCAAACGCCCCGGCTCTCTGTCAAAACATAAATCCGTTTTCCTTATTTCAACAGAAAACCCTATTTTATGTTTCGTTTTCGGCCATACAAAGTGCAGGTAACCTGAGTTCATTATTGTCAAAGTGGAAAGCAAGGCATTAAGAACTAAAGTATAGTTTTGTACTTGTCTGACTTACTTTACTTTGAATTGAAAGTGCAACTCATATAGCAAAGTTATACAACTTTATAAACGGTATTGACAATAAGTTGGATGAACATAAATACACATATAAAGTCCAACCACAGAGAACCTGCACTTGTAAGGGAAATATCGTACGTGCCTGAAGAGGCAGCCGTTGTAGTTGCTAAAGCCTCGTGATTGTACAATTGCTCCTAAGGTGATATGACAATATTCACAGCTAGATCACATTTGCTAAATTGTTCATAGACAATGTGATGTCATTATATAAAACAAAATTAGTATTATATCATAACTAAACATAATAATGCCTCCGTAATAAGTAACAATCCATTTCTAAGGGAACTGAGAGGCAGTAAAGTATCACAAATTGTACATTTTCATGCAAATACTCATCAAAAACATCCACAATCCTTTGGAAGTCGAATCGTGATTAACAGGAAAACTTCAGAAAGCCAGAAAATCTGCGAGCCAGCTGCCCCAACCCTAATTGAAACCTAGCATTTTTATTTTTAATTTAATTTTTTTTTTGGCGTAGGAGGGGAGGTAGGAAGAATCTACGCTCCGACCAGAAAGGTATCTTCTACCCCACTGACTTTCTTTCTTTAGCATTTCCATTCCAAGCTGATTCTAAACACATAAACTACCCAAACCGGTATTAACTGCCCATCCGGATGTGTATACAATGTAATTTGAAACAAAGTTGAAAGGAACAACCAAATCTATTAATCGTAGTGCTTAAATTGTCGTAAACGCAATAGTGAGACTTAAATGTGACATGCACAATTGACAAAAAGAAGCAGTGCTTACAAAGTGATATAGTACTACGTACTAAATGTTTGTTGCTTCAGAATTTAGGGAGTTTAACATCAACATTACAACAGTTTGAAGGCAAAATAGTTAACCAAAAACATATAAAGTAGTATGGCAAAACAGCATCTTATTAAAACTAAAACATAAGGACGTATCTAAGGGGAACATACCCCATGTTCCGCTAGTAGTCGTCGCATATTTACAATGCTATATAAGATCAACATGTAGCCACAAGTTCATTGTTGCCTACAACTCTTAAAAAATACAAAAAAAGCAAGTACGAAGTAAGTATGTACATGATACATACGAGAAAGAGACGAGTAAAATAATGATATGCGTGATGTACACTTCTCAAAACTGCTAACTACACCGCTACGTTTTGGGTTATATATATCGATGGGTTGAATGTTTTTCAATAAAATAAAAAGGAAATACCAATTCAATCATTTTTACATCATTTCATTTTATTTTTTTCATGGGCAATGCTAGAACTAAACCACAATAAGCAATTACAAACGACCCATGTAAACACTAAAGTCACACTTTTCATTTCTTGTTCATAAAAGTGTGACTTTAGTGTTTACATGGGTCGTTTGTAATTGCTTATTGTGGTTTAGTTCTAGCATTGCCCATGAAAAAAATAAAATGAAATGATGTAAAAATGATTGAATTGGTATTTCCTTTTTATTTTATTGAAAAACATTCAACCCATCGATATATATAACCCAAAACGTGAGCGGTGTAGTTAGCAGTTTTGAGAAGTGTATATGAGAGAAACATACCCCATGTTCCCCCGCACACACCATGCCCAATAATGTGTCTCTTCAATGGTAAGTGAACTGAAGAAGGAAATGACGTATCTAAGAAGAACATACCCCATGTTTCGTTCATTCGTCCTCGCATAGTTACAAATGTAGCAAAAACATCATTGCTACTTAAAAGGACAATTATATAGCACATGTTCCTCCAGCACACACCATATCCCATAATTTGTCAGTTCGACTTATTAGTGGTGAAAAGGACCCCAGCTGGATGTCCGATTGTATATTCAAGTTTACGGCTCTAAATGTGCAGGGCTCGCACTGTGATGCGCAAACAGCGCCAAATAAGCAACAAAATAAAATATGGCCCAACAAAAAAGAATTTTGCGAAAATGACTTGCGAAAAAAAAGGAAAAAAAAAGGAAAAAAAATCTAAATCGTATTTTCCCTTTTTTTCAATGGCTCTAGCGTTATCGACCTATATAAAGACTGGTACAGACAGAGGTTTTACTATTTGGGAAACTAACAGTGAGTGAAAAATCGATATACAGTCTAGCACGCGTCATACGCGTGACCGTGACCGGACCGGAATAAACACGATTAGCAAGTTTTGACAGCTCAGTGGAGCAATTTAACAATCAGCTGGTAGATTGAATGACATCATACGTTTATGATGGAATAATTACTTAAACAAACACTCAATTGATTGATTGATATCTGCGAACAACTTGTGCAAATACTGCTATGTGTTTGCCGTAACTGATTCGCGCATGACTTTATAATACGACAAACTTGAGCGTCGAAGTTTGCAAACATGATCGGCGATCCCTTATTAAAGAACTTTACTCCAAACAAAACCTGGTGAAGCTAATGTTCATCTTTACCTTACCATAGTGTTTTGAATAATTAGCAGGCTTCTATTACTCCAAATGTTTACAAATTAAATACCATGTTAAAAGTAGATATAAAAGTCGAACATTGTTACAGGAAATGTAACATTCAAATACCTTGTTTTTGTAGCATGTGCTTCAAATTGCTAAATGTTTAGAGATGTTCCAACATGCTTTCTACTATAGAACTAGACACTGACAGTAACTACAAGTTCCATCTTGAACTTTAGTTTGTTTTAAGTAGAAAGCATATTTATAGTAACTCCAAACAATTGATGATTTTAAGTCGAAAACCATGTGTTAATGAGATGAGGGGATTCGAATGTATTTCCTGTATGCGGTAGACTTCCATCGACCCATGGCCATGATCTTTGTTTCTGATATTCCCGACATAATGGCTTGAGTGCAAGCACCAATTCGGAAAATATGAGGCTTGTAGGACTTTGTTGACATTTTTGAAAACGCGAGTACTTTGGAAAAGTTAGTTGAAAACGAGCTTCTAATCAGGGCCGTGTTGTTAGTGGCCCGGCTTGTTTCCCTCTTATGCTCATATACTGTTTGAGGTGTTTAACAGGGCAGTACTTGCTATTTGAACTTGAAAAAAAGATATTAACAGGTATCGGGTTGCTTTTAGTTTTGAAATGATGTAAAGTTATGCATACGCAACTTTTTGTAATTTGAATATCTTTATACTGTACGACTTTGTTTGACAATGCATAGCGGGAAGGAAGGAGTTCACCTAATCGAAAAAATCTATGGAAAATAGCCTGGTACATAATGCAGTCATAAATGTAGAAAATGTGTGTACATGCTTTAACCAATTTGCGAAGGTCAGGTAAGAGGATAGGTAAGCTTGAGTCTACTGATCTTGATCCTATTTTGCAACCCATTATCATTCTTTGAACTAAGAAATTCTGTGTAGAGTATGGTTTGTTTGCTAGTTTGAGCATGAAAGCAATTGCAGATAAATGACTGCAAATAGTTGATGTTGCAATAGACATGTTGTAAGGAGAGGCAATAAAAAGCAGAATTGTAGCGACCGACGCAGGGCAAACGTTGAATATATTTGTTGCAAGCCTTCCTAGTTGAAATTGCAAGTGAGGAACTTATCATTTTGTGTATTAGAGAAGTACTCCCTCTGGTGTTAAGTGCAGTGGCACTGCCACGGTCACTGGGGTCCTCATTGGAAGCACTGTCCTCATCGTCGCTGGCATTGCCATCTGAATTTATTTCACTGTATTGAACCTCCGCCAGTGCGTGACGTATGTTGTCATTCGACGATGATGTGTCAGAGGACGAGGGTTGTATTGTGTCCACAATTCGCCTATTCTTGGCGGGTCCCTTGCCTTTGTCAAACAGTTCAGCGCGCCTTTTATATGCGCTGTTGTGGAAGTGTTCTGTGATGGGACGATATTTAGAGACGACATGAGGGATTCCCGCAGCTCTGGGTCCTCCGCAATCCTCCTTGCCAGAAGACGACCAAGCTTGTCGGACTGTGTTTCATTCCGAGGCATGCTGAAAAAGCATTGTACTCAACAGGAAATATAATCAACAATGAATTTCCCGGTTAAGGTTAAGCATAGAGCATGCCTTTTATCGGACGACAAGGAACTGTGACCCATCAGTCCATAAGGTGGCAATAGCTTAACTAATAATTGAATCCAAAATATTCAAAATATAGGTATAAAAGCGTGTGTTTCTTTGTTGTTGTTTTTAGGCATCGCAACTAAGGCATTACAACCGGAAAAGTTCCGAGCAATAGTCAATGCCTGTATGAAATTAAAGTATATGTATTTAATATATTATACTACCTATATAGAACAATTAAAATAGGTACATTCTTATTTGATATTACAGTACTGATCACTGTAAATGTGGACACAGCCACGTTATTTGGTACGTAAATGTACGGTGTTCTGTACGTAAATGTACGGTGTCTGGAACATTGACGTAATGTCTTGGTTGTTATGTTTTGGTATTGTAACCTAACGACTTCAACCAGTACACCGAAGTATGACGTGAACGCATAGACTATCCAATACATTATCTGGACAGGTGACCTGGTTCACCGTCCCCCTTCCTAAAGCAATGTCACAGTGGACACTGTCCTATTTCATAAATACAATTCACGGTGAGCACAACGTCCTAAATGTAAGGTACTGTTCAAGGTAGGCACACTTTCCTACTTCTAAGATAATACTCAAGGCGATCACCGCCTCAATCCTAAGGAGCATTGAAAGCTGGAGCACTGTCCTGTATAGAAGGTACTATTTAAAGAGGGCACACTGTCCCATGTATATGGTACTTTTGGAAGAGGGCACACTGTCCCGTGTATATGATACTTTTGGAAGAGGGCACACTGTCCCGTGTATATGGTACTTTTGGAAGAGGACACACTGTCCCATGTATATGGTACTTTTGGAAGAGGGCACACTGTCCCGTGTATATGGTACTTTTGGAAGAGGGCACACTGTCCCGTGTATATGGTACTTTTGGAAGAGGGCACACTGTCTCGTGTATATGGTACTGTTGGAAGAGGGCACACTGTCCCATGTATATGGTACTTTTGGAAGAGGGCACACTGTCCCATGTATATGGTACTTTTGGAAGAGGGCACACTGTCCCATGTATATGGGACTTTTGGAAGAGGGCACACTGTCCCATGTATATGATACTTTTTGAAGAGGGCACACTGTCCCATGTATATGGGACTTTTGGAAGAGGGCACACTGTCCCATGTATATGGAACTTTTGGAAGAGGGCACACTGTCTCGTGTCTATGGTACTTTTAAAGAGGGCACACTGTCCCATGTACAAGGTACGATTGAAAGTGAGCGCACTGTCTCACTGACGATATCTGATACAATGCTACGAGGAACAGTTTTATTTGTTACAACCGTAGTCTACAATGATATTAGAGGTAATACATCCGGCACACTGTTCCAAATAGAGATCACTGTCTTGAAAAGGGATTATATCATAAGAACGCAAAAGGATATAATGCATATTTGACGATTGTTATGATCACTGTCTTGAAATAAAGTAATATGTTAAGCATTGTGAAGAAGGAAGCACAAGCGCTTCAATGCATATTGGACGATTGGTATGTAAATGTATAGTAATATGTAGATACAACTGTTGTCGCATGTTGGCCAATATAAATGATGTAAGTAACTAAACACTGACCTGAGTGGATATGGTATGTTTATACCAATGACCTGGACGTCAGCGTAACATACACACATCTCAAGTACTATATAGTCTACTGCACCTGGTGAACTACTGTGTGACTATATCTCAAAAACAAAATAGATGAACAAATTATAGAGAATCATATAATTAGTCATAAGTAAATGGCTAGGACATTTAGATGTAGATATATAGACAATTACATATACATTACACATATTCAATATTCAACTCACTTCGTGTCACAGATATCGTGTAAAACAACAATTGATCAGATTCCATACTAACGGGACCGAGCAACTAAAATATCTTGGGGAAACGCGTTAATGCGAAATATATAATTCTGAGATAACACTTCACTTAGTAGTTAGAAGTGGATAATTTTAACCGTTTATTCGCAGAAAGGATGGCTCCCCTGACTGATCTGAAATAGTGACGCATGCCAGAGGGTTCCTTGGTGTGTACACCATCAAAATGAATAAATTCTGCGAGGAAACGAGGAGAAGTTTCTCACAGAGTGAAACCAGAAGTGTATACAATTACTGGTTTGCAGAGCTTCCTAAAACAGCGAATTTGTCAAGGCAACAAGGTCGTTATAAAATCTGTCACATCTACAGCGTGGAAGGATTTCTGAAATTTAAACAATTTCCGCTCCATCTTCAATGCATTTCTTTGCAAGGGAGCAGATAGATGTCACTAATACCTCTGGATATACAACCGGACTACAGAGGTCATTGCTACCAATATCTAAAAAAAAATATTTTGGAATGTAAAAAGACCGATATACTATCAAGTTTATTCCACACGCTCTTAGGCAGATGTTGGTCGGAGATCACAGCACCCCCGATTCCCAGCCAGTGTTCCTTTAACCGATCATTCAAACTAAGGTTTTGTAACCCCAGTGGTGAAGTCCAATTAGATAAACGCTGAATGAAAGAATGGCCTTCGAGAATTTGTTTTGTCATACATTTTAACTATCGCTATTGTTTATGTGTTAGTGAGTTTGTCTAAATAGTGTCACTATCGTATCTCAATAGATATACGTGATTATAACGCTGACAGATCCCATGGATTTGAGTCCCCGTTGATAATAGATTTGTTTACCACCTGAAGCTTGAGTTGCTGCAGACTAATTATTGATAAATATATTAAAATGATTTAATATAATGAACACCTTTGTCTTAAGCCAATATTAACAGTAAACTAATCTATTGTAAAACCATTCACTTTAACACTGGAGGAATCTGTATGATAATGAGACTTAACTGCCGTTTGCGTTTTACCATTACAGATTTCCATTAACATAGTCATATGCATTTTTTTTGGACAATCTACAAGACAGCAAAATGTTGATTGTTTGAGATTAATTCTGGTTTCAATAACATTTGTTAACGGCACTTCCCAAAACAAGATACTTCGTCAAGGCTTTTCCATTACTGAAAGTAAATCATGGACTCAGTAAGTCTTTAAATTAAAGAATACAATTTGTGCATACACGGAAAAAAAGAAATACTTATATTACCGAGCGTTGCAAAGCAAAAGGTACCAAGTGCCATTTTTGACTTGCTGAGACTTTACTTTTCTTTGTTAATATGTTTTGGAAATACTTCATTGATGCAAATTTGAAATGATTAATGTGCGTATAGCAGAATTATAAGTTTGTGTAATTAATGAGTTTGTAAAAGGAAAACATTGTTTAATCTGTTTCAACCATGCATAACGTACTACAGTGCAGCAGCAGCTGAAGCTTTTCACGCGCACACACCGCATAACTCACTTTTGAATTTCAAGTGTTTTGACACAAAGTAGTCCCAATTTGCACTCAAGTGCAGTTACGCTGAAATTGCAGTTGTCTTTTAAAAAACGTTAGCTTAAGCCAATTTTGAATGCAAAAACAACACAGACAATGAATAAAGTCAGTTTGGCATATTTTGCATAACCTAAATCGTTGTTCAAATGTGAAGATCGGAAATTTTGAGTTTTTTGAAACTGCAAAATTGCCGATTTCTCAAAACGGTCACAAAAAATGGGTAGTCACCAATTTGGCTTAAATTAACAGGAATGATAGATCAGTACCTCTACTACCTTTCCTGAAAATTTCGGCAAAGTTCATGACTACCCATTTTTTGAGACCGTTTTGAAAGATGGTCACCCTTTTTTGTCACTCAAAACACATATTATTCAAAATGGCGGCTACAAGCTAAATAAGCAAAACTGAAAATCAATAACAAAAATGTAAAACATGAATATTTTCTACTCCCGGACATAGTTATTTCCTGCCCCGGATAAAATGTCAGTAAGTCAACCTTTAAACACTTTTTCTGCCTTTCCTTTAGACTGTTTACGGTAAAAATCAGCCGCTCTAGGCGCTTATTAAAAATCGCAACTATACTGCAGGCCAAGTCGGCAGTAATTTGTTGTGTTGATTTACGGTTGAATGAACTGTGGATAATTGCAAGTGAATAATTCACAATTCCAGGATTTAATGAGCAAAAAGACGGACCTATTCATGTGTTAACTATTGTTATGGTTGAATGATGGAACAAATACTTGTAGAACAGCTACTAAAAATACTGTCAACTTGAGCTACTCAATCCCGAGTCAAGGTCATGTCCACATGAGTCACGTTCGCCTCGATTAGGGACAACGACAACTTTGGTGATTAGACAAACAAGGATGAAAGGTATGTACAGTACTCGGTACTGACCCTTAAATGTGTTTTATTTCGTGCATGTTCATGTTTAGTGTCTCCGTTAAAATTTAATAATAATATAGCACTGATGTATTATTTCTATGATGAGACCTCCCAGTGGGGTCTATGTTCACTGAAAATATGACCCAATGTTCCCTAAAAATAGTTTGCTTTGTTCTCCAAAAAATATTTTTCCATTTATTTTTTATTATGTTCCCTTGTTCCCCAAAAATATTACCAATAACAGACAATGTTCCATTGTTCCCCAAAAATAAATGGCCTTGTCCCCAAACACCCTCTATGACCGCAGAGCAGAAATGCACCGTTGCCACCTCCCCTTCACCCACCACACCCCTGGGCCCCTCCCCACCAACAGAATCGGTGCCCTTGCACCACCACCCCCCCCCCCCCCACCCCACCCCACCCAAAGTGTGTCAAGGGCATCTCCAAGTTCCAGCTCTGAGACTGAGCCTAGCCCTGAGTAAGCTAAAGCTATAAACTTTAATATATTTGACCCCTGTGATATAGCTTAATTAAGCTAATAATATGGAAATATTTGGAGCCGCCCCAAATTCGGGAATACATTTCTATGGTTTTTTAACGTGATTTTTATAAATGAAGATTTTAAT
The DNA here is from genome assembly GCA_037043455.1 of Cyrtodaria siliqua. Lineage (NCBI taxonomy): Eukaryota > Metazoa > Mollusca > Bivalvia > Adapedonta > Hiatellidae > Cyrtodaria > Cyrtodaria siliqua. Next base: position 67,817 of record JAWPHD010000274.1, on the reverse strand, counting down.
AAGCTTGATAAGCTTGAGAAACAGATTTATTTAAGTGGCAGAACCCGATTTGTACAGATTTTTTTTATTATTCTCATTAAAGTAGCCATCCCGCCAACAACAGTCAAATTTTATAAACATTATGTACACTGTTTCTAAACCTACTGATGACAAAGTATACACAGTATAAACGGTTTTAACCAGCCGGACCAAACCTCAGAACTGGAGTGTCGAATTAAGAGTTACCATCATTTTACGGATATTCAATCACGGGTATTCTAAGAACCTATTAATAAACCTATAAATAAACCTATACTTTTAATCGGCACATATACATTGTTATATGACCTGGACACCTGGATAGAGTTTCGATAAATGGTTTTCTAGTGTAATTTTGTAGTTATTTGGCAGGATAGCTACAAAGAGGAGTGATAAGGGAGTCGGGTCAGGTTACAAAAACACAATATTTTTTTTGCCTAACAGCTATAAGTATAATCATCCCAGCTCATTGGATACTTTCCTTTTCTTTTTTTGTTGTTGTTGAGGTATTGTGAAATTCTATCACATAAAACAATGGATACACGATGATACAACATGAAAGTTTCTCTGTGATGTTGTCAGTTTACAGCGATATTATTAAAGACCGCCCCAGTTAAATTACAAATAATAGGACACTTTAAAGGGACATATGGCAATCTTGAAGATTTTGTCGATCATTAGTATCAACGTTTATTAGTCCAGTATCAATTTCACTTTAAAACTGCTTGCATATAATTAAATAAAATTTAGATGTGTTATTTGTCTTCGTTATTCTACCATAGGTTTAAATAATTATGATTGGTGCAATAATATCAGCAATTAGTAATAATATATAAATTATACAGTTATACTATAATTATAGAGAATAATATACAGGCATTTCATATCTCATCCTTTCCGTCGATGTGTTCTTGGGAAAGACACTTTCCCTTAGCCTCGTCCTTCGGATGGGGACGTAAACCGGGCGGTCCCGTGTATCGGTCTATCCTCCGAGCACGTTAAGGAACAATAGGAATCTATTCGATAATAAGAGTAGGGCATGGTTCCCGGATTCCTATGTATCATTCTCCGGCTCTAAATAACCTATACTGTGCTGATGAGCCGTTAAACAACATTCAATCCATATTTCATCCTGTATTGCCCTGAGAGGCCAATATCTGCCGAGAGCTTATATTTGGACGAAGGCCGGGCACGATATGAAAATGTAATATTTCATTCTATGCATGACATAAAAAAATTATATACTTCAAAATATTTTGTTGATTTTAGCAGTGATGGGAGAATAATGATTAAATATTTATTTCTCGGCGGATATAATTTAGCTGATCTTCCATGATCGAGTGCGGATTTATTAAATGAGTTGGCAAAAATATACAATGCGCGGCTTGTCGAGCATCAAATAATGTTTGCAAATAATGTTTGCTGAAGAGTTTAAAAAATAATAGATGACGTTGTGAGATTCTATTTATCACACAAAACCCATACAAGTTGATGGTAAAACGTTCATATTTCTCTGTGATGTCAATTTATCTATTTACAACACACACTGTTTTTCCCGCTAATGGATTTGATTAAGTTTAAAGTTCCTAAAAACACCCACTGGTTTACCGCTAATGGATTTGATTACGGGCGTTTACCAGTATGCCCGGTCTAGGACATAAACCTAAAAGCACTATCATCATCATCAATGCAAATTACCGCTTTTATTTATCTCGTTCCTTTCAATTTACTATTTAGTTTATCTTTTATTATTATTTAATTCATACGCAACCAACCCGTTTTGTAATCGTCAAGATTGATGGAAATGTGTATCATATATAGATGCAGAGTGATGACAGTAATATACTCAGTACATTGTCAGGTTTAGGTTTAGTCCATACCGGTGTAACAGTAAAATATCCCCATACAGTAATTCTATAAGGAAACAGTCGGGAAAGGAGGTGAAATATATTGAAAAATAGTAGCGCCACCCCCCCCCCCCACCGAGGTGAAATATATTGAAAAATAGTAGCGCCCCCCCTCGTTAGATTCCCTTTAAAAATAACAGGACACTCTGTCGATTCATATGAAATTCCATGCATATATCATATGGCTTATATATTTTGCACCACCATCCTTTTTAACAACTTGTTTTGTTCATTTCAGAGACACATCATCTGGTTTCCAGATGCCCTTCGTTCTTCAAATACCAATGCAACCCTGAAAGACGTGGATTTAACCAAAAAAGTTGACTATACTGTGATCGCAAAGATTCTAAACTCCAGGAAATATATTAATTTAATTAGGCAAAACCAGAAATGCGGTTGATTTTTCTTCGGCCTTATGCGCTACAGTGTATACTTGTTACTGCGTATCCCGTTTAAGATGTGTTCGCCTGATCATGATGGTGATCATGATGTTGACTTCAATCCCGAGGACTGAGCAGACGTTATTTTTTTAAAGAACCAAAATGAACATAATTATACCTCACAGAGACTATATAATGTGTAAAGCTGTTAAAAAACACCAAATGTATATATACGATAAGAAATATAAAAAGATCGGACAGGGAAAGTAGCATTCAAGGAGGACAGTCTACCACAAAACACAGAAACAAACACGCAAACAGACAAACAAGAAGGCAAAAGCAATAATAAATGCAAACGACATCACAAACAAAAAAAGGTTTGACAATAGGGCTACCGCCTTGGAACGGTCAGTGGCAAAGTAGGCCACTGGGGGTTTAAACCGGTTCTAGGGTGCACCAAACCTCACACTTACCCTACTGTCATCCCATTAAAACAGGACAGTGTAAATAAAGAAATCCCCGCCATACGATGTCATACTGCTCAAATTCAAGAAAACTTTTGGTGTTTTAACACATTTTAGGCCATATATGACATTGATTTTTTGTTGTAAGTATGAAGTAAATTTCATTATTGTAGTATTTAATAGATGTTTAGTTTATAAATATAATATAAATAAAATATTGTATTATTTATTCTTTGGTTCAGTTGGATCTATGTAAAAAAAAAAGTTTCCATTTGCGTACAGTCATGTATCTGAAACTGAAAAACTGCCTTTTGGGAACACAAGGTCACTTTAATCTATTTATTGTTTATTCAAGCTTTTGAAATAGATATTTTGTAATTAAAGTGACACATGGGCCGATGATGGCAATCTTGAAGTGTACATCAAGCACTGAAATTAGCATCTCGAAACATGTTTTGCTGTACTTAGCGGTACTCGTCTGATAAAGCAAATGTCACTGGTCTAGCCTGGTCAAGTAAAATTTATTGGGTTGAAGAGTGAGTGCATAAAAAATATCCGCATGACGGATATATTTATATGAGAACTGAACACTTATTTTTGTGTCAACTGCTTAGGATAACTGCTTAGGATGGCAGACACGTATCGATCACTTTGTCCGTCGTCGTCTGACCGTCATGCTTTAACCTGCAACCTAACCTTGGCCATCAATTGAAAAGTATTTTTATTATGTTCATGAAACTTCACACACATCTTCATCTCAATGAATGTTGTTACACATGTGCAATACCTCCGACTTTCATTTTAACAGAGTTATGCCCCATTTATCAGCCTAACCTGCAACCTAACCTTGGAAATAAGCAAACAGCATTGTCAGCAGGCGAAGCAAGTGTTCATGGATGATGGAACACACTTCTAGTTCAAGGTCGACTTAGTGACCGCTTCCCACTAATTACAGTCTGGAAACTGATATTTCCAAGTCTATACTAGTTTGACATATTAAGCCGTTATAATTGTATTGTCAAGTGTCAGTGTAGTGGACAGTGCGGTGCACTTAAAAGCACAGGATCCGGATTCAATACTCAACGGCGCCACTGAGTTTCCTCAGTGTGTTCGTCATTTCCAATTAGCCTCGTCCATCATAAGCGGACATAAATCCTTTCCGAAGTTTATATATTGAAGTCTATTCTCCGAGCATGTTTAATAAGCAAAAGTAGGAGTAGGGCGGTTTCCCAGATTCCAGTGAGACACCTACCCTGACCAGATCCGCCTTTTTATTTTTTTATGGGTGGGGTGGGTGACGGTGGTGGTGACGGGCAGGAGGGGCCGGTGAGGGATAACCAAATAAATTGGACTGCAGCTTTGTTTTAGTATTTTGATGTTAAATGTGCTGCATAATATGGTGATGCTCGCAAATAAAAAAAAATTAAAAAACATTAACACACCAGCGGGTGGCCAGTTGAGTTCCATAATTCCAGATTGGCCATCAAAATACACACCGAGAAGTTGAACAGCGGTCAACCTTTTTAAATATAGCCTACAGACTACTTTTCAGACTTTAGTGTGAGCCCCTTCACCGAATACCGATTACGCACCTGTAGACACTCGTTATATTTGTTGACCGACAGTGCAGAGTCGAAAATGTTATCGTTTTAGCGTGTAAATACCATGATGTTCGTAACATGTAGTACACGTCATGTACTGTTTAAGCTTAAACAACATATTTTTAGTATCTCCTTATATTTCATTAGAAAAGAACACAAGTGTTACCATTTTTAAACTCATTTTAACAATGGCATCTCTTACGAGTTATTTCCCCTCGCTTCGAAATTTTAAATGGGTGAATCTCGCAATTTCTAGCGCAATAAAGCTTCTAAAAGTCAATACAGCTGAAGATGACGAAACTTAAAGGGGGACTGACATTTTAATCATGTAAACTTGTTACAATCTTCCAGATTACGCGTTAAAAAAGAAAAGAAAATGGCGGCCGTTTCACTTTTTTTTGACGTTGACGGAAAATGACGTACTACTTTCCGTTGTCATGTGTTGCTATGATAAGTAGACGGCGGAGCTAAATAACCACTCTGCTTCCCACCTGCTAAGGGTACTTAGCACCTTTTTATTCAAAGTCAGACTATGCTTATTGCTAACCTTAACGGAGGTGATAGAGACTTTGTGTCAAGTATTTGTGTATAATATTACCGTCAAACCATTAAATCTCCCGATGTTAACAGAAACAACTGATAAGATACGTACGCTTCGTTAAAGGGGCACCTTGACTTTTTTATCTCTTATATAATTATAAACATTACCTGCGCTATAAATAAACCAATTGGGTCTGCACAATTTCTGTGATGTGCTTAGCGTCGGCGCAGCATGTAGGAGATACAGCGTAATTAGTACACAAATATTTATTCGGCATAGTATGTACAGTTTAATTTTATTCCATTTATTTGTTAGCGTAATTCTCTAAGTGAAGTGCTTTGTCAACTGTTTCAGTTTATGTGTTAATAAGCATATTCTGCCTTTAACGTTCTCCAGCCATGTTTTGTTTCATGAACCTGTTTATGTTTGTTTAAATCAAAATCAATACACAACAATATATATTTACAATTCACACATTGCAATATCTGTGAAAAGCGAGAATAAGATTTTATTTGATGGCGTAGACAATTTTGAACAGATAAATTAATCCACAGGTAAATGTATTGATCACTTATCTGGCAATAGTTGTGCAGCTATACAGTTTAGATTTACCTCATTTCCACGTGCAGTCACGTAGTGGTAAAAGTAGTATCTACTTCATGCAAATAATACTTATTTTTACATACAACTTAGTAGCGGTTTTAAATATATGTTTCTCTCCAGGACTATCAAGAAATGTTCATATGATGTTTAAGAGTTAAATTTGTTAATTGATAATACTACAAAAAGGTGTGGCCATTCGTCTTTAACATCGCACAGTCAACCCAAACCACAAACCATAACAAGGAAAAACAGAAACAAAGTATGCTTTATGTACTCAGCATTTTATAACCACAAAACTCTATAGGTCGCCAACTAATGTGTTTAACTTGTTTTAAGTTTTAACATTATTGTTTTATTTGTAATTAACATGCATTCCATTTCAAAAAAGGCATTCCGTCTTCAGAAGGGTACTGACATGGCCATGACATTATAATATGTACTAAACCGAATGCCACGTAAGTGGACTTTTAGTCAAAAACGACGTATAGCATGTGTATGGTCTCATCGAGTTGGTTGATTTAAACATCGAGATGGGCAAAAGTCCATCAAGGTGTTTAAATCAACCAACGAGTCGTTACATCTCACCAGTGCTCTAAACTTTATTTTTTAATAGTTGTGTAGCATGTCTATTTCAGCTGTCAGCCATACTCTAACTTCCAATAACTGTAAGTTAGAGTACACAATTTATTCTGACAGATGTTATTTTAAATTAAACGATTTACACCTGTGTAAATACAAAGGGAATTGCAGTGACAATGCTACACTGAAACCTACAGCTACGCTTACAAATAGAGTAAATGTCAATATTAGGCTCTTTTGAAATAGTTCCTGCACATGGTTCCAGCAAGTTAGTTTTCATCGATTTTGAGGGCCAACATTTGAACAAACTTCGTAAGCGTATGGTACATTCAAATCAATGTCAAGAAGAAGGTTTGTAGTAATTTTCTCTGTTTGTACATCTGCCACAACCGTGGCGCTACATTTCACTATTTGAACTAACCTGGTAGAATACTTTAAAAGTAGGGTTAAAAATCAAACATGAAATGAAGCATTAAAGTTCTCCGGCCATGTTTTGTTTCATGAACATGTTTAAGTTTATTTAAATCGAAGTCGATACACAACAATAATATATTTACAATTCACACGTTGCAATATCTGTGAAAAGCGAGAATAATATTTTATTTGATGGCGTAGACAACTTTGAACAGGTAAATTAATCCACAGGTAAATGTATTTATCAATTATCTGGCAACAGTTGAGCAGCTATACATTCATTTTCCCGTGCAGTCATGCAGTGGTAAAAGTAGTATCTACGTCATACAATTACGTACAACTTAGTAGCGGTTTTAAATATATGTTTCTCTCCGGGACTATCAAGAAATGTTCATATGACGTTAAAGCGTAAAATTTGTTAATTGATAATACTACAAAAAGGGTGACCATTTATCTTTAACATTTATGCCAGGTAAAAAGATATGGTACGTTTTGCCTCTCTATAGTAGCGCTATAGTAAGTAACATGAACAAAACTAAAAACTTAATGTTGCATGTTGAGTGATAGAATAGAGGCTAGCACGGCAGCAGGAATACAGTAAGGATGCATGTTTATGAACCGATAAAATAAATTACATTCCGTAATTGAAGATATATTTATAATAAAACTGTTTATGCCTGGTTAAACAAATTGTTGTTTCGTTAACATTGTAACATTATTTAATGTTACACTAGTCTTGTATATACTTTCTTAGATTGAAGTAGTCACAGGTGAAAAAGGTGAGTAAATTGGTGTCGTTTTTTTGTAACTATTAAAATCAGTCTTAGTAATCATGTTTACTTTGATACTTAACGACAATACAATCATCATGTGTATTATATAAAAAAAAAAAGGGAAATATAATTCTACGATAAGTAATTAATTAATATTACATTATAAGGAACATTATGCGATTGCCAAAATAATTCAATTGAAGTTTCAAGTTGTCATTAAATTCAGAAATATTAGGTTTGCTTAGGATTCAATCCGATTCAGACAAAGTAGTACATACATCTGAGTGTGTTCTTCTTCATATAGAGTTTAATTAGTATTGTTGTTGTGATACGGGAAATAATTCCCGAGTGAGAAAGATTCTTACGATATAGAAACGAGTGCGTTTGTTCTGTGATGAATTTCTTTCCAATCGTCAATATTTTTACACCAGTTTGCCTTTTTACACCAGTTTGCACGAGAACGCCAAGACGACGTTACGTCATACAAACAAGTGGAACCGGCACTCTACGTTAATTTCCGTAATCGGTATTTTCTAGTGGCGGAATCTGACGAAGACGTCCGTAAAACTGTCGGAACTTCATTTGGCCACTGACGGAAAAGGCCGAGCAATATATCACAGACAAATATGTAATATATAGAGGATCTTAAACTCGTTCCCATTCCATATAAGATTTATGAAACGAATTAATTTTAACAAGCCTTTTGGCGAGTTAAAATTAAAAATAATTCATAACGAGTTTCATAAATCTTATATTGAATGGGAACGAGTTTAAGATCCTTTTTATCACATAACATTGCAATCAAATTAGTAAAAATTAATTCAGATGGACAAAGAAACGCCACGACGTCAGACACACTTTAGCACCAAAACGTCATAAAATATGTGACGTCGTAACGTCGCGTCTCACACATAACGTTGCGCATAAAAGAGTTCGTGTTTTACCTCTTTACAAAATAGCAGTTTACACCAACTTTTTAACAAACCAATAACAATGTTTTGTATAACGTGCATTATTTTTATAAGCTGTCACAAATAATAAGTTTATGACTCAGATCTGGGTGAATTTGTAATAAATAAAATATATTCAGTCAATAAACTTGCGTAGTGTTACAGGTTAACTCAACCAATCAAAATCGTTCCAGGTTGTATTACACGTGTGTCATACAATAGAATATTAAATGGGTGTTCGACATTGTTAACAAGGGACGTTATGTGATAAAAGGTTATAACGGTTTTCCACTGAGATGTCCTTTTTTAGTTGTCCTGAATACCGGTAGACAACGCTAGCTAGTTGAGTCTCATTCCATTTCTGAAAGGCCATTTTCTGAAAACGTTTGACTTTGTTTGATGCATTTAATATTCGGTAAATTCTGAAGTAAGAAGAGCCGAGACCACACTCTCTCCCATCCCCCACTCCCCAACATGTCTCGCAATAATGTCGAGGGTTTCCGTAACTCCTCTAGGATCACCTGTTTTGAGGAAATACCATATAAAGTCACCTTTCAGAAATCATTTAGTTCATTCAAGACGCAGGGTGTTTCCCTCTATTTATACGTGCAATGCTAAGAGGTGCAGTTGTTGCAATTATTTATCGTGCAAGTCCACCATTTAATCAGCTGTTAATGGTAGATTGTTTAATGCATGTCTAGCTTCAAATGTTGATTAACTTACTACTCACGTCATTTATGTTCTGACTTGAAATGCACCACGTTGCGGTATACAATATGTTGGACAAACAGGTCGATCCTTAAACGTTCGATTTCGTGAACACAAATATAATGCAAGTAATCCTAAAAAGTTAAAAAATTACTTGTACCAACACTTTCGTCAGTCAGGTCATACTTTTAATTACGTAACTGTTCAACCGGTTGAATATATATTTTTTGATAATGATGCTACTAAAAGCTTCAAAATAAAAGCTAGATATATTGCAGAACTTATTCATTCGATCTCTGGAGATCGCTGAGCCCGATACTTATATTTAATTATCGGTGGTACTTTTTCATTTCTTTTTGTTTTCTTCCTTAATGTTCGATTCAGTGGTTCCACTACTCCGGCCGATTAAAGGCTCTGGGTATTGTTTAACCACTTATAGGATATGTTGTCTGCTTTTTAATTTAGTCTTTTGAATGTTACTTGTGATATGTAGGCTTCATAACCGCTGCTCCCAACTAAATTCCATTCTGTTTATTTCGCTATTCGGGGCATTTAATTTTATTAGATACCGGGACCATACGCCGTACGACATGGGGAAGAAAGATACTCCATGTCCACCGCCATATGCATGCCATCTTCGGGATGGTTAAAATTTTGTACTATTGATTTTATTAATATTGAGTTCTGCTCAACCCGGGGCTAGAGGGCGTGAGCGGTAGCTAACATATTTCACTACCGCTCATGAACAATCAAACCGAGACTGCAGTATTTCGTATGTGTCGTTTTCGGCCGTTTCCAAAGGTCCATTATCATACTCTTTTTTTTAAGTGGATGAAAAACTTACAGACACCTTATCCACTTGGCCCTAATGACAATATTTATCAAGAAGGAAATATTTCTAAAGATCCTAATATTGACATTTTTTCTATATTTTCTATTCGAAAGCGTAAATCTAGGTCTCATGGTCTTAGGCGTAATGGTAACATCAAACGTAAATCGCGTGTAATTATTTCTGTCGCTGATTTACATACTACTTTTAAACAGTCTGGAAAGCACTCTGTGCTTTCACGGCATACCTCTTTGTCCATTTCTTCACTAAAGTTGATCGACGAGGAAGCCGACAAAATTGCATTCGTACAGATCCCTCGTATAACACTGCTTCCATAGTTCAAAGCTACACACAACATGTTCTCCGACCCCATATAGACAAGGAGTCTGATCACGTCAGGCATTTTCTAAAACTACTATATATTAATAAAGGTATTGATTTCATTGACATGCCTAGTATTTTTCGGGATACTCATGTAGTTGATTCTATCCCAAAATATTTCAAAAATTCCGAAAGTCCTGTAATTTGTTATAAGTATAAAAAGCCTATTAGAAATATTATTTTCAACTACAACAAAATAGTTACTGACCTTGATATAGTACATAATACTCCTAAGGAATGTGAATGCAACACGTCAAAATTTTGCTATGCTCCAGCAGGTCATGTCATCACTGGTAATTTTGATATTGTTGATAAACGTATTCGGCATTTGTTTTCGAAAGGTCCTAAATATAGATTACCTTCAACTATTGATTTTAATGCCTGTCGTGCCCAAATCGCCCACTCTATTGAAGATTTTAATATAAAATGGTGTCGTAGAGAACATACGGACCCAAACATGCTTTCTACTTGGAAAAAGTCAATTCTTAAAATTATAGATACACGTATTAACTTTTATAATGCTAACCCCTCTTTACTACCTCCGAGACCTAGGTTTGCCTTTCGTAATTTAAAATCAGGAATTCAGGAATTTCATAATAAATTTGTTTTAGTTCCTGCAGATAAAGCAGCTAATAATGTAATTATTGTTTGACACCTACATTGCGTCAATGTTTTATCTCTGGAACTCGGCAGCACCAATTCGTATATTCCAGTTAATTCTACTGAGGATGATGTTGTTTCCGCACTCGGTGCACTACTATAGCTGGTGTAAACGATAAGCAAAATAAACTGCCTACCATGTACTGGATTCCTAAATTACATAAAAATCCGTATAAGGCTCGCTTTATTTCTAATTCTAGTGCTTGCACCCCAACAAACATCTCCAAACTTTTAACTTCTTGTCTTACTGCCGTTAAAGATCACGTTAAACTATATTGTGATAAAACTTATTTTGGTCTATAAAAAATTCAGGAGACGTTCTTGATACAATTTTCAATAAAGGTCAAGTTTCATCAATAAGTACTTATGACTTCTCTACACTATATACAACCTTACCACATCATCTTATTAAAGACAAGCTAATTTCTCTTATTCAAAAAAACATTCGCTAGAGAAAATACTACATTTTTGGCATGTAATTATATTAAAGCGTTTTTTACTGACGGCAGTTTAGACAATTATACTATGTGGACTATGTGGACTTGCTATGAAGTTTGTGAAGCACTCATCTTCCTATTAGATAATATTTTCGTCAGGTATGGTACCACCGTTTATAGACAAATGGTTGGTATCCCTATGGGTACGAACTGTGCATCACTTGTCGCAGATTTGTTTTTATTTTGCTATGAAAGGAATTTCACCAGATACCCAGGCAGATGTTATTGAAGCTTTTAATGACACCTCTCGGTATCTGGATGACATACTGAACATTGACAACCCTTTCTTTCCAACTATGGTTGATAATAGTTATCCTAAAGAACATCAGCTTAATAAAACTAATATATCTGATAATAACGCTTCTTTCCTTGATTTAGATCTCTCAATTGAAAATGGTGAAATAATTAGCAAAATCTATGACAAGAGAGATGATTTTAATTTTGACATTGTTAATTAACCCCACTTGGATATGGCGTATATGTGTCTCAACTTATTCGTTTTTTTCAAGAGCTTGTACTCGAGTTGAGGACTTTAATATTCGTAATATTTGTATAACTAAAAAGCTACTCAATCAGGGTTACCGTTACCATAAACTTCGTAAAACCTTTGCAAAATTTTATTATCGTAACCCTGATCTTCTTTCCAAATATAAAAGTAATTTAAGGACTCTTCTGCGACAAGGATTATCAAAATCTGATTTCTATGGTGATGTGATTTATAAACTTCGTAAGATTCTTGGTCATGATCACTTTCATACTATCTTTGTTAAACTTGTCAAAATCTGATTTCTATGGTGATGTGATTTATAAACTTCGTAAGATTCTTGGTCATGATCACTTTCATACTATCTTTGTTAAACTTGTTAAAAAGTTTATCAAAAGAGGTTATGACTCTTTGCAACGTACTGCATGCTTGGTGGTGGACCCTTTTACAGTTCGCCACTATGCTTTCCTCTTTAATTGTACGATGACCGGACAGGCTGTGGACCCTATGATGACGAATACCTAAAGCCCATTGGGACGGTGGCGTTTGATGTTTGTCTATGATCTTTCCTGTCGTGCCCTTAATGGTTTATTCTCGTGTTGCTCTGGCTTCTGCCAAGTCATTGAGTACCTTCATTGTGGCTTTCTATGCTATTGTTTTTTTGTATTATATTTACACGAGTTCTGACTGTTTCACCTTCCATGTACTTTTTTATAGCAAACACATGCCAGCTGAGATCTAATTATTGAACATTTTACCACCATTTTTTTGTCAAATAATGCTTGACCTCCTATATCTAAAACATCCGCGGGTTTGAAGGTCTTTGGTCTATTATGAATATTCTTACCCATTTATGAGACATCGCCGAAAACCGTACGTGGGGCGAAGTTATTCAAACAATACTTTAAGAAGTCGTACTTTGAACTGCTTGGCAATTTGATTGGCAAGATGGGTCCTAAAACAAATAGTTTAAAGTTCATTAATTTCAAAATTGAATATGTTTGTTCCCGATCTATTACTGTAAAACCTGTAAAGACATTTTGGTGGTAATAAACGGAAAGGTTGTATTTCATTGTTTCAAAAACAACGTGTCACTAACAACTCACATGCCGCCGAAATCAAAGGTAGGTGTTTGTTGTGTCACGTGTAAAACGGCTGAACGACTGGGGAAATGTGATGATAATTTACAAAATGTTGTGGGGGAGCATGATATTGTATCGAAGTCCTAGATTCCTTAGCATTTAGGTTAATATCATACTGGCGGTTAAAGATCCAAAGCGATTATTGTGTGTGCGGTCTAACTAACTCTAAAAAGAAATATCCTTTCAGATATTCAAATGCAGCTAGTAATGTATCATTATACGACAAAAAGCCAGGTAAAAAATTATGTCCTTTCTACAGATTCTAGATCATATGGAGTAAAATACCCAGCAGCAACAAATGTTCAAGTTCTTCACTCTATTTTATCTGAAACTTTGTTAACAAGTTGATTGAACTGTTTCTAACTATGACAATAGTTAATGCATAACTATTACGAGAGATAAAGAAATCCAGAAAAAAATTAGATATTTTTACAAAATCAAGAACTATTACTATCTTTACCATTCATTTTAAATGGCACACGGCAATCTTAAAGTACGATTAGTTGTTTGGAAGCATTAACATTTCTGAATTTGGAAAGTCTTAAGTTATGCAAAATAAGTCCAAATGTTGTGTGCTAATTCGACGTACACTTTATCTACACTTTATGTAACCTTACTTTGCTTAAGTTGCCTATCATTATGGTACCGATATTTTTTAAGAAAGCGTAAACTACTAAATATAACTCCATTCAAGCAAATGTAACTTTTAATTAAATGTTGGTGTTAGTACGTTCTAACGTTTTCCTAGCTGAACTTGCTGAAAAGAAGTGTATATATCTCAAATAGTTAAGAATAATAGGGAATCTATGATGTTAATTACACAATGTGTCCTGTTTCTGTGTATGTCGTTCATGTATCTTTCATTATTACAGACAATTAGTGAACAAACGTAGCTACAATTGTCTAGACAAAACGTTTGTTGAACAGACCGTAAACATTAAAAAATAATTTCATTGTCCAATCTACTTCTGGAATCCCCGTGTTCACATTTCAGCAACAGAAATACAATTATGCTACCTGCTACTATTCACTGCTCTCATGACCACGACTCTAAAAAAGAGTATGATAATGGACCTTTGGAAACGGCCGACAACGACACATACGAAATATTGCTGTCTCGGTTTGATTGAGACTGTTCATGAGCGGTAGTGAAATATGCTAGCTACCGCTCACGCCCTCTAGCCCCGGGTTGAGCAGAACTCAATATTAATAAAATCAATAGTACAAAAGTTGAACCATCCCGAAGATGGCATGCATATGGCGGTGTACATGGAGTATCGTTGACTGTGACACCTAAAAGGGACACATGGCAATCTCGATTTTTTAAAGCCTCGCGGCGTCCAGTTAGTTTTTCTCTTAACTTGCATTTGTTCAATCATTAATATTAATTGTTAGAATAGTTCAAAGCAAATTTTACAGATTACTTATTGTTTATAATATTGCACCAATAATATATTTAAAAATTTGGTAAAATAGTGAAGAAAACTGAAATCTCGTTGTTTTATTTAATTATATGCTAGCAGTTTTAAAGTAAAAATTATGCAGGATAAGTAAATCGAGGAACAAATTTTAATGTTTGAATAAAACTCAAAATTGCCATGTGTCCCTTTATAATATCAAACCCGTTCTCCTCTAATTGCATTCATTAACTTAGAATGTTAAACATGTCGTTTAGATGTTGTAAATACACTTTTTCCTAATATATATGCTTCCTAGGACTGTCAAGGTTTTGAAACTTTCCGCCAAAATTAGCCAACATTATGATTAATTGCACTGCAAAAAATCACAAACTATATATACTCTTCAAAATAATTTAATGACCGCACAAAAACAACAACAGTAATATGTACTTAATCTAATATGTACTTAATCTGTAATTTTCTGGATTTCATCTTCATCATATAAAGTGTTAAAACATGTGTGTCACGTGACAATGGTAAAAGAACACAACTAAACTTAGAAAACACAGAAGCCAGTAAAACGTTAAATAACCGCAATTTAAAAATAATTACCCACATCAGTACAAATACAATTATCTTTATTCTCTCAAATCATGCATACATATCATGACAACATGAGGTTACAATAAGATATGTGAAAAGACATATTTTCGTCAAGTATGGAACCACCGTTTATAGACAAATTGTTGGTATCCCTATGGGTACGAACTGTGCACCACTTGTCGCAGATTTGTTTTTATTTTGCTATGAAAGAAATTTCATGTTGAGTCTTTCACCAGATACCCAGGCAGATGTTATTGAAGCCTTTAATGACACCTCTCGGTATCTGGATGACATATTGAACATTGTCAACCCTTTCTTTCCAACTATGGTTAATAATTTTTATCCTAAAGAACTGCAGCTTCACAAAGCTAAAATATCTGATAATAACGCTTTTTTTCTTGATTTAGATCTCTCGATTGAAAATTGTGAAATAATTAGCAAAATCTATGACAAGATTTTAATTTTGATATTGTTAATTATCCCCACGTTGATGGGGATGTTCCCCGAGCAACTTCTTATGGGGTGTATGTGTCTCAACTTATTCGTTTTTCAAAAGCTTGTACTCGAGTTGAGGACTTTAATATTCGTAATCTTTGTATAACTACAAAGCTACTCAATCAGGGTTACCGTTACCATAAACTTCGTAAAACCTTTGCAAAATGTTATTATCGTAACCCTGATCTTCTTTCCAAATATAAAAGTAATTGAAGGACTCTTCTGCGACAAGGACTATCACAACCTGACTTCTATGGTGATGTGATTTATAAACTTCGTAAGATTCTTGGTCATGATCATTTTCATACTATCTTTGTTAAACTTGATAAAAAGTTTATCAAAAGAGGTTATGACCCTATCATTTGTAACGTACTGCATGCTAGGTGGTAGACCCTTTTACAGTTCGCCACTATGCTTTCCTCTTTAATTGTACGATGACCGGACAGGCTGTGGACCCTATGATGACGCCTACCTAAACCCATTGGGACGGTGGCGTTCGATGTTTGTCTATGATCTTTCTTGTCGTGCCCTTAATGGTTTATTCTCTAGTTGCTCTGGCTTCTGTTAAGTCATTGAGTACCTTCATTGTGGCTTTCTAGGCTATTGTTTTTTTATATTATATTTACACGAGCATATTTGTGTTTTACTTATATTGCCTATTGATGCTGCCTTGTTGGTTAGAGATTAGATCATGGCGGGGATTTCTTTATTTACACTGTCCTGTTTTAATGGGATGACAGTAGGGTAAGTAGGGTTTAAACTCCCAGTGGCCTTTGTTGCCACTGACCGTTCCAAGGTGGTAGCCCTATTGTCAACCCTTTTGTGTTTGTGATGTCGTTTGCATTTTTTATTACTTTTGCCTGCTGGTTTGTATGTTTGCGTGTTTGTTTTTGTTTTGTGGTTGACTGTCGTCCTTATATGCTGCTTTCCCTGTCCGATATTTTTATCTTTCCTTGTAAAGCAAAAGGTACCAAGTGCCATTTTTAACTTATTTAAGGTTTATTTAAATCCTGAAGTTGATTTTAACGGTTTCTTTCCGTTGTTATATATACGAATACTTGTATAAGTGATCATATTCCCAACACTGCTGCAATGATATGGTAAACGTCGGCTGGTAAAATATGTTTCAGTTACTTGGTACCTTTTGCCTGGATAAATATTATCAGTTAATACGTGGTATTTTATACTTTTTTATGTTTTAATCATTTAATGATTAACATTAATGCCAGATAACTTACCATAGAAAGAAGACATACATAGGAACGGAAAAACATAAAAATGTAAATTTTCATAAAAGTGGTACTTGGTATCCTTTGCCTTACAACCCCCGTTATGCTAGTGGTTTCTTTTGTACTAAGCTTTGGAAAGGCATTTATAACTGTATTACCCCAGTCAGATGGAATTACTACTGTTACAAAAAAGACATTTAACAAAATATGTAAAAATGAAACTGATCTTTTTTAAACTTCCGACGGTATACCAGCAACGCCATATGATTTCCCTATTTTGACGATAAAACTGCTTGTTTAAGCTCCGATACTGCTATTTCGTTCTCAAACAGAAGGTCAAAGACATCACAAGTGGTCGTATTTCAATTCGCAAAACGTTTCTTCCATTTACCTAATATGTCATATCTATAAGCTGGTTTACTCCGATCATCTCATATAACTTTCATGGGAATACCATATTTTAGCCTATACTAACATAACCAATGGACCAATTTACGCTGCATCTTATATCAAAAGCACATTTTCGACTTTTGAACAACTCTGTTAAACTGTTTACGTGCTTATATAATTAATGTTCACATTTCTTTCTTTTTCTTTCTATGATTATCTTTACATTGCAGTCAATTTATTTCAGATGTACACCATTACGAGGTTCCGCCTTAATTACATTACGCGATGGGAAAGCTTATATTAGCAGGATTTTATAACGGATATTTCGACAATAAAACATGTTTAAAAACATTTTTTAATGAAACAAATGCGATAACCTGTTTCAAATTTCATATTAAATGTTTTAATTTTACAATGTGCAAAGTTTTTAGGCCGAAATTAAGGTTTTATTTCATACCCCAGCCAACCCCGTTTTCGCTTCTTGGAAAAGGGGTTGGATGGGATATGAAAGTGAATACTCGGACCACGTAATGCAGCTTATTCAAACTGTTTGGAAGCTCTTCATTTAACCAAGGTTTATAAGTCTTACGTCTTTTATTACTTGCACTCATGTTCACTCATGCTAACAGTAGGTATAAAAGTCGAACAGGAAATATAGCTTTCACAGAACACAGTCACCAAAAACACGCATTAACACAAACAAAAAGTACAATGTTAAAAAGAAGACGTCATCGGACATCACAAACACAAACGGGTTGACAATGGGGGTGGGGGGGGGGGGCGGGGGGCGGGGGGCGGGGTGGGCTTCCACCTTGGCACGGTCAGAGACCAAAATGCCACTGGAGGTTTGAGTGTACCTAATCTCACTTTTACCGTATTGTCATCCCAATAAAGCATAATAGTTTAAATAAACCGCCAGGTTATATTACCTAGCAAACAAGGCAACATAAATAGGCAATATAAGTAAGACACATAGATGACCATGTATATATTAATATAATAAAGCATAGAAAGCGACAATACAAGTCAGAAGCCAGTGAAACAAGAGAATGATTATGATTATGACTAAGGATTTTACGAAGTTTGTAAATCACGACAACATAAAAGTCAGGTTGTGACAATCGTTGTCGCAGAAGAATTGTTATCTTACTTTTTAAAAGTAGATCACAGTTACGAAAAAAAAAAAAATTGCAAACGGGTTTTCGAAGTTTATGATAACGGTAACCCTGATGGAGTAGCTTTTTATTTATATACATATTACGAATAACAATGTCCATACGCATTTCGAATTCCTTAACTCGACTACACCCTGTAAGAAACGAATAAATACTGGAAAGGAGAACTCGTGGAAGCAACAAACACAAACAAGAAATAGAAGTTAAACAGCCGCCGGTTTTTTTTTTGCCGCGCCGGTTTTTGGCAAAACAGCAAGTAATTCCGAATGAGCTAGGGCGCTTTCGACTATATCATATGAAAGCACATATCAAATGATTGTAAAATTATATTCTATTTCATTGGTGACACTTTAATTTTTCCGAGAAATTTGACGCGAAGCCTATTTTCCCATGGGTCTTTCCCATGGGACAATATATTCCCACGGGAAATGATTTTGGCAGTTTTCCCATGGGAAAAACAGAAAGTATTTATCTTTCAATATAATGTCAAAATAGTATGCGGCTTTCATATTTAGGGTCTATGATGAAGTTTTACAGCAATACGAGCACTTTGATATTTTCCCATGGGAATATTTTCCCAATATTGTAATTTGGGAAAATTTTCCCATGGAAAAATGAGTTATTTCTTAATAGCTAAACAACACTTCAAAGCTTGGAAACATCTTCCATTGCAGTGTTGACAATTAAATATGCCATTATGTTTATAATTTAATGAAATAAAAACTTTCCCAAAATAAAATGGGAAAATTCTCCCAAATTGTTTTTGGGAAAATTTTCCCAAATTGTTTTGGGAAAATTCTCCCATTTTTTGACTGGGAAAATTCTCTAAATAATTTTAAAGGAAATGAAAAAGAAAACAAATCTTCCAAATAAGTTCAAGTCATAATATCAAACCAAAAAAGACAACAAAAAAACAACAACAAGAGGCCTAAGAGGGCCTGTATATGCTCTACTGGCTAACATGGCGCTTATACCATCAATGAAGCGAGTGACGAGTGACTGCCATTTACGTTTTTTGAAAGTTTTGGGCAAAAAACAGCTTTTTAACTAACTCAAGGGCCATAACTAAAGAATCTGATAAAGATCAGATGAAAAATGAAGGCCCTACCGTATTAACGAGGCAAAATATAGCATTTGTAACTAAATCAAGAGCCATAATTCCTGTTACTGGTACGACTGGTTCAACATAGAGCTAAATCAAAATAAAAAATAATAATAATTTAAAATAAAAAATTAACAAAAACAAAAATATATAAAAAAATAAATATAAACACGAAATGTCACAGTAACAAAATGCCCCCGAAGTGACCTGTAAGTGTTACCTTGACCTTGGAGCAATATGAAACCAACAGATATATTTAAAAATATATATATTAAAAAAATCAAAATAAAATAAAAAAATAATCACAAAAAAAAACAAATCTGAAATACAATTACAAAAAAAATCACAAAAAAAAAAAATATATATATACATGTATATATATAAATATTAAATAAAAAAAAAATATCACAAAAAAAAACAAATGAATGAAAAAAAAATTAATGAAAAACATAAAAATAAATAAATAATTAAACAAGAAATATCACTGTAAGTGATAAATGTGTCCTTTGACCTCTAAGTATGACCGTAACCTTGGAGCCATTGACCTGGATTTTGTGCACGACACATTGTTTGGTTGTGGTGAGTTATTTGAAAATCTGTCCAGGCATGCAAAAGTTATTGACCGGACACGATTTGACCTTTGACCTCTAAGTGTGACCCTGACCTTGGTGCCACAGACCTGGATTTTGTGCGCGACACATCGTCTTGTTGTGGTGAGCACTTGTGCCAAATTATTTGAAAATCCGTCCATGAATGCCAGAGTTATTGACCGGACACAATTTGTCTATTGACCTCGAAGTGTGACCTTGATCTTGAAGACCTGGGTTTTGCGCGCGACACAGCGTCTTGTTATGATGATCAGTTGTGCCAAGTTATTTAAAAATCCCTGCAGTGGTTGTGACGTTACGGTCCGTACACCAAAGTGTGTACTTTTTTTGACCTATAAATTTCAAGTGTAACCTTGACCTTTGAGGTACGGATCTGAGTTTTGCGCGCGACACATCGTCTTGTTATGGTGATCACTTGTGTCAAGTTATTTGAAAATCCCTGCAGGGGTTGTGACATTACGGTCCGGGCACGAAATTGCGTACCTGTTTTTGACCTATGAACTTCAAGTGTGACCTTGACCTTCGAGGTACGGCCTGGGTTTTACGTGCAACACATCGTTTTGTCTTGTTTTGGTGATCATTTGTGCCAAGTTATTTAAAAATCTCTGCAGGGGTTGTGACGTTACAGTCCGGACACGAAATTGCGTACCTGTTTTTGACCTATGAACTTCAAGTGTGACCTTGACCTTTGAGGTACGGACCTGGGTTTTGCGCGCAACACATAACCTTGTTATGGTGATCACTTGTGCCCAGTTAATAAAAAATCCATGCAGGGGTTTTGAAGGTACAGTCCGGACACGAAAAGCGGAATGACGGATGGAAGGACAGAATCCGGGCGTATGGCCAGACTGTGCGAATACTATATGCCCCCGAAAAAAATTCGGGGACATAAAAAAGTTATTTGAAAATCCGTCTAGGAATGCCCCCGTTATTGTCTCAAACAATTTGACCTATGACCTCTAAGTCTGACCTTGGGGCCACAGACCTGGATTTGTGCTCAACACATCGTCTTATTGTGGGGAGCACTTGTGCCAAGTTATTTGAAAATCCGTCCAGGAATGCCGGAGTGATTGTCTCATACAATTTGACCTTTGATCTCTAAGTGAGCTTGGAGCCACGGACCTGGATTTTGTGCGCGACACATCATGTTGTTGTGGTGAGCACTTGTCAAGAAATGCCAGTTATAGACCGGACATGATTTGAAATTTGACCTATAAGTGTGACCTTGACCTTGGAGTGACAGACCTGGAATTTTGTGCGCAACATGTCGTCTGGTTGTGCTGAGCGCTAGTGCCAAGTTATTTGAATATCCGTCCAGGAATGCCAGAGTTACTGACTGGACACAATTTGACCTTTGACCTCTAAATGTGACCTTGACGTTGGAGCCACGTACCTGGGTTTTATACACAACGTCGTCTAGTTGTGGTGAGCAATTGTGCAAAGTTATTTGAAAATCTGTCCATGAATGTCAGAGTTGTTAACCAGACACGAAAGCACTTTGTTTTGACCTTTGACCTCTAAGTGTGAACTTGACCTTGGAGGCACGGACCTGGATTTTGTGCGTGACACGTCGTCTTGTGGTGAGCAATTGTGCGAAGTTATTTGAAAATCCGTCCTTCGGGGGCATAAAAAAGAAAGTCATAACATCTGGTAAAGTTTGGAAAAGATCAGATGCAAAATTAAGGCCAATTGTATGAAGATGCAAATTATAGCAATTTTAACAAAATCGATCTGTCTGGTTTTCGAAACTGACCGAACTTTTATTGACATTAACAATTTGATAAAGTTTGGTAAAGATCGGATGAAAAATGAAGGCCTTAACGAGGCAACATATAGCATTTTGAACAAAATCAAGGGCCATAACTCCGCTGTTACTAGTCTGATATGATTGGTTTTCGAACTTGTCCGAGCTTCCATTGATATTAACAGTCTGATAAAGTTTGGTAAACATTGGATGAACAATGAAGCCCCTATCGTCTTAACGAGGCAAAATATAACATTTTTAATTGAATCAAAGGCCATAACTCCACTGTTACTGGTCCAATATGTCTGGTTTTCGAACTTGTTCAAGCTTTCAACGACATTAACAATTTGATAAAGTTTGGTAAAGATCGGATGAATAATGAAGGCCCTATCGTCTTAACGAGGCAAAATATAGCATATTGAACTAATTCAAGGGCCTTAACTCTGATGTTACTGGTCCGATACTATGCTGTCATCAAAATGCATTTGAAAATTATTCTTGGTTAACTAAACAATTTATGGTTGTGGTCGGGTCTATATGTCGTTTGAACAACACAGATTGACTTCATGTATTGGAAACATATGATCATGTCTCTGTGGTGGTGACTTATCTTAAGTCTCTGTTGTTGGAATATCTCTCATCTCCATAAGGGTGGGGTGTGGTTTGAATATCTATCTCCCTGTGGTTGGAATACAACAGCCCTATTAGTGGTTCTAATAATACAGACTGTATCCATGTAAATATATTATCATGTCGTTATGCTGCTGGCTTATCTCATGTCTGTGGTTTAAATATTCCTGGTCTCCAATGTGGTTGCAATATGTGGTTGCAATATGTGGTTGCAATATGTCTCCATGTGGTTGTTAATACACTTGGTTTCTATGTGGTTCGATTAACCCATATTGTCTCGTTGTAATGGAAATATATATTATCATGTCTATGCTAGTGGCTTGAGTGGTTGGAATATTTTTCTCTTGTCTCTATGTGGTTGTATTATATCAGATCTCTATGAGGTTCAAATAACTCTTGCCTTCATGCAACAGAATTGTATTATCATGTCTCTATATAGCTGGCCTATCACAAGTATGAATGTAGTTGGAACATATCTTGTCTATATGCGGTTGGAATATATCAGGCATTTATGTGGTTGGAATATCTGTTCTCTTGTGGCACGACTATCACTTTTTGCTATATTGTTGGAATTAATACATCATGTGCCTAGTCTACGTGCTTGGAATACCACAATCTAATCTACAGTTATGAGGCTGGAATAGCACATATGTATAAAACATTACTCAACATTGTCATCACAAGTCTCCAAAGGTTGAAACATCAAAAGTATCTATGTGGTTGGAATATGTCAGGTCTCTACATGGTTGGACTACATCACATCTCCATGTGGTTATCCCACATCTCCATGCCGTCTCTCTGTTGCTAGAATATCACACGTTTCTGTAATTATGTGGTTTGAATATGTTTCGTGGTTGAAATATCTCTGTAGTAAGAATATTTTCATTCTTAATGTGGTTGGAAATATCGTGTGTGCTTTTATGTGGGAATATATCTCATAAAATCTCTATAGCTTAATATCGTGTGCGTCTCTATGTGGTTGGAATACCTCATGTGTCCATGTGGTTGGAATACATTGCCTCCGTAGATTTGTTTGCACTATCTATCTGTCACCGGAGAACATAGAGCAAACCTGAAATACAATAAATTTATTATATTTTGAGTTCTTTCCAAACTGATCTTATATTCATGAACAGTCTGTAGAACCGGAAATGTAGCATTCAAGGACCACAGTAAAAGTCAGAATATGCTTATTGTTAACCTTAAGAGACGATAGAGACTTTGTATCAAGTGTTTGTGTATAATATTACTGTCAAATTTGCATTAAATCCCACTGTGAATCCAGCCGTTAATAAAAACTACTTTTAACTATTGTGTTTACATAAACATTACCTGTTCTATAAACCATTTGGATCTGCACACTTCCTGTGTTGTGCTTAGCGTCGGCGCAGCATGTAGGGGATACAGCGTAATTAGTGCACAAGTATTTATTAGTGTGTACAGTTTAATTTTAGTCAGTTTATTTGTTAGCGTAATTCTCCAATTTGTAAGTGCTTCATCAGATGTTTCAGTTTATGTGTAAATAAGCATATTCTGCCTTTAACCAAATGCAATCCCAAACTTGCCTTTCATATAAACTACAGTACAGATCAGGCAAAACCCACACTTTACTCGATTCGTCGAGTGTGGTCATATCGAGTGCCACGCGGATCTACGCGGAGTGACTGTTTGGACTCGGTAAATCCACGTGGCGAAAGTACGCCATTGTCAAGTCATTCGCACTCCAAGTTACTCCGCGTATATAGAATCCAATTAACCATGAGTGCTCACCTGTGGTGGTTTGTTACTGGGAGAAAAGCAAAATTTTCCGACAGCGCGCTTGAAAAAGCCAATCGCCAGAATAAGTACAAACAATGAGACGCCGAGTGCATCTTTTCTGTGCAAGACTGATAAATACACTGAATAAATTTCGAAACAAATACGTATTTCAAAATTTTAATGCATTAATCACAAGTTTTGTTTGTTTCTGTTGTCCAAAAGTCAGACTTCTTCAACCGAAATAAGTACCCATAATTCTTGGCCATGTATGTTCCTTTTAACAAGGCTGCACTAACAACGGGTTTATGACCTGGAATTCTTTACAATTTTTTCTGATTATCTCTGACTAAAGAACTCGTCAACAAAATAATAAACAGCAGAACAAATATGTTACAAATAATGATTAATTAAAATAAAATTATAATTTCCAGTATAATAATTACTAATTGCAGTCGTCGCGAAGTCGGTAATAGGAACCGCCATATAACTATCGTGACCCAGTATACATAATCCGGGCATTCAAATTTTTCCACATCTGCTTTTCCAAAAACAAAAGTAAAATTCATAACTTTCACATGACATCATCAAAATAATCTGACCAATCAGAGATATATAAAATAAGACCTCCACTTTCGGGTAGGGTGTAAACTGTTTATCGTTGGTGCTCAACTGATTTTAGCCCTTTAAAAAACTAGTTTGTAGCGATAGTTATATTAAAAACTTTGTTTTTGGTGTACATATATGTATCTTCTTGTTGTGTTGTCTGATTTTAAAACACCAATATGGGTACATTTAATTTAAATCAGTGTGTACTTTTTTCATTTTCCATATAGATTGAGAAAAAAGTCCGAGTAAACCTACTGAATATCTTAACCTACCCGAAGTTGACCGGATGTGAAAGTTATGAATTGTCTTCTGCTTCGATTTTTTTGAAGCTATTAAATAAATATGCATTAAAATGACTGTAATGAGAAAAAATTGCACCCTTTACCTGGGCAGTATCGACTCCGCGAACTCCCGAGTTTATCTACGCGAAGTATCGTGGCATAAGTATCGCGTAAGTGATTTCCACTCTGAGTAGTTTTATCATCAAAACTCTGCGTAATTACGCGATTTGTGATTCCTCAGAGTAAAGTGTGGGTTTCGCGTGAGCTGTACTGTACCTACACACCAAGTTTCGGCCAATTCCAGGTCATTACTAACTAAAGTTATTTAGCGGACACCATTCTTCTATTTTTAGTAACAGTTTCCTTGACTCCAGTGACCCAAGTCCCAAGCTTTCTGTTCATATTTATAAGCTACCTACTCATACAAATTCATTGAAATATCTCATTCCTAACTAAAGACATTGTGCGGAAACCATTTTCTATATTTTTTGTGTAATTTTTACAATTTCTGTTGCCACAGCAACCACAATTTTTTACTTAATGAAAAAAAAAGATCTGCATGATCTCCTAAAGTTCTCCCTCTTACCTACACACACATTTTCATTATCTTTTAAAGCATTTCTTTTGTTATAAAATGATACATGTATTTTGTGTATTTTTACTATATCCATTACCATAGTAACCATATTTCTGTCAGATCGACAAAATAAAAAATAAAAAAAATATTGGGTATAATCCCCTCATTGCCCTCTACCAACATGTCAAGTTTCATAAAAATATCTTAAATACTTTTCAGGATCCATATTTGTGGGACGGACTGAAAGACTGACTGACTGATGGGGGCAAACCTCTGGTCCCCTCAAGTGACACACCAGTGAAGTACATGTACTAACACAAAAAATATAATTTCTACAATTATCAGCGAGGTTATTTTTGTCAATAAGAGCAAGGCAATGCTTATCTGTGTATCGTTATCTTATTACGATACAGTCCCAACAATATGATACGTGTGAAAGTCGCGCTATAATCGTATCACGATTAATCATTGCACCCCTAGTTTTTGGGGTACTATGTATAAGTATGTGAAGTTACTATGTATACCGTATTGTTCCTTTTTAACGCCCCACCATAATAAATGAAGTTTCATAAACATAGGTCAAAAAAATAAATTGTTATGGCAAGTTATGAGTTTGCTTATAGGTTACTGAATTTGTCTGTTATGTATGAAGGTGAACCTAAGGTACCAGTCACCTCAGGTTTACCCAAAGTGTCTGGTATGGGTTCGATTCTCTTTTTACTGTACATATAAAATGACCTACCAGTAAAATATATCACTTATTGGCATCATGGGAGATGGATTTTAATCCAAGTAATAACGTACCATGTCCTTCATATAACAGTCAAAGCATCAATCAAATCCTCCTTGGACAGGTACTTCTGTAAAAAGACAATGCAAAATACCTTAGTGTTAATGAGCTGGATTACGTCTGAAGATAACCTAGCCAAGTCTGATTTTATTGAAGAAACAAGAAAGGTGGAAATTCAACTTAAACCAGGATTTCCCTAAGCTACCTGCGACATTTTTTTTAATACTTCTTTCCATATAACCCACTCACCACGTTACTTCAATTTCTCAATCCTAACTCACGCAAGTTCAGTATTGTGCGGAAACCATTTTTCTTTCTCTTTTTTTTTTACACCACACAACATGACGTATGCATAAATATCACCAAAGAGAAAAATATCAGACATTATCTTTGTTTGTAACCTTCGAAATAAAGGGGGCTGGCATGGCGCAGTCGGTAGCGCGGCGGATTTGTAACCGGAGGCCCCGGCTTCAATCCTCCGTGATGCCACTGAGTTTCGTCGGTGTGTTCTTGGGCAAGACACTTTCCCTTAGCCCCGTCCGTCGGATGGGGATATAAACCGGGCAGTCCTGTGTATCGGTCCATCCTCCGAGCAAGTTAAAGAACCATAGGAATCTATTAGATAATAAGAGTATGGCAGGTTTCCGGATTCCTTGTATCCTTCCCCTCTCTCTGGGGCGGCTCTGAATAACCTATACTGTGTTGATGAGCCGTTAAACAACATTCAATTCAATTCAATTACCTTCGAAATACTCCCGTTCTCATGACAGTATGCATAAAATGTGATAATTAATTTATAAATAGAGTTGATGACTTTACAATTAAATAATTAAAAAGATAGTATATTTATCATAAATAAAAGGATATTTCATCAAAATAATGTAAACATGTTGACAATTTCCTTTTCTTTAAAATTGATCACCCCTATTCTCCATAAATGCAGTTTCCAATTACCATAAAATTCATTAATGACATTATCTTTTAGTCTGATGAGTCTGTTGTACATTATTGTTTCTAGAAATGATCAATCATTGAATCTTATACCAGTTACTAACAAATACGAAATACACAATATTCTGACATTTTTACGTAAAATGTAATACAATTTATATCATAACAATTTAGTAGAAGGGTCGCAGAAAGCATTTGAGTTTCCCTTCTATTCAGACTATTGTTTACAGTTTCGATACCACAGAACACCATGCTAGTCAATGAAAACCCGTACATTTTCCTTAATTCAGGCTATTGCAGGGCCTTTTTACCAATTTTGCAATTATAGTATTATCAATAAATACCTTTTTTTCCAACGTCTCAAAAATAAGCATAAAAACAAATAGCTTCTTCTCATTCCTATAACAATTCTCATTGTAAAACCGGGTACCATTTATGACCATTTTGGCAGTAAAAAGCACATTTTTTTATCTGCAATATATGATTCTTAGAAATTAACATTTTCAAGATTATTATTCAAAAAAACATATTTCAGTCAAGCACATATTTGCTTTAGCATTTATATGTTATTAGTGCAGTGTTTAATCAGCTGATGTTAATAATTCCCTATTAAAGGGATTCAACGAAACTGATCTTTATTACATTTTGGATAATGTTGTTTTTAAATGACGTGACAATTTTATCTCAATAGTTTCTGTTTTGGAGCTAACAATACAGGTAATGTATAATACTTACATAGTTTGTATGCATACTTTTTTTGCAGATACGCCATATTTTGGCTATAATCAGTCTGCTAATTTAAAATATAAATTGTAAGTAGATGCAGATATTTTATTGTCATTGGTTTTCGCTGTAACGTCAAGGGTTACACCAATCGTGAACGCTCGGCCAATTCGGTCATTCTTCGGGATCTCGCCTCGTGTGTATCACGGCGCTTCGGTATGTTCAAAATCTTAACATTCTGTCAGCCGGAATGCAACGGCACAGAAAATAGTGCACTGTTGCTAAGCTGTTGCTACATAAACATTATGGCCGCTCGCCACACGTGTTGATGTATGATTTGCGTTGCATGTTTGTTATTTACAATACAGATGAAGGTTTCATTGGTTTTCGCTGTAACGTCAAGGGTTACACCAATCGTGAACGCTCGGACAATTCCGTCATTCTTCGGGATCTCGCCTCGTGTGTATCACGGCGCTTCGGTATGTTCAAAATCTTAACATTCTGTCAGCCGGAAGGCAACGGCACAGAAACTAGTGCACTGTTGCTAAGCTGTTGCTACATAAACATTATGGCCGCTCGCCACATGTTGATGTATGATTTGCGTTGCATGTTTGTTATTTACAATACAGATGAAGGTTTAGGTGCCATATAACCTTTCATGTGTTGGTGCGCCTTAAAACCCAATTCAATTCAATTTGGCACATATATACACAGGGGTGTAAAATTCCACTCGCCCGCGTGCATTGGCGAGTGCAAGCTGCCTGCGGAAGATTAACATTTGGCGTCTGGTTGTCCGACAGGGCGAGTGACTTTTTGCACTATAAAAATTAAGTTAAACTATCGTTCAAACACGATGTTGCGATATTTGCAAGATTTCAGATTAACATGTGTTTGTTTGTTACCAGGTAACCCACGCATCATATAGACTGTGATTCAAGTCACGCTAAAATCAATTGAAGTGTGATGTAATATATCGCTAACCAGTCAGACTTGTTTTTTTTTACATCGACACCGTAAACATGGAAGGTAAACAAACAGACATCAGGTCGCTGTTCTGAAAATCTGTGTCAGCGACTGCAAGCGGATTCACCTCATGTGTTTGCGAATCAAAACTGGTATGGCTGAACAACAAGCGTAGTTCCCAACCACTATTAATTAGTTCTGGTGTCTATTATTGGTCCAATGGAGACAAAATACTGAAGAGAAGTTCAGCAGAATATTGTGGTTGTTGTTGTTGTTGTTGTAGAAGTTAATTCTCCGCGCTTATTTTTTTTGCCCACTCCCCGACGAATGTCTGCCTGGAAGGGAATAAACCTTCATGACAGTTGCCTGTGACAAAATGGGATGCGAGGTAGTACTGGTTTTTACGGACCAGTGGACCTTAAGGGGTACTGGTCCGTGTCAATCAGTACTGGTCCGTATAATAAATATCCATAAAAACAGAACAAAAATCATTCTAACATATATAAAGCCATTGTATTATACAATTCACCATTCGTGTATATTATCTACTTGAAAACAGTCTAGGAAGTGACCGACGAAAATGTGTGACATTCAGAAACACGTGTCGTGTTACTTTGTCACTCGCGACCACTGGTGTAAATCGACTATTTTCTCTGATAAAACATACTAAAACACGCAGAGGTAACCTCAGTAAGTTTCACAATCGTCCTACATTGTCTTTTATTTGCATTTAGACACGAGAAAGTAAAAATCTCTTACATGCTAAGCCTTTGACCTCACACATACCTATGAAAACAAATGGGCGCCGCCATTTTGATTTGCCGTCATTTATAAAATGCGTAGCGATTGGCTCACAGCCAGGGTTTCCTGCCAATCACAAGTGATCACTTCCTATACTGTTTTCTAGTCAAGTACGAGAGCCGTGTCTCCCAAATTTATTATTTTCTGTCACCTTTTAAACATTTCAGTGAACGAAATGGATTTTCAGACACTTTTGTTGTATTTATGCAAGGTGTGTATTTGACGATGTTGGGTAGACTACAGCAGATTACAGCACTCGCGAATACAGACTAGTGCACCTGTATGTGTACTCGCCCGTACGTCGTCCAGCTCGCATTTGCGAGCGGGCGAGCGCCCATATCGTTCCCTGTGTAAGGGGACAGGTTGCAGACCATAATTTACTAAATGTGTTGTTAGATAATATGGCGCTTTCTTTATTTGAATAACAATAAAATATCCACATACTACCTGTCAGCTACTACAGTGTCTGTGAGTACACATATGTACTTATTGTAGCCAGGGAGTATTAAGTATACGGGGAGGAGAAACATCGTTTTGCCGTTTTATGTTGTCGCGCGTGTGTTTCACTACTGCGTGAAAATGACTACTGGTTGTTTCGCGCGTGTGTGAAAAACAGCAAATTCTCATAAATTATTACACTTACAAACTCAGCAAAGGTGCGCAGTGTAAACATAAGTACTATTTATTCACATTGTGTCCTCTGATACAGAGCGTGTATTTGTTTGCATGTATAAAAGCACATTTTACCAAACGGTTCCGTATAACAAAGATGGCGCCGCTCTACACCAGAGCCCCAGATAAGCTGCGTATTTGCGTAATTACCCAATTAAAACAATGGAAAACCAAATGGAAATTAAAATCAAGCGTACCAAAAAGCATATGAAATCCCATTTAAGCAATTATTTAAAAAATTTGTGCGTACAAACTGTTTTCCATTATTGTAATCGCACGTTGTCTCAGACTTTCGTAGAATGTAAACAAATCTTCGTCATTCTGTATTCTCCCGGGTAATTAGCGAACCCGTCTAGTAGACGTTACTGGAGTATTTAACAGTATGTCGCTATAGAACAAATAGTAATTTCGTAAACCAGTCCAATATAAAATAAAGTCTAGATCGCTATGTGGCTTGGTAATTTTCAAGCATTTGTGTAAAATGGCGTCCGTCAATAGAGGTTGTAGAAAGGCAAGTATAAATACATAGCAAAACAAAATTGTAGGGTATTTTGGAATTCCCAAACCATTAGATGGTGACGGGGTTGTTTCGGGAATTATAAAGGAATTAAGCGATATATGTATTCAACCGTCAATTCCAATTGTTCACAATGTATTAAACAATATTTTGTCATCAGTAACAAAACCGACGGCAATCGTGTAGTTACTAAAACCATTAGAGACTGGAAAACTAAATATCCGTGGCTAATTGTCGTCAATAATGATGATGATGAATAAATCTGAATCGTGAACTATTCAGCGCAAATAAAACAATCAGTTAAAACATAGTTTGAAGTTACAGTTTATGTTTCCAGCGTAAATGGAGTTTCTATGATAGAATTTGCAGCAACTCTGCAGTTCAGGGTGAAAAGGTTCTAGGCCCATTTCCCATGTTTTATCTCGATGGAGGATGAGCCTGGCATGTTCATGCCTGTTAGGCGCCATATAACCTCTCATGTGTTGGTAAAAATTCATGTGAAATAGAAGCCACAACAGAGACTCATACAACACACAACACACAACATTAAGATCTGAAAAGTACACTATTGTAAGTACCTATTTGTACTATTTTGTGTTGATACCCAATTAACGAAACATTTGATGAGTGAATTACTTTTTTTTATTCAGTTGTATTTTAAAATATCCAATTGACAAAAATATAAGTGGGTATTTAAGCAAATCAAACCAATGCTTATCTGGGGCACTGCTGCAAGCGAGATATGAGACTACGGGTTATTTAGGCATTAATAATAACAAAAAGTGAATAGTAGGCATATTTATCTTTGTCAAGAAGGTAATTTCAAGGTGGTGATTATAAGACAAAGCCTAAAACGAGGTGATGAAAATGTGCCTTTTGAGATATCAGCTGAAATTTTTAATTTTTCAAATTAAAAATGGTCTGGAGCTATTGCAAACGAGATGCGAAGTATGGGTTATACTAGGCATTAATAATAACAAAAAGTGAATAGTAGACATATTTATCTTTGTCAAGAAGGTAATTTCGTGATGTTGATTATTATAGAAAGCCTTAAAAAAGAGGCTGCAAAAACTGCCTAATTTGAGATGTTGGCTGAAAGTTTAACTTTTTCACATGCAACGCGCCTACAATCGATTTACCTGTATCGATAAAATAGTAAATGGCGGCGTTTTAGCGCGACAACATAAATCGATAAACTAGAGCGTTTATGAACCCGTTTCTCCTCCCCGTATACTTACTCCCTGTTGTAGCTTACTAGAGTGGTGAAATAATGTTCAGGTTATATGCTGCTAATTTTTAAACTTGTTATTAGAAATCCACTAATAAAGACTGAGATTTTTAAAAAAATAAAAAATATTTATTTTAGAGACCAATACAGGATTTGTGCACACACTAAATCATTTTGAATTCCTCAAGGTGTTAGATTCAACTATGTTTCACATTTCTGTTCTTTTTGAAGAAAAAGCTTATTAATGTGTGTTTTTTTCCTTTTTTTTTTTATATATATTTGTTTAATTAAAATAAACAATTGATCTCAGCTGCTGAATGCAGTCATTTTAAACAATTTAATATCTGTAATTGTTGAAGAGATATGACCCAGGGCCCTATATATCGATTTTCATTCCAGCATGACCTCACCAGTGGCATATGATTCAATACCCCATGCTGTCAATCACTGGCACTTGGTGCTGCTCAATTAGTGGTTTATGGTGTGTCCCTGTTATGTAATCAGCTTATTAGTTATAAAATTCATGGCACACTTGTGGTGTTATAACAGGCCTTGAAGGGGTTCAAAAAGGGTAATTGATAAGACACAACTGTATTTAATACAGCAGAGGATATAAAGGCAGTAAAAAAAAACTTGAATTATATATAATACTTGAACAAAATATTATTAAATAGATTACCTGATGCAAGTATATATTTTATATCTTTTTGTATATTTTAATACTTAGTTTTTGATTATAATGTGCCTTGACTTTTAAAGGTACTACCGTAAGCATAGTTTGTTAATCCAATAATATTGATAGTTTACTTTCAAATAAAAGGTAATGCAAATTTTCTTATTTTACCAAAGTGTTTACATTTCAATTAATATTATTCTACCAAAGTTTGAAATGTAATAGTGATTGAAAATAATCAAAATTATGCAAAAACCATTCACTTTACAGCAAATATGCAAGTTAGATAAATGCAGAAAAAACTATCTTGCAATTAAACAAAATCAAGATTGCCATGTGTTCGTTTTATTTACCTTCAGCTTTCATAATTGAAGAAATCCAAAAGGCGGATCCTCTGCAGGGGCGTACCTGGGCGTACGCACGTGCGTACAGGCTATTAAAGAAGCAAAAATATAAAAATGGCTAAAAATGCGAAATATGCAATAAAAACTGAAGGTATATGGGGGTTAGGCACATTTGTGAATCCAAAACTCGATGGTGCTTATACCTAAATTAGCCCCAGGAACGCCCCTGCTCTGTCATGGTTAACAGTGTATACTATTGCGAACGAGATACGAGACTACAGGTTATATTATAATAACAAAAAGTGAATAGTAAACATAGAGATTATTTAACTGCTGGGATCGATTATAGGGAAATGGTAGGAGATGGTAGACGTATGGTTCTTAAAAAATTAAAATTGAATGTTGTTTAACGGCTCATTAACACAGTAAAGGTTATTTAGACCCACCCCAGAGAGAGGGAAATGATACATAGATTCCTATGGTTCTTTAACTTGCTTGGAGGATAGACCGATACACGGGACCGACCGGTTTACGTCCCCATCCGACGGACGAGGCTAAGGGCAAGTGTCTTGCCCAAGAACACACCGACGAAACTCAGTGGCACCACGGAGGATTGAACCCGGGGCCTCCGGTTATAAGTGAAAAAAACACAGAACAAAACACGTCTACCATCGAGCGATGGTGATGGATTTCCCTATAATCGAACACAGCAGTTAAATAATCTGTTTATTACATTTTAAATCATCTGTGCATGATTTTAACCGAAATTCTTCGCTTTATTAAACGCTATCGGCAGATGACGTCGACGTCAGCACCACTTTAATGACGTCATAACTCAGTGTCACAGTTAGTTACTTTTGTGTTCGGAGTTAGTTAATAATATTTAGCTCTTATGAATATTCTTTCACTGAGAAATCCCAATCTTTCACCGATGAAAATGTTTACAGTAAATATTTATCTTTGTCAAGAAGGTAATTTCATGGTGGTGATTATAAGACAAAGCCTAAAAAGAGGTGATGAAAATGCCTTTTTTGAGATATCAGCTGAAATTTTGATTTTTTCAAATTAAAAGTGGTGTTTAGCTATTGTAAACGAAATACGAAGTACGGGTTATATTAGGCATTAATAATAACACAAAATAAATAGTAGACATATATATCTTTGTCAAGAACGTAATTTCGGGATGTTGATTGTAACAGAAAGCAGTAAAAAAGAGACTGTAAAAACTGCCTATTTTAAGATGTTGGTTGAAATTTTAACTTTTCAAATGTAACGTATAGACGCTTACGATCGATTTACATGTATCGCTAAAATGGTAAATGGCGGTGTTCTAGCGCTACAACATCAGTTGATAAACTAGAATGTTTATGAATCCGTGTCTCCTCCCTGTATACTTACTCCCTGGTTGTACTGGTTAATACAGAATTTATCTATTTACTTAATACCGATAAACTTGATAAAGTAAAACAATTAGGAAAAACAACATGGTTATACCAATAAACTTGATAAATTAAAACAGTTAGGAACAACAACATGATTATAATTGAGTGATCTTTAGTTTCATTACAGTTTGTCATTATCCTTTTTTTTAAATTAATTCATAGTGGTCTTTTTCCATTATTTATTTTTGATATTGCACCCAATGCAACATAATAATGATTGTACATATGCATTGATAAAACGAAGAAGTCGAAACTTAATTTTCTCATAACTAATTTAGTTGTCGATAAAATCATTTAGAAACCAAGCAAATTACTCTGTTTTGCAGAAAATATATAGTTTTATGTTAGAATATACAACTTTATTAAAGATAATTTATGGTAGGCATTAAGAAAGGAGTTATGGTAGACAATACACAACATAATGCCAGAAAGCATCAGTTGATGAAATATTGTATTTCAAATAAATTACACATAGATTGAGAATAGTTTGGCAATTTCCAGGTTTCTCCTTTCATGTTGTTTTTTTTACTGTTATGCTCATAATAAGTTATTAGCACTCCTTCAATATAAGAGTAAACTATTTACTATTCCATTTTTGAAAGATGCAGCATGCACATGAAATCCCATAAAATAGGCAAATGCAATAAAGTAATGAAAATATTTTCTGGATAAAACTTGCATATATTAAATAACAAAGTTTTATAAATAGTCGACTTGATTTATAATATAAACCTCATCTTCTATATATAATTATGTAGTAAATTATGAAATGAAGCTTGATTAAAAATAGATTATTTGAATGTAAAATACTGGGATTTAATTTTATCTAAATGTATGGTTTTCAACACTTCAGTTTGAATTGAATTGCATGTTGTTTAACTTCTCATCAGCACATTAAAGGTCATTTAGAGCTGCCCCAGATACAGGGGACGGATATGTACGAATCTAGGAACCAGTCCTACTCCTAGTTACTATTGAATAGATTTCTATGGTTCTTTAACAGGCTCTGAGGGTACATTCTGATACATGGGAAAGCCCGGTTTACATCCCCACTTCATGTACATTTTGTCATTTTTTATCATGCTCATTCAAGGTCGACTTCATGACAACGTATATATACAAATGTGGAAACGTGGCTCCATCGTAAATGGAGTGTCTACAATAGAATTTACAGCAACTCTGCAGTTCTGCAGATTAGAAGGTTCTAGGCCGATTCTCCATATTTGTATCTAGATGTAAATGGAGGATGAGCCTGGCATGTTCATCCCTGTCTGGCACCATAATGCTGTTCTAACTTACGTACTTAAACCATGAACAGTTATAAATACTACATTTGACACATTTAAAGCAAAAATATGATCTGCCATTTGTTTCATTTCAGTACCTTTTCAGTATTCTTTAATATATCCAGCCAAGTTGATTTTTTCATTATTTTGTTGAAACAGATTAATCCCATGTAAACATGTTGTAAATGCCAAATAACAGCTCATGAGATCTTTCTCATATATGATATATGGTAACTACTTAGTGGAAGACCCCTGGCCATGCATACCTCACCTGTCATAGATCACGGGATAATTTTTGATTAACCAATCAGATCTGGCCAATACCTTGACTTGACAAGGGAGGAGTTTAGTTTCAAGAAGTAACATGTGGGGTTTGTCATATCAACATAACTGCATATTTATGGTTATAAATAAGACCTATTTAATAGTGTATGCTTTGGACAGTGGAAATTGTTAATTCCTTCTAGCATTTTATGGGGTGAGATATTGTTATTTTTTTTTAGTATTCATCAGATTATCAAACATTTTAACAATTAAAAAGCAATTTTAGGTTAGGAATTATATTAAGAAAATAAGTTTTTATCCATTGAAAATTCAGCTGTACGAACAATCTAAAATTGGAATTCCCCAAAAACAATACAAAAAAATCAATAAAAAAACAACACTTTCAAAGCTCAACCTTATTGAGAGAACTGAGTTTATGTGGCTCGATCTTATATGAAGATACATTAACTATTTATATTTTTATACTACTCATAAATGTAATCTTAATGACCTTTTTTGTTTGATTTATAGTTTGTTAATTCATTTCACTCAATTTCTAAGATGCTGTTTTTCATTATGTTTTTGGAAAGTTGGGTAATTCATTTAACTCTGTTTCTAAGATATTTTAGCAAATATTATAAATGTTTTAACATTTTAACTAAGGTAATATATTTGATATTCATAAATACTCTGGATTCAAAACTACCTATATATTTATCCGCCAAATGGCTATTAAACTGATTCTCTGATTACACTGCGGTATACAACAGGGTACCAGTTGGTTCCTCGATTAGTCTAAGGTATGCAAGAGGGTACCAGTTATGACAAATAGGACGCATTCATTTTTAAAATTTCAAATGTGTACGCTTTTTTTAAATCAAACTCCTCCTTGATTTACGGCAATATTTTGAAAATGGTGAATTGTTTGAAATGGCATTATTGTGTAGATTCGGGTTCAGGTCTTGGATGTTGTAAACACTCATTTTGTTCAAAATGAACATTTGTTAATTGAAATTGGATAAAAAAAAAAGGACACATTTCTTCTTTAAAAAATGAAATGTATACTGACTTAAGTGACTTTGGATTAAAACTCCTCCTTTATTAGTAAGCAATTTTCAGAAATAACAAATCAGATATACTGTATAATTCCTAATAAGCGCCACCCCCAGGGTGTAACATTTTTGTAAATTGAGACCAAAAGTACATAATTTTACTTTTAAACGGACATTATTTAATGATTTTCTTTACCAAGAAAACCAAAGTCTGCATGTCGGTCAATCAGTGTATCGGATTTTAAGTTTTCTAGTGATTTTGTCTACATGTTCCATTGTGAATGAAACAGATTAACTTGCATTTTTGGGGGTTTTAAAAATATATTTTCTGAAAAAATGGTAGGGGAGAGGTGGGGTGGGAGTTTATTAGGGGAGTGGCATTTATTAGGGAGAAAATGGTATTGGTAGTGTTAAGAAGATGCAATATCTGGCATTTGATGATATCAAAAAAGCGTTTATTTTGGTCTAAAATATGTTAACTGAAAATGGTTTAACATATGAACGTGTTTTTCATTATCAAGTGTAATGTGCATATTATTTTAATCTAACTGCTTCTTTAGTAATGACATGCATGATGTTCAAACTCATGATCTGATTATATTGGTATTGCTATTTAGAGTTGGCTACAAGTTTGTACTTTCAAGAAAATTTTATTTAGATCTCAGATTTGTGTATTGAATTGGTACAAAACAACAACAGAACGCGTCATTTATTAAAAGTTTGATATCTTTTTGAAATTAACAATTTCAATTTATTTATGGCATGATGTTCAAACTTGCGGGTTGATTCACAGATATACCAGACATATTAATAATGTTATTAGGCTTGTGGTTGATTATAGCATTATCATGCATTTTTCAAAAGATATCTTGGCTCATTTTGAATTTAAGGAAAACTTAACACGTATTTTATCAATTTTAAGATGTTCGTAGAGATAACATTATACTCATTTAACCTGTATGCCTATCCATCATTGTTTTGTGGAGCGCTGTGGTCTAGTGGTAGAGCGTTGGACCCATGATCCAAAAGTCGTGGGTTCGATTCCCGGCATTGCCATATGCGTTGTATCCCTGAGCAAGACACTTTATCTACATTGCTTAGTACTGGTTCTACCCAGGAAGACATCGAGAGTGATTCAAATAAGTTCATAGAGCTTTCGTTACAATCGATGTAAAATAAATAAGTTTAAACTTAAACTATCATTGTTAAACAATAAAAAAAAATTGAATTCCTACATTTACATTTTTAACAAATCTTAATCAACATTTTTAACAAATCTTAATCATTGTCTCACCAACAAGCAACAACTCAGATTTAGCACCCATTTTATCAGGACCCTGATGTCAATTTTCATCCCAGATTTCATATAACAATTAACATGTCGCCAGTTGTCAATCATTTATCCATTTCAACCAATCAAACCAGATGATACCTCCGACAAACAACAGTACGTGTATAAAGCATGCGCAACTATGTTATATAAACTATTGTCAATATACTCCGACATCAACAATAGGGCGGATATATCTAAGTATCTAAGCATTTCCCACACTATTATATTTTTTACCGCCTTTCAAAAGGAAACAATATGCCACAATGACTGAATTATATTTGGTACCACACTTTAAAAGGTGACAATATGCCGACACGGTTTGAAAATGCTACAACCACCGATTGAGCATGACCATTATACGGTATAATACGAATGGATAGAAATAAGTCGATCACAGTGTTTGATCTGTTTATTTGGCATTACATGGAGGAGTAGTAAAAATAGTGTGTTACTCATTTGTGTATTTGCTTAAATAACAACCGACATGAAGTTGTTAACTCATTGGCTGGCGTGGCACAGTCGGTAGCGCTGCAGATTTGTAACCGGAGGCCCCGGGTTCAATCCTCTGTGGTGCCACTGAGTCGTCGGTGTGTTCTTGGGGAAGACACTTTCCCTTAGCCTCGTCAGTCGGATGGGGACATAATCTGGGCAGTCCCGTTTATCGGACTATTCTCATAATCAAAATGGCCGCCACTGCGACTCAAAGTTTACATAGAGTTATATAGAAAAAGGTTAAAAATGACATCTTCTCTGAAACCGCTTAAAGGAATTTGATGAAACTTATTCACAATGATATTTGGGATAGTTCATCTCAGAGTTAAGTTTTTCGCAGCCGCCAGTCATCCAAGATGGTCGCCATGGCTAAAACTAGGTCAAATTTAAGGAAATTTCAAACGACATCTCCGAAACCACTTATTCCATTCTACTGATATATCATTTACTTGTTCTTTCGGTTGGCCTCTATCAACTTTGTGTTTTTCGTTATCGTCGAATAAATCGTCGAATGATCAAAATGGTTGCCACGGCGACTCAAAGTTTACATATAATTATATAGGGAAAGGTTAAAATGATATCTTTTCTGAAACCGCTTGAAAGACAATGATATTTGGGATAGTCCCTCTCAGATTTGTGTTTTTGGCGGCCGCCAGTCATCCAAGATGGCCGCCATGGCTAAAACGGGGTCAAATTTAAGTAAATTTCAAACGACATCTCCTCCGAAACCACTTATTTCATTCTTGTGAAATATCATTTACATGTTGCTTGGGTTAGCCTCTATCAAGTTTATGTTTTTTGTTATCGTCAAATGATCAAAATGGCCACCACGGCGACCTAAAGTTTACATAAGAGTTATATAGGAAAAGGTTAAAAATTACATCTTCTCTGAAACCGCTTGAAAGATTTTGATGAAACTTAAGCACAATGATATTTGGAATAGTCCCTCTCAGATTTATGTTTTTTGCGGCCGCCAGTCATCCAAGATGGCCGCCATAGCTAAAACTAGGTCAAATTTAAATAAATTTCAAATGACATTTCCTCGGAAACCACTTATTCCATTCTTGTGAAATATCATATACATGTTCCTTGGGTTAGCTTCTATCAAGTTTGTGTTTTTCATTATCGTCAAATAATCAAAATTATTTAAAATGGCTTAGTGCAGTGTGGCGGCTGTAAAAAGTCTCTCCGTGCTACGAATCAGTAGTGTTATTTTTTTACTGGTCCTTTGGGACCAACGAGCCCAATATAGGTGGCTTTGAAGTAGAATACCGCTTAAGCCGGTGCTAGGGGGCGTGAGAAGTGTTGCTTCTTCCATTTCTTCTCATGAACAGACTCAATAAAACCGAGACTGCTGCTTTTTTCTCTTAATTGTGTTAGTTGCTCTCAAAGGCCATCCTTAAAAAAATATTTTTTTGCTGTGGTCCTGGTTAAGCATTTTTACAAATCATAATTTCCTATCTCAATGTATGATAATGCAGTCTGTGGATAACCTCATTAATATTTCTTTTCGAATCATTTTTTAGTAAAAAAAAAAAAAATAAAAAAAAAAAAAATAATAATAATAATCTGAAAAGGCTAAAAAAAAATAAACGGTCGCTGCCTTTTTAGACGGTCGGTCGGAGCACAGCAAACAAACACTTTTTTAAGGATGGCCTTACCAGTACTTTTCAACAATAACCAAAAGTTTACATAGAGTTATATATAGGAAACATGTTTCTTGGGTTGACCTCTGTCATGTTTATGTTTTTGAATCACATCATGCAAGTAGAGCTCTTGTTTATTATTATAATTGTTTTCATTTAAATTTTTATTAGCTCTACTGATCAGAGAAATGGAAATGGAAATGGAAAATACAAAAACAAATAGCATGAAAATGTGACGAGGGATATAAATCCTACTGATCAGCAGAGCTTATGCCGTGGTCCGGCGTCCGTCCGTCTGTCTGTCCATACTTTTTTTTTTGTAGCAGACTACTCTGAAACTACTGAATGGATTTTCATGAAACTTTACAGAAATGTTGCCCATGAAGTCTAGTTGATCCTAGCACAAATTCATTTTGATATGAAGTCGAAGATGGCCGCCAAATCTAAAAATAGATTTTTAAAAAACAAGTTTGTAGCGACTACTTCTTGAAAACTCGTAAGTGATATTGATATGGGACTAAAATTATCAGCATGACATGATGTCGTTCCCTGTCGAAAATCGTTTTGATTCAACGTTAAACATGGCTGCCGGCGGCCATCTTTGTTTACATAGAGTTATTTAATAAAAAGTTGTAGCGACTACTCAGGACTCTGAAACTACTCAACAGATTTCCATGAAACTTCACAGAAATGTGGCACTGGATGTCTAAATGATCTAAACAACATTTCAGGTTGGTCGGAAATTCAAGATGGCTGCCACAGCTAAAAATAGATTTTCAAAAAACAAGTTTGCAGCGAGTACTTCTTGAAAACTAAAAGTGAAATTGATATGGGACTTTTTCTAAAATGATCAGTATGGAATGATGTTGATCCTTTTCGAAAATTATTTTGATGCGACGTTAAACATGGCTGCCAGTGGCCATCTTTGTTTACAAAGAGTTATATAATGAAAACTTGTAGCGACTACTCTTCTGAAAGGATGTTCATGAAACTTCACAGGAATGTTGCTCTTGATGTCTAATTGATCCTAGCAAAATTTCAGGATGGCGGGAAATTGAAGATGGCCGCCACGGCTAAAAATAAATTGTAGCGACTACTTCTTGAAAACTATAAGTGATATTGATATGCGTCTTTTCCTAAAATCATCAGTATGACATGATGTTGATCAGGTCAAGGTCAAACAGAGTTGAGATGAGTGGTTAAAATCAGCTCTCCAGTATTCGTACCACTAATGATAAAATAGTGACTATAGTACGTTTTGGATTACACAAAAAGGAATGTAAATATAAGATAACCATTCTGTGAAAAAAACTAGGGATAAAAATGTATATTTGAAGAGATTTTTACAAAAAAACAATTTGGACAGCTGAATTTTTTCTCAAAAAAAAAAGAAAAAGTGGATATTTCACCTTTTTCACCTGGACATAAAGTGGTGTGAGACTACCCCCTTTTGTGATATACACAATTGAGGATAATTAAGGATTAGAATCTGTGATCGGATTTACAGTTACAATCATGAGTAAGCCAACCGAACAAAAGGGTGAACAGAAATCTGTACAGAGAAAATTGGGTACATCCACCTCAGGCCATTCAACACCTGGCAAACCTAAACGACCATTCACTGAGGTGGCAGAATCGAGTGGAGAGAAACTTATGCTACTAAATCAACAGGTGGAGGAATTAAGCACAGATATGAAACTGCTTAGAGACAGTATCAACACAGTGATGCAAAAAACAGATTTAATGATGACAAAAAGTGACATGGAAACTTTCATCAAATCTACTGTTGAAGGAATAATGATAGAAATCAACAAAAACATAGAGGCTACAATTGACATGCAGATTACTGAAAAGACAAAAATGTTAAATAAAGATGTAGAGTGTTTGAAAGAGGAGAACAATCTGCTAAAAAATAAAATAAAAGTACTGCAGGAAAAGAGTGGTGAGACTGAATCAATGGCTAAGCAAGGGTTAGGAAAGGCCAATTACAACGAGCAGTACTCTAGGAAGAATAACTTTAAAGTAATGAACATGAATGAGAAGCCAGGGGAAACAGAATCCTCCCTCACAAAGGAAATATGTGGTCTGTTTACAAAGCAGAAGGTCACGTTAAACACGGACAACATTATTGCCATACACCGTATTCCAGGGAAGTCTGGTGTTCCACGTCCAATACTGTTGAAATTAAAAAACAACAGTGAAAAGGCGAAACTGATGCGAGTAAGATCGGGCATGAAGTCTGCAGGCACCCGCCTTGTAGATGACGTTACCAGGTTGAACTCCACCCTCATCACTAGGCTGAACGAACACCCAAAGATGGAATCAGCATGTACTTCAACGGCGCAGTATATGGGAAGACGAAGACAGAGAAGCGGTACAAGTTCGATCTTTATGATGACATTGCCAGTGTGATTACTAAATCATAGACAACAATTACATACAGTTTTAGTCTAAACTTATTTTAAGGACAGTGATCGTATACAGTTTTAGTCTAAACTTATTTTAAGGACAGTGATCGTTGCCAATGTGTACATTGCCGTTGATTTATTATTGTAATAATCTTTGTGATAAAGTCTAGAGTAAGTATTCCATATGCATGAAGACTGTGCGTTTTAGCAATGGCGCTGATAAGTGACGGACACTATTCAATAT
Source organism: Cyrtodaria siliqua (assembly GCA_037043455.1). NCBI lineage: Eukaryota > Metazoa > Mollusca > Bivalvia > Adapedonta > Hiatellidae > Cyrtodaria > Cyrtodaria siliqua. The sequence continues at coordinate 24,459 of JAWPHD010000274.1, read as the reverse complement.
GCTAGCACCTACATGGACAACAGTTTTATAAAAACACTTACTAATAATATAATATATTATATTTCATCAGTTATTGGATAATATTGGGTATAGTTACTGCAACATGGCTTGAACAGTACATAAAAGAGGATTTATATATAAAAAAAGGTTTGGTGAGACATTTTACAATTTTATCGTAGCATATTATTACTAATTATATTTGTTTAATTGTTGCTTCTGAGTGCTTAAACATTCAAGCAGTTATTTCAGCAGATAAATACAGACAATTGATATTATTAAACAATTAATTTCTTGCCTTCTTGCAAAAAACAGGTCAACGAGTCAATTTCATGATATTTTTTGGTGATACAGGCAAGACATTTATTCCATGGAAGTATTTCTTTATGTCAAAAATCATCTAATAAACATAATAATGTTTGCAAGCTAGCCACATGTATATTTATGTATGATACATTACAGGCGATAACTTAAGCTAGCTGAATATAGCTTAAATGAAATTAAAACATTGTAAAAAAATAATTCAAAAACTTTAAAAAAAAATACAAAAAAAACAGTAGAATTATGGTACAAGTACTTTTTGAGTTTCTTTATTTTACTATGCAATGTTGCATTGTAAATTCATTTTTTTTACTCCCCCCTTTTCACCATCTTTGGCATGAGGTTTTAGGTCAGCTGGGTGGTTATAAGGAAAATTCCATAGTGAACTATACCTACACTGTTAATTATGAGTGATATTAAAATATTATCTTTAAACTGTCAAGGAATAGGTCAGCTACCAAAACGTACAGATTTGTTTCATTACCTTAAAAGTAAAGATTGTCATATTTATTGTCTTCAAGACACACATTTCAGTCCTGGAAATGATGAAAAGTTTGTCAGAACTAGGTGGGGTAATGATTGTTATTTTAGTTCATATAAGTCAAATGCAAGAGGAGTTGCGATTTTATTTAATAATAATTTTGAATACAAAGTCCACAAGACAAAAGCAGATGAAAATGGTAATTATATAATGTTAGATATAACAGTTGAAAATAATAGATTCACACTGATATCAATATATGGACCAAATACCGATAACCCCTCTTTCTATAATAATATATCTTCTGCTATTGATGAAATGAATAATGAAAACTGCATATGGTGCGGAGATTTTAATCTTGTATTAGATCCGGAATTAGACTATTATAACTATAAATTTGTAAATAACAAAAAAGCCAGAGATAAGATAGAAATAATGCAAGATAAATATTTGATAGATCCTTTCAGAGAAAATAATCCAGATCTTAAAAGATATACTTGGAGAAAAAGAAAACCATTGCAGCAGGCTCGATTAGATTTTTTCCTGATAACAGAAATTTTCTTTCATCTGTCAAACAATGCATTATTGATAATAGCTACAGATCTGATCACTCAGCAATTATATTAAGTATTTGTTTTAATGAATTTAAAAAAGGTAAACCTCTTTGGAAGCATAACAACTCACTACTTAAAGACATTAATTATCTTCAGGCAAATAATGATAAAATAAAAGAGGTCATATTGCAATATGTCTTACCTATATACAATAATGATACTTTAGAAGATATACCAAACAGTGAAATACAATTTACTATTAATGATCAACTGTTTCTCGAAACATTGTTAATGGAACTTCGGGGGAAATCCATCTCTTATTCATGTTATGTTAAAAAGACAACTGATGAAAGGGAGAAAACTCTAACACAGAATATAGCAAATATTGAACAGAAACTTACAACAGAAAAAATTGAAGAGCTTGAAATTTTAAAGTCTGAACTGATCGAAATAAGAAAAAACAAGGTTAAAGGATCAGTCATAAGGTCACGGGCTACAAACATACAAGAAGGTGAAAAACCACGCAATATTTTTGTGCTTTAGAATCACATAATTACCTAAGTAAAATAATACCAAAACTGGAAAAAGATGATGGATCAATAATAACGGACCAGTATGAAATTCTAAAAGAGACAGAATCATTTTATAAAACATTATATAGTAGTAGAGAAAATACCTTGGAAGCTATTAACCTTAAGGAAGATTTAAAGCATTTAAATATTCCAAAATTGAATGAAGAGGAGTCTAACAGATTAGAAGGACTACTAAACATACCAGAATTATCTTTTTCGTTAAAAAACATGAAAAATAATCGCATCCCAGTGACTACTGGGATACCTTGCGAGTTTTATAAAGTATTTTGGAAACAATTAGGTCACTTCATTTTGAGAGCAATTAACTATAATTACGCTATAGGAGAATTATTCATTACTCAGCGTCAAGGAATTATAACATTATTACCTAAAGAAAATAAGTCAAGGCAATACCTGAAGAATTATAGATTAATCTCACTTTTAAATACTGTTTACAAAATGGCTTCTGCATCAGTAGCAAATAGGATTAAACCAATTTTACAAAAACTCATTAACAGAGACCAAACAGGTTTTATAGCTGGCAGGTATATTGGTGAAAATTCAAGATTAACATATGACATTATGCATTATTTAGAGGAAAATAATCTCTCTGGACTTCTTCTCTTAGTAGACTTTGAAAAGGCGTTTGACTCGTTATCATGGTCATTTATCCAACATGTTCTTAAATATTTCAATTTTGGTCCATGTATTAGATCATGGATATCTCTCTTTTACAAAAATGCCCAACTATCTGTAAATCAAGGGGGTAATTTGTCATCGTTTTTCGGTATTGAACGCGGATGTAGACAGGGCGATCCCCTATCTTCATATATTTTTATTTTATGTGCAGAAATATTGGCAATAAAGATTAAAGGCAATAAAAAAATTGAAGGTATAAGCATTAATAACACAGAGTACAAATTATCACAATTTGCTGACGATACTACAACTTATTTAGATGGGTCAGATATTTCATTAAACGAAACTTTAAATGAGCTAGATAAATTTGCCAAAGTTTCTGGACTAAAGGTTAACTTTGAAAAAACTCAAGTTGTCTGGCTAGGTAGAAAAAAGTACAGTTCTGAATCGATCAAAACAAAATGGAAATTGAACTGGGGCAAAAACAGATTTAAGTTACTTGGACTATCTTTTGACACAGACCTTACAAAAATGATAAATATAAATTTCACTGAAAAAATAAATCAACTAAAAAGTAACATTAAATCTTGGCAAAAAAGGTATCTTACTCCTTTAGGCAGAATAACAGTAATAACATCACTTCCCATTCCATCTTTTAACCATCTGTTTTTATCCTTACCAAACCCATGTGAAAACATTGTTAAAGAAATCAATGATATACTGTTTAATTTCCTTTGGCATGGTAAGGCAAGAATAAAAAGTGCCATTATATGTAAAGAATATTGTGAAGGAGGATTGAAAATGATAAATATAAATGCCTTTATAACAGCTTTAAAAACAACATGGATTAGAAGAATAGTAACAGACCAATTCAAATATGAAAATATCCTAAAGTCATATATAGATATAGATAAACTGTTTAACTGCGGTATTTTGTATATAAATAAGAAATTGGGAAGTATAAAAACGTTTTTTGGCAAGATGTTCTTAAGGCACACATACACTTTGTATCAAAGTATCAACCAGCCAATGAGGACTATTATCTATCCAGCCCAATATTTTATAATAAAAGTATATGTATAGGCACAAGTGCATTTTTTATAAAATCATGGTATAATAAGGGCTTACGAATAATACATGATTTAATGGGAAAGGATGGAAAAATATATTTATATGATGAATTAAAAAAAATATATGGAATAAATTTAAATTTTTTACAATATAATGGGTTAGTGGTAGCTATCAAAAAAATGGAGAAAGAAATAATAGATACTAAAAGAACAACGAAGTAGGAAACTCCTGTGCTGCCAACTCCACTAAAAATATATTTAAGAAATAAAAAAGGAGTTAAAGACATGTATCAAATATTGAATCAAAATAATGAATGTCCTAGTGGTAAAATCACATGGACTAGAATGTATAACTTCAGCGAAGATACCTGTAGTCAAATTTATACATGGCCTTTCACAATAACAAAGGATACCACTTTACAATGGTTCCAGATAAGAATAAATCACAATATTTTAGCAACAAACAAGTTTCTCCATAAAATAAAATTAATAGAGAGTCCACTTTGTTCTTTCTGTTCATCAGTCAGTGAAACAAATACACATTTACTGTGGGAATGCCAGCTTTCACAAAATATACTGACAAACCTTAAGGACTGGTTAAAACAAAATAAGGTTGAAATAGATTTTGAAAAGAGGTCATTTATCTTTGGAATGAATGATGAAAACACAAGTGTTCTAAATCAGCGTTATTTTTGTTGGAAACAAAGTACTACTTATACTATTGTCGATGCTCAAAAAATAAACCTAGCCTCACTACACTGAAAAATAGACTACAACTTTTTTATAAAACAGATGAAGAAATAGCAATTACCGAAAATAAATATGACTGTTTCTTAAAAACATGGGAAAACTTTCATAACTTCTTAACATGAAAACCTAGCAACCTTTTTTTCTTTTTTAAATAAATATATATTAGTTAAAAACCTCATGCTGAGATGCCCCCACCCCTCCCCGCTTTTTTTCTTTCCTAATAACATCTCCCCATAGCTTAATTGTACTGAAATTATATTTATTAAAAACACAATACTAGACACTTGCCAGCAGATAATCATATTTTGTAGAGCAACTATAAATAAATTTATTTATATTTCTAAATGCATGAAATATATCTCATAATCTGTTGAGTGTTCAGTGTGAATGATTTGTGTATGTGTACATATACGTTAAGGATACAGCTATATATATATATATATTATATTATTTTACTAGTACATGTACACTGAAAACATAATATTAAATTGCTGTAAGGTATACAGAGGGATGGTCCTCCCCGACCCTCTGCTCACCATTAGACGGGGAGAATAAAAGGGCTTCTATTTTAAGAAGCTGAAAAAAAAAAAAAAAAAAAATTATGTTGATCCTTGTTAAAAATTATTTTGATTCGATGTTAAACATGGCTGCCAGGAGCCATCTTTGTTTACATAGAGTTATCTAGTAAAAAAAGTAGCGACTACTCCTCTTAACTACTGGACGGATTTTCATGAAACTTCACAGGAATGTTGCTCTTGATGTCTAATTGATTCTAGCAAAATTTCAGGTAGGGCGGGTATTCAAGATGGCCACCATGGCTAAAAATAGATTTTCAAAATACAAGTTTGTAGCGATTACTTCTTGAAAACTATTTAAGTGATATTGATATGGGACTTTTTCTAAAATGATCAGTGTGACATGATGTTGATCCTTGTCAAAAATTATTTTGATTTGACGTTAAACATGGCCGCCAGCGGCCATCTTTGTTTACATAGAGTTATATAAGGAAAACTTGTAGCGACTACTCCTCTGAAACTACTTGACCGATTTTCATGAAACTTCACAGGAATGCTGATCTAGCTATCAAAAATCTATCAGTAGAGCTTCAAGGTTATTGACCTCTTGTTTATTTTTAATTATTTTTTTTTTAAAAAAAATTGTTATTTTATTTTATTTATTTATTTTTTTTTTCTTCATTTCTTTAACCAGCCAGATCGGACCCGTAACAGCAGAGTTATGGCCCTTGATTTATTTAAAAATGCTATATTTTGTCTTGTTAAGATGATAGGCCTTCATTTTTCATCTTCATTTTCAAACTTTATCAGATTGTTAATATCAATATAAGCTCTGCCAAATTTGAAAAAAAGCCAGATTAGACCATTTACACAGGAGTTATGGCCCTTGATTTTCTAAAATGTGCTATATTTTGGTCTCATTAAAACGAAAGAGCCTTCATTTGGGCCGATTTCAGTGAAACATTTCAGGGATGATCAGTACCAAGCCTAGTTATACATATCGTCACCGATTTCCGGTTGAATGATTTTGGCTGAGTTATGTCCCTTCAAAGGTTTTAATACACAACCTTTGTCCAGACTAGTTCTCCTGAACCCCTGGCCGGAATTAAACGAAACTTTTTAGGGAAGATCAGTTCCAGGTCTAGTTATGCAAATCATCGCCGTGTTCCGGTTGAATGATGTTTTGCAGAGTTATAGCCCTTTAAAGGTTTTAATACACAAACATTGTCCGGACTAGTTCTCCTGAACCTCTGGCTGGATTTCAGCAAAGCTTTTGCAGGGATGATTAGTACCAAGACTAGTTACGTATATCATCGCCAAGTTTCGGTTGAATGATATTATACATAAATTTTATGATTAGCCAGTAGAGCGTCCACAGGCCCTCTTGGGCCTCTTGTTTTAAAGATGATCTATCATGAATTATCATAAATTAATCGAAGCTATACTAAGATGAGAGCGTAAAATAAAGCCTAAAGCCTAGCACCAATTCATTATTGCGTTTATATGCCCAGAATGGTAAAAAATGGTCTACTACACTAAGTTTTGATCATACTGAATAAACAGGAATAGAGGAAAATAATACAGGTATATGTCACTTTCTCGAAAATGTTAACCAGTAGAACAACTTGCGCTGTCGTCATCTTAATATTTTTGTAACTTAACAAGAACTTTAATTTATAAATTATATTTAATTTCAGGTTCACTCAATGTACTCCAGTGACAGATAGATATTCCAGCAACATCGAGTCATACTATATTCTCAATGCTGAAACCTATACAATATTCCAACCACTTGAACAATGAGAGACTGAAAATATTCCAATTGAAAATCGACAAGAGATCGTTCAACCACATACAGACGCAAGCCTTTCCAACTACATAGAAATACGAGACCTTCCAATGGCATAAAGACGTGAAATATTTCAACAGCATAACATTGTAACATATGTCAGCCACATAAGAGATATATCAACCAATAGAGACCTGGAAGACTTCAACCAAAAGGAGATCCAAGATATTTCAACCACTTTAAGATACTTCAACAACAAACTGAATGACCTCAGATATTTCTACCATGCAGAGACCAAACAATAAAATGTTCTAGCCGCATGATGACAATATATATTTCAACCACAGATGCTTCAGATTCAGATATTTTAACCACATAGATCTAAGATAGTTCTACCACATGGATACAAAACATATTACAACAGATATAGGCCTGAGATATTTCAACCCCATGGAGATGTAAAATAATCCAACAGCAGGGCCTTGAGATGTTCCAAACACATAGAGGCTGGAGGTTTTTCAACCAAGTTACAGACATGAGATACTGAGGAGAAAGACGCAGCTCTTCGCATATTTCATAAGTTGTATTATAGCCATGTATGAGCACATAAACAATGGAATGAAAAACAGATAAAGACCGAGTGCACCGTCAAACATTAATGGTACGGTTCAGCTGAAAGCAGCATAAATCAATCAAAAATCAAAACAAGTGTGAACTAAGATAATTATTATGTGTTTCAAGTGATCTTCTTAGCTGAATTGCCAAAGTTTATGCGTTGTAATGATTAATCAGTTGTAACTCACTGATCATCTGTTACTTAGACATCCGATTATGGTGATTGATTATGGAAGTCTGTAAGCGGTCATTGGTAAAATGTAAAAATACACTTTAATTAATGTTAAGAAACATGATTTTCCAGGAGACAATCTGTCTTAACAGCTTTGTTACAATTAGATTTGATCAGTTTTACAATCAGCAAAATTGACTCGAATGTTCTGGAGATTAACTGCGATGATAATGTAGAAAAGGGCAAATTTTGACTAGTAATATATATGATTAATTCAGTGAACTCTTTTCGCTTTTCACACAATTTGCTTTTCGCACAATTTGATAAGAAGGTTAATATAGATTGTGTTGCATATCATATTCAGTGCGAATTTTCCTAGACCACACTTGAGTTTACCCTTTTAAGAGTTTGCTTCAATAAGATCGAGGATAATTTTGACAGTGAGTGAAATCAAAGAATGTGACAACAACAACATTTACAGTATTGACTTATGTTTTAAGTGAAACCAAAATCATTTGAGTAAAACAATCATATTTTTAGCATATTCTAGTGTTTATTATGTATCAAAAATAAGATATAGGGTCCTATAGAAACCACAGCGTCCGAACGCAATGGCATCATAGGTCTGCACTGTACTTGATAATACAAAGAAAGAGACAAAAACCAAGAGAAAGGGTGGTGAAGACGGGGTTACCGACTTGGAACGGTCAGTAGGCAATAAGGTCTACTGGTTAGCTTGAATCGATTTTATATGCGCACAATCTTCGCTATTATCCTGTCTTCAGCGCCCAACTAGACAAGACAGTGTAAACAAAACTACATGCCATCAAAAGGAATTCTCTAACAATAAAGTTCACATCCGGAGAAACTAACTAAAGAAACACAAAATAATAAACATCTCAGGATGTATCCAGAATCGTAATGAACAACCATAGTAGTTGTAGCTAAAGAGAAAACCAATCTAGCTACGATCACAAAACCCGAGGGACGAAAGCTCATGCACCCTCAAGGCACATTCACTTTTGCATGAATTATTGTGTTGTAAATGAAATGATTACTTATATCATATAATGTTATACATTTTGCATCAATGTCGTATATTCAATAAGGCCAATATACTAAGATTTCTTCCGAAATGGTTATAATTTTTAGCTCTACTGACCAAAGGCCAGCAGAGATTTGGTTATCATTTTTAGCTCTACTGACCAATGGCCAGCAGAGATTATCGGATAGCGAGTTGTCCGTCGTCCATTAACTTTTGTCTTGTTTACACGATAGGCACTTCATTATTACTCGGATGTTTACGAAACTCTGCCAGTGTCTTTATATCAATAAAAGTTTGGATTTTTTCGAGAACCAGCAACATCAGATTAGTAACACTAGAGTTATGGCCCTTGATTTGCTGAAAAATGCCATATTAAGCCTTATTTACACTCTAGCGCCTTCATTTTATTTTTGATCTTTATGAAACTTTGTCGATGTTTTTATATCAATGGAAGCTCAGCCAGATCGGATCAGTAACACCAGAGTTATGGCCCTTGATTGCTAAAAAGTGCCAAATTCAGTCTTGTTTACACTCTGGCACCTGCATTTTGTATTTGACCTTTACAAAACTTTGCCAGTGTATTTATATCAATGAAAGCTCAGATCTGTTCGAAAACCAGCCAGAGCAGATTTGTAACACCAGAGTTGTGGCCCTTGTTTTGTTGAAAAAAAGTGATTTTCTGCCTAGTTAACACTCTAGCACTTTCATTTATTATTTGATCTGTACCAAACTAACACAGCTCGTTAATATCAACAAAAGATCAGACAAGCTTAAAACCAGCCAGATCGGACCATATACACTGGAGGTACACTCGTATCACCTTCTTTTATTATTTGATCTTTACCAACTTTGCATAGATCGTTAGTAGCAATGAAATCTGTAAGTGAAACACAAAGATGCTCGTGTATATATAAATACAAGAAAGCAATAGCCTAGAAAGCCTCAAAGAAGGTACACATCAAAATCAGATTAGTAACACCAGAGTTACGCCCCTTGATTTAGTTAAACATGCTGTATTTTGCCACATTAAGAAGATAGGTCATTCGTTGGCTAAATTTTAATGAACTGCATGGATGATCGGTACCAAATATGGTTATGCATATCGTCCACGCATTCCGATTGAATGTTTTTTGACAGGGGTAAAACACAATTTGTCCGGACCATATTTCATGAACCCCTGACCGAAAATCAACAAAACTTTGCAGAGGTGATCAGTACCAAGCCTACTTATGCATGTCATAGCTGTATTTTTGTTGAAAGATGTTTGGCCCTTTAAAGGCTTTAATACACGCATATTGTCCGGACTAGTTCTCCTGATCCCCAGTTTGGATATCAGTGGAACTTTGCAGGGATAATCAGTACCTGACCTAGTTGTGCATGCCATCGCCGTGTTCCGGTTGAATGATTTTTTGCGGAGTTATAGCGCTTTAAATGTTTGAATACACGAACATTGTACATGCTTGTTCTCCTGAATGCTGGTTTGGATTTCAACGAAACTTGGCAGTGATGATCAGTAGCAAGCCTAGTTGCACATATCATCACCATGTTTTTGTTGAATGATTTTTGACAATTATTGCCCTTTATACACAAACTTTGTCCAGACTAGTCTTCCCGAACTCCTGACTGGATTTCAGTGAAACTTGGCAAGTATGATCAGTATCAAGCCTAGTTGCGCATATCACAGACTCCACAGAGCCAGTAGAGCGATACAGGCCCTCTTGGGCCTCTTGTTTGTAGATATGTTTCGACAACACGTTTTTATGCGCCCGTTTGAAAAAAGAGTACATGGTATGGGGTTATTTAAGGTCTTTATCATGACACCGCATATGCAGACTTGGAAACGTGGCTCTATCTTGCCATTCACCATATTTTATCTTGATGTAGATGGAGGATGAGCCTTGCATGTTCATTCCTTTTAGGCGACATATAAACTTTCATGTGTTTGTGCGTCTTAAAACCCAGTTCAATTCGTCCGACAATAAGCAATTACACATGCTGCATGATAACTTTGAAACCATAACGCTCATGAATTTTCATGGGTACATTGCCCTTGAGGAGAGGAAACGTTATTTTCTACGCTTGGTAGGACAAGTGTCAAGATTGCCATCCCTTATATGGAAATACACATTGTGTGATAACTTCAAAACCATGACACCCACATTCATGAAACGTTAATAGATAAATTGTCCCTTGGCGAGCGTAGAAACCTTTTATTTTTGGGTTAAAAGGTTGCAATGATCTTAATAAAATATGCATTCTGCAAGATAACTCTGAAAGCACAATACCATTTTAAACTTTGTTGGTATATTGCCCTTTAAGATAGGTGGAAGCCTATTGCTTTTGAGATCAGTTGATCATCAAGGTCACATTAACCTGACAATGACCCAGTTCTGAGAAACACTCCTTCCACTGTAATTTGTCACTGTTAGACATACAATCATGGAACTTTACGGAAACAGTAATCCTGTTAAAACAATGACTTCTATTCATGTTTGGGCTAGAAGGTCAACGTTTAGGGCATGTGACATTGTCTTGATCAATGCATTATAGTGTAAGCATATAAAATGAATGAAAACGAATGAAATATGTTTCTGAAACAATGTAGTTTGTTTGTGTGGTGTTTTACGTCCTTTTCAATACACACAATGTTATATATGATTTTTTTGTGGTGGATACAGACCACCCATACTTTTCCTGGGCAGAACCAGTACTGTACACCTCCTGCCATCCGTAACAATCGACACTTCCTCACTTAAAGTCGAGCTCAATGGTATGTAGGAAAACAGGGTTCCCATGGGGAAAAACAGTGCAGTATTAATAACTGTCAGGCTATGCACGAGTCACATTACTATGTTAAGGACCAATCGCAAGGCAATACATCATACTCAAATCTGAATCTGAGATGCTGAGTTAAAATCAGATCTGAGTTAAAATATTCAATCTTAAACAAACTGGTTGATTGTTTTTTGTTTTTTTTTGTTTGATATTTTGACTAATACTTACTTGGAAGATTTTTTTCTTTTTCATTTCCTTAAAAAATATTTAGAGAAATTTCCCAGTCAGAAAATGGGAGAATTTTCCCAAAACAATTTGGGAAAATTTTCCCAATAACATTTGGAAAAATGTTCCCAAAAAGAATTTGGGAGAATTTTCCCATTTTATTTTGGGAAAGTTTTAATTTCATTAAATTATAAACATAAGGGCATATTTAATTGTCAACACTGCAACAGAAGATGTTTCCAGGCTTTGAAATGTTGTTTTAGCTATTAAGAACTAACTCATATTCCCATGGGAAAATTTTTCCCAAATTACAATATTGGGAAAATATTCCCATGAGAAAATATCAAAGTGCTCGTATCGCTGTAAAACTTCGTCATAGACCCAAATATGAAAGCCGCATACTATTTTGACATTATATTGAAAGATAAATACTTTTTGTTTTTCCCATGGGAAAGCTGCCCAAATCATTTCCCATGGGAATATATTGGCCCATGGGAAGGACCCTTTCCCATGGGAAAAAGCTTTTCCCATGGGAAAGTAGGCTTTTCCCATGGGAAAGGTCAACTTCGCGTCAAATTTCTCGGAAAAATTAAAGTGTCACGAATGAAATAGAATATAATTTTACAATCATTTGATATGTGCTTTCATATGATATAGTCGAAAGTGCCCTAGCTCATTCGGGATTACTTGCTGTTTTTGCCAAAAACCGGCTCGGCAAAAAAAAAACGGCGGCTGTTAGTAGCAGAATCGGTTTTATTGAGTCTGTTCATGAGTGGTAATGTAAGTGCAACGACTCTCGCGCCCACTAGCACCGGCTTAAAGAGGCACTACCTATATCTACGCGATTTTTAATGTAAAATATTAAATACTGAATAGTACTGCATTTATATGTATACAAAGCTATTTTATGAGTATTCTAAAAAGAAACATGGTTCGTATTCCAGTTCTGTAAATTATTAATTATGATCAAAACAATATCTTGAATTAAATTCTGCCCAGCCGTTTATTCCTGCCGGAGAACTACGATTTTTTACGATTTTCTAGGACATGCGCAATGCGATTAAAAACTATTCGGCGCAGTTCCGATAGCCAACGAATCGATCGGAACTCTTCGCTAATCAGACGAGGTAGTTCCGATTGTAAACGAATAAGATCGGAAAATCTCCGCAATCGGCTTGTCTAAAACAATTACAAATACAATTTCAAAAATCCGATCTTTTCAATCCTGTTTTTCCCCAGTAAAACGCATATTACATTGGGTGAAATTATTGCCATTTACCTTTTTCATAGTCCTCTTTATAATTAAGTAAAGTTTATATCAATTGGTGGACAAAAAGATATAGGTAGAGCCTCTTTGAGCGTTATTCTATTTTAAAGGCACAGATATTGTGGTTGTTGATTCCAAAGGACCAGTAAGTAATAACACTACTGATTTGTAGTCGGGGCAACATTTTACGGCCGCACTAGTGGGCGCGAGAGTCGTTGCACTTACATTACCACTCATGAACAGACTCAATAAAACCGATTCTGCTACTTCTATCTCTTGTTTGTGTTTGTTGCTTCCAAGGGTTCTCCTTTCCAGTATGTATTTGTTTCTTACAGGGTGTAGTCGAGTTAAGGAATTCGAAATGCGTAAGGACTTTGTTATTCGTAATATGTGTATAACTAAAAAGCTACTCCATCAGGGTTACCGTTATCATGTAATATAAACATTCTTCTGCGACAACGATTGTCACAACTTGACTTTTATGTTGACGTGATTTACAAATTTCATAAAATCCTAAAGTCATAATCAGAATCATTATCTTGTTTCACTGGCTTATTGTCCTATTGTCAACCCGTTTGTGTTTGTGATGTCCGATGACCTCTTCTTTTTAACATTGTACCTTTTGTTTGTGTTAATGCGTGTTTTTGGTGACTGTGTTCTGTGAAAGCTATATTTCCTGTTAGACTTTTATACCTACTTTTAGCATGAGTGCAAGTAATAAAAGACGTAAGACTTATAAACCTTGGTTAAATGAAGAGCTTCCAAACAGTTTGAATAAGCTGCATTACGTGGTCCGAGTATTAACTTTCATACCCCATCCAACCCCTTTTCCAAGAAGCGAATACGGGGTTGGCTGGGGTATGAAATAAAACCTTAATTTCGGCTTAAAAACTTTGCACATTGTAAAATTAAAACGTTTAATATGAAATTTGAAACAGGTTATATTATTTGTTTCATTAAAAAATGTTTTTAAACATGTTTTATTGTCGAAATATCCGTTATAAAATCCTGCTAATATAAGCTTTCCCATCGCATAATGTAATTAAGGCGGGACCTCGTAATGGTGTACATCTGAAATAAATTGACTGCAATGTAAAGATAATCATAGAAAGAAACAGAAAGAAATGTGAACATTAATTATATAACGTAAACAGTTTAACAGAATTGTTCAAAAGTCGAAAATGTGCTTTTGATATAAGATGCAGCGTAAATTGGTCCATTGGTAATGTTAGTATAGGCTAAAATATGATATTCACATGAAAGTTATATGAGATGATCGGAGTAAACCAGCTTATAGATATGACATATTAAGTAAATGGAAGAAACGTTTTGCGAATTGAAATACGACCACTTGTGATGTCTTAGACCTTCTTTTTGAGAACGAAATAGCAATATCGGAGGTTAAACAAGCAGTTTTATCGTCAAACTAGGGAAATCATGTGGCGTTGCTGGTATACCGTCGGAAGTTTAAAAAAGATCAGTTTCATTTTTACATATTTTGTTAAATGTCTTTTTTGTAACAGTAGTAATTCAATCTGACTGGGGTAATACAGTTATAAATCCCTTTCCAAAGCTTAGTACAAAAGAAACCACTAGCATAACGGGGGTTTTAAGGCAAAGGATACCAAGTGCCACTTTTATTAAAATTGACATTTTTATGTTTTTCCGTTCCTATGTATATGTTCTTTCTATGGTAAGTTATCTGGCATTAATGTTAACCATTAAATGATTAAAACATACAAAAGTATAAAATACCAAGTATTAACTGATAATATTTATCCAGGCAAAAGGTACCAAGTAACTGAAACACCTTTTACCAGCCGACGTTTACCCTATAACTGCAGGAGTGTTGGAAATATGATAATTTATACAAGTACTCGTATGTATAACAACGGAAAGAAACCGGTAAAGTCCACTTCAGGATTTAAATAAACCTTAAATAAGTTAAAAATGGCACTTGGTACCTTTTGCGTTACAACCCTCGATATTATTGCGAGACAAGTGGGGGAGTGGGGGAGAGGGAGAGATTGTGGTCTCGGCTCTTCCTACTACCGAATAATAAATGGATCAAACAAAAGTCAAACGTTTTTAGAAAATGGGCATTCAGCAATGGAATGAGACTCAATTCACGCTAGCGTTGTCTACCGGTATTCAAGACAACTAAAAAAGGTCATCTCGGCAGTGGAAACCCCTTATAACTTTATGAAGAAGAACACACTCAGATGTATGTACTACTTTGTCTGAATATGATTGAATTCTAAGTAAACCTAATATTTCTGAATTTAATGACAACTTGAAACTTAAATTGAATTATTTTGTTAATCGCATAATGTTCCTAATAATACTGACTATAATATCTGTTATAGTCAATGGTTATTGGAGGACACACTAGCTGTTTGAACTTATTGAGATTGAGTAAATTTCACGTTGAAGTCATTCGTACAGTACACCGACACCTTCCCTTTTCTTCTAAGATTCTAACAGAGAGGTGAGCTATGCTTTGAGCTTACAGTTAAAAACTTAAATTCATTAAAATCAGACTCGCAGGATCTATGATTTTGTAATAATCCTGTTGCTCGTGATTTTATCTTCGATTAGGTCGTATTCGTTTCAATTTATTCATACAGATGTTCACGTTGCTGCAGGATGCAAATAACGTTTTCTATTTTCCATTGTTTGCTCGGCCAATTACGATTCTCGTCAGACCAACTTTTTCTTTCAATTTTATTAACATAAGCTTTATTTCGTCTCTTCCTTTGTTTATATCCTGTGATATTCCTTTTCTAATTGATATTAACTATAAATAAACTTTCTCATAAATTATTTAATTAATATTGCCGAAATGTGGAGTGACGTCATAGTTTCCCACGCTGTTAGTTCCCACGCTGTTAAGTTTTACACTAAATAACGTGATCGGTGAATCCTCATCTTGCGTAGTTTATGAGTGACCTCATCAATATCGGGGTCGTTCTGCAATGGTAAACATTGGCAACTTCATATTCTTTGATCAGTGGGTTGTTTTTACTTTAATTGTACGAGTAATGCTTTTGGATACATTTCAATGGAATATTTGTACAGTAATGATGAATAAATAAAATTTATATAAAAAAAAACACGAAAATTATAATATATCGATCAATTAATAATAAAAAAATAAAAAAAAAGTATATATATTCGGTATATGTTGCATATAAATTTAAAAAATAAAAAAAAATAAAAAGAAATAAGATTTATAAAAAAAAAAAAAAAAATTAATAACCTTTAAGCACATCGTATACATAAAGAGATGAAGACTGCAAATAGTTATTGCAAAACATTTGTAGTAATGTTAGAAGATGTGTATATTTCCCTGTTTAGTTTAAACATATTTATTTTACATCGATTGCGAAACAAGTTATTGCAACTTAGATTAATCACTCTCGATGGCTTCCTGGGTAGAACCAGTACTAAGCAATGTGGATTAATTATCTTGCTCAAGGATAAATAACGTGGCCGCGGCGAGGATCGAACCCACGACCTCTCGATCTGGAGTTCGGCGCTCTACCACTGGACCACGCACTCCACTCATATTTCCCTGTTTGCTAGGGTTTATACGTTGTTCGTTTGTTTTGTTTTCATAATCACACTGCAAAATGCGTCGAGGAAAGCGAGCCAGTTCTACTACTCTGCCGGTTCCCGTGGTTGATGCCCCCGTCCGGAAAAGTCAGCGCTTGCAGATCCAGCCGCCTAGGTCCGCGGGTACCAGTGGGCCTCCCCTGTTGGATGTACATGTGTCTCCCAAGATTCAGCCGCCAAAGTCCTCAATAACCAGTGGGCCTCCCCAGTTGGATGTACATGTGTCTTCCTTGCCGGTGAACGCAGTTGATGTCGGTGTTGACGCTTTACCAGTAGTGCCATTGGACTCGGGCTTGCCAGGTACAGTAGACGTAGACCCGTCTATTTTTGAATTACCAAGCGTTCATGCGGAACTTGGGTTCTCTGTATCCCATTCAGTTAAGTCTAAGCTTATAGCTGGCCAGTACATTGATCTTGCCAGGTTATTGGAGACTCAGGTTCCCATGGACACAAATAAACACTTGGTTATATCTCCACTTGGTAAGTTGATGGTAAAACCTTCCAATCCCATGACAAAACAGCTAAATATTGAAACTTGGACCGATGCATTTTTGGTCTTTTCAAGCATCTATTTATCGGCTCATCCGCGAAAAGTCCAGGAATTGTTGAAATACATGAATGTCATTAGAACTGGGGCAAAGCGTCATGGTGGTTTTTGATGGAAGCACTATGACCAACAATTTCGTCTTCGTCTTGCCTCTAACCCTTCAATGTCATGGGGGAAAATAGATTATGAGCTTTGGCTACTTTATATGTCCTCAAGCCGTCAAGCTGGTGCAAGTACCGGTGGTCATTTTGCCCAGAAAAGATGTTTTGATTTTAACTTGAGCCAGTGTTCTCGCCATGTGTGCTCATACAGTCGTAAGTGCTTGTCCAGCGGATTTTCATTTGCTAGGTTTAAAAGTTGGAAAAAAGTTTTACATTGACAAATGTTTGCCTATGGGTTGCAGTATCTCTTGTGCTCTGTTTGAGAAGTTTTCTACTTTTATACATTGGCTTGTCAGTTTTGCTTCAGGCTTTGTCGCTCTTGACCATATTCTTGATGACTTTATTTTCGCTGGGGAGCGTGGGTCTGAAACATGTAATACATTAATTTCAACCTTTACTCGGGTTTGTTCGAAAGTAGGTATCCCTATTGCTGAAGACAAATCTGTCAGTCCTACTACAGTTTTAGTCTTTCTGGGGCTGGAAATCGATTCAGATGAAATGGTCATTCGCATACCATTGCACAAAATTGAGAAGTTGATTCATATTATAAATAGTTTCCTTCATAAGAAAAAGGTCACTATTAAGGAGCTTCAGTCTCTATCTGGAATGTTGAATTTTGTTTGCCAAGCAGTAAGATCTAGTAGAGCATTTATAAGGCGTTTATACGATGCAATGTCTGGTCTATGTGAGCCACATCATAAACGTAGGATTTCTTGTGAGCTTCGAGAAGACCTCGGCCTCTGGCTAACATTTCTAACAGGATTTAATGGCATTTCTGTAATTCCAGACAGTTCTTGGTATGGTAGTGATACTTTGCAACTGTTTACAGATAGCGCCGGTTCAGCAGAATGTGGTGCTGCTTGTTTCCTTCAAGGCAGGTGGTCATTTTTCCTTGGCCAATTACCTGGCAAAAAAGTACCATTTTGAGGGACATTACTTTTCTAGAAATGGTTCCTGTGCTTCTTGCAATGTTTCTGTGGGGAGCCATTCTGGCAAATAAAAAAAATATGTTAAGGATTGACAATGCAGCCCTGGTTCAGGTCATCAACAAGCAATCTTCCAAGTCACAGATACTAATGCATCTGATCAGGCCCTTTGTCTTGCTGACCATGAAGCACAATATATTGTTTAAATCCACTCATATCTCTACACATGATAATGTTATAGTAGATGCTATTTCTCGCAAACAGTGGACCAGATTTCGCCATGTAGCCCCGGAAGCCATCGAGGAGCCAGAGGTATTGCATCCGGAGTTTCTTTCAATGATTTTCAAGGAGAAGATACAAGACTACTGAATCTGTTCTTAGCGTCCAACTCCATAGACTCATATAATGTTGGCCTGAATAAATTCTGCTTGTTCAGGCGTCGTTACAGTTTATCTGATGTCTGGCCCCCAGCATTAGAACACTTAACACACTTTATAGCTTGGCTGTCTTTGGAGGGTTTATCGTATTCAACTGCACGGTTATACACTACTTCCATTGGTTTTCAGTGTAAAATTAAGAATGTCGAGGATGTCACAAAAAAAATTCATCGTTGAGAAATTATTAGAAGGTTTTAGGCGAGTTGGGAAAAAACGGGATGCCCGTCTTCCAATTACAACAGCAATATTGTCGACAGTACTAGCAAAATTGCATGTAGTTTGCAAAACACATACGAGTCCACTTTATTTAGTACAGCATTTACTTTGGCTTTTTGCGGCCTTTTTAGGGTTGGTGAACTAGCAGTCACAAAAGGGGCTCCGTTGGCCAATATCTTATCAATTGAGGATATAATTTGAGTTCCCAGAACGGAACTCTTGCTGTACACGTTAGGTATTCAAAAACAGATCAGTTCGGTCGCGGCACCATTCTGAAATTCACAAGATCTGGAGGCACTTTGTGTCCAATATATGCCTTAGAAAAGTTTCTTACGGTTCGGCCTCATATACCGGGTCCTTTATTTTGTCATTTTGATGGGCGTCCATTGTCCCGTTACCAATTTTCAGCTGTTCTAAAAAAATCATTAGCTTCTCTTGGCATTGACTATTCAAGATACAAATCACACTCTTTCAGAATAGGGGCAGCTACTTTAGCCGAAAGTAGATGTTTCCTCCCAGAGTCTATTAAAGCAATGGGGAGATGAGTTCTGAGGCTTATAAAACTTATGTTCGTTTCCCAGTGCATGTTCTCCCAATTATGTCAGATTAGCTAATAAAACAGTCACGTTATTAGCTTAATATTAACAATAACCAAGTCATTTTAGGTGATAAAACAATCTGGTGTCTGGGTTCATCGATTGTCAAGAAGGCGTTTTTGGTGGCGCGTACAAGACCAGATGGGCTCAATTTAGGACTTGCACGACTTCATGTAACAGTATGGTGGCAAGGCTATAGTGGTTTGGGTATCCTAGACGTGCAGAGCAAGATTCAGTACTGGAATATGGTCCAGTCCCAGCCTACATATTTCTGCACTGTTGGGGAAATACCCATTAAAGGTTCTAGGAAAGCATGTTAAGCTTTTGACTGCGTTTGTTAGGGTCAATTTGCCTGATGTAGTCGTTATTTGGTCTCAAATACTTCCTAGGTTTTCATGGCGTTATTCTTACAACCCTGCTGCAATGGAAAGTGCCAGAAAGCGGCTCAACAGTTATGCTGCTAAGGCGATAATAGATATTGGGGGCCTTTATCTGCTACACCCACACATTCAGGCTGATGATACCTGTCAAAAACCGGCGCGGCAAAAAAAACCGGCGGCTGTTAGTAGCAGAATCGGTTTTATTAAGTCTGTTCATGAGTGGTAATGTAAGTGGAACGACTCTCGCGCCCACTAGCGCCGGCTTAAAGAGGCACTACCTATATCTACGCGATTTTTAATGTAAAATATTAAATACTGAATAGTACTGCATTTATATGTATACAAAGCTATTTTATGAGTATTCTAAAAAGAAACATGGTTCGTATTCCAGTTCTGTAAATTATTAATTATGATCAAAACAATATCTTGAATTAAATTCTGCCCAGCCGTTTATTCCTGCCGGAGAACTACGAGTTTTTACGATTTTCTAGGACATGCGCAATGCGATTAAAAACTATTCGGCGCAGTTCCGATAGCCAACGAATCGATCGGAACTCTTCGCTAATCAGACGAGGTAGTTCCGGTTGTAAACGAATAAGATCGGAAAATCTCCGCAATCGGCTTGTCTAAAACAATTACAAATACAATTTCAAAAATCCGATCTTTTCAATCCTGTTTTTCCCCAGTAAAACGCATATTACATTGGGTGAAATTATTGCCATTTACCTTTTTCATAGTCCTCTTTATAATTAAGTAAAGTTTATATCAATTGGTGGACAAAAAGATATAGGTAGAGCCTCTTTGAGCGTTATTCTATTTTAAAGGCACAGATATTGTGGTTGTTGATTCCAAAGGACCAGTAAGTAATAACACTACTGATTTGTAGTCGGGGCAACATTTTACGGCCGCACTAGTGGGCGCGAGAGTCGTTGCACTTACATTACCACTCATGAACAGACTCAATAAAACCGATTCTGCTACTTCTATCTCTTGTTTGTGTTTGTTGCTTCCAAGGGTTCTCCTTTCCAGTATGTATTTGTTTCTTACAGGGTGTAGTCGAGTTAAGGAATTCGAAATGCGTAAGGACTTTGTTATTCGTAATATGTGTATAACTAAAAAGCTACTCCATCAGGGTTACCGTTATCATGTAATATAAACATTCTTCTGCGACAACGATTGTCACAACTTGACTTTTATGTTGACGTGATTTACAAATTTCATAAAATCCTAAAGTCATAATCAGAATCATTATCTTGTTTCACTGGCTTATTGTCCTATTGTCAACCCGTTTGTGTTTGTGATGTCCGATGACCTCTTCTTTTTAACATTGTACCTTTTGTTTGTGTTAATGCGTGTTTTTGGTGACTGTGTTCTGTGAAAGCTATATTTCCTGTTAGACTTTTATACCTACTTTTAGCATGAGTGCAAGTAATAAAAGACGTAAGACTTATAAACCTTGGTTAAATGAAGAGCTTCCAAACAGTTTGAATAAGCTGCATTACGTGGTCCGAGTATTAACTTTCATACCCCATCCAACCCCTTTTCCAAGAAGCGAATACGGGGTTGGCTGGGGTATGAAATAAAACCTTAATTTCGGCTTAAAAACTTTGCACATTGTAAAATTAAAACGTTTAATATGAAATTTGAAACAGGTTATATTATTTGTTTCATTAAAAATGTTTTTAAACATGTTTTATTGTCGAAATATCCGTTATAAAATCCTGCTAATATAAGCTTTCCCATCGCGTAATGTAATTAAGGCGGGACCTCGTAATGGTGTACATCTGAAATAAATTGACTGCAATGTAAAGATAATCATAGAAAGAAACAGAAAGAAATGTGAACATTAATTATATAACGTAAACAGTTTAACAGAATTGTTCAAAAGTCGAAAATGTGCTTTTGATATAAGATGCAGCGTAAATTGGTCCATTGGTAATGTTAGTATAGGCTAAAATATGATATTCACATGAAAGTTATATGAGATGATCGGAGTAAACCAGCTTATAGATATGACATATTAAGTAAATGGAAGAAACGTTTTGCGAATTGAAATACGACCACTTGTGATGTCTTAGACCTTCTTTTTGAGAACGAAATAGCAGTATCGGAGGTTAAACAAGCAGTTTTATCGTCAAACTAGGGAAATCATGTGGCGTTGCTGGTATACCGTCGGAAGTTTAAAAAAGATCAGTTTCATTTTTACATATTTTGTTAAATGTCTTTTTTGTAACAGTAGTAATTCAATCTGACTGGGGTAATACAGTTATAAATCCCTTTCCAAAGCTTAGTACAAAAGAAACCACTAGCATAACGGGGGTTTTAAGGCAAAGGATACCAAGTGCCACTTTTATTAAAATTGACATTTTTATGTTTTTCCGTTCCTATGTATATGTTCTTTCTATGGTAAGTTATCTGGCATTAATGTTAACCATTAAATGATTAAAACATACAAAAGTATAAAATACCAAGTATTAACTGATAATATTTATCCAGGCAAAAGGTACCAAGTAACTGAAACACCTTTTACCAGCCGACGTTTACCCTATAACTGCAGGAGTGTTGGAAATATGATAATTTATACAAGTACTCGTATGTATAACAACGGAAAGAAACCGGTAAAGTCCACTTCAGGATTTAAATAAACCTTAAATAAGTTAAAAATGGCACTTGGTACCTTTTGCGTTACAACCCTCGATATTATTGCGAGACATGTGGGGGAGTGGGGGAGAGGGAGAGATTGTGGTCTCGGCTCTTCCTACTACCGAATAATAAATGGATCAAACAAAAGTCAAACGTTTTTAGAAAATGGGCATTCAGCAATGGAATGAGACTCAATTCACGCTAGCGTTGTCTACCGGTATTCAAGACAACTAAAAAAGGTCATCTCGGCAGTGGAAACCCCTTATAACTTTATGAAGAAGAACACACTCAGATGTATGTACTACTTTGTCTGAATATGATTGAATTCTAAGTAAACCTAATATTTCTGAATTTAATGACAACTTGAAACTTAAATTGAATTATTTTGTTAATCGCATAATGTTCCTAATAATACTGACTATAATATCTGTTATAGTCAATGGTTATTGGAGGACACACTAGCTGTTTGAACTTATTGAGATTGAGTAAATTTCACGTTGAAGTCATTCGTACAGTACACCGACACCTTCCCTTTTCTTCTAAGATTCTAACAGAGAGGTGAGCTATGCTTTGAGCTTACAGTTAAAAACTTAAATTCATTAAAATCAGACTCGCAGGATCTATGATTTTGTAATAATCCTGTTGCTCGTGATTTTATCTTCGATTAGGTCGTATTCGTTTCAATTTATTCATACAGATGTTCACGTTGTTGCAGGATGCAAATAACGTTTTCTATTTTCCATTGTTTGCTCGGCCAATTACGATTCTCGTCAGACCAACTTTTTCTTTCAATTTTATTAACATAAGCTTTATTTCGTCTCTTCCTTTGTTTATATCCTGTGATATTCCTTTTCTAATTGATATTAACTATAAATAAACTTTCTCATAAATTATTTAATTAATATTGCCGAAATGTGGAGTGACGTCATAGTTTCCCACGCTGTTAGTTCCCACGCTGTTAAGTTTTACACTAAATAACGTGATCGGTGAATCCTCATCTTGCGTAGTTTATGAGTGACCTCATCAATATCGGGGTCGTTCTGCAATGGTAAACATTGGCAACTTCATATTCTTTGATCAGTGGGTTGTTTTTACTTTAATTGTACGAGTAATGCTTTTGGATACATTTCAATGGAATATTTGTACAGTAATGATGAATAAATAAAATTTATATAAAAAAAAACACGAAAATTATAATATATCGATCAATTAATAATAAAAAAAAAAAAAAAAAGTATATATATTCGGTATATGTTGCATATAAATTTAAAAAATAAAAAAAATTAAAAAGAAATAAGATTTATAAAAAAAAAAAAAAATTAATAACCTTTAAGCACATCGTATACATAAAGAGATGAAGACTGCAAATAGTTATTGCAAAACATTTGTAGTAATGTTAGAAGATGTGTATATTTCCCTGTTTAGTTTAAACATATTTATTTTACATCGATTGCGAAACAAGTTATTGCAACTTAGATTAATCACTCTCGATGGCTTCCTGGGTAGAACCAGTACTAAGCAATGTGGATTAATTATCTTGCTCAAGGATAAATAACGTGGCCGCGGCGAGGATCGAACCCACGACCTCTCGATCTGGAGTTCGGCGCTCTACCACTGGACCACGCACTCCACTCATATTTCCCTGTTTGCTAGGGTTTATACGTTGTTCGTTTGTTTTGTTTTCATAATCACACTGCAAAATGCGTCGAGAAAAGCGAGCCAGTTCTACTACTCTGCCGGTTCCAGTGGTTGATGCCCCCGTCCGGAAAAGTCAGCGCTTGCAGATCCAGCCGCCTAGGTCCGCGGGTACCAGTGGGCCTCCCCTGTTGGATGTACATGTGTCTCCCAAGATTAAGCCGCCAAAGTCCTCAATAACCAGTGGGCCTCCCAGTTGGATGTACATGTGTCTCCCTTGCCGGTGAACGCAGTTGATGTCGGTGTTGACGCTTTACCAGTAGTGCCATTGGACTCGGGCTTGCCAGGTACAGTAGACGTAGACCCGTCTATTTTTGAATTACCAAGCGTTCATGCGGAACTTGGGTTCTCTGTATCCCATTCAGTTAAGTCTAAGCTTATAGCTGGCCAGTACATTGATCTTGCCAGGTTATTGGAGACTCAGGTTCCCATGGACACAAATAAACACTTGGTTAT